>OZ026833.1:45192696-45751949 GCA_964023205.1 Lutraria lutraria | reverse complement strand
ATGGCAATGGAAGAAAACATTCTCAAGAATAGTAAGGTAAGGTAGATACAATATCTGTGCTAGGAATTTTATCTTAGGCGAAAAGAAGAAGTTTTTCCCTGTGAGCCTAGTATCTTTATAAGGCCAGAGGAACAGTAGGTTGAAAATAATTAATAGTTTAGCTGTACGAAAACATTAATAATTGCTGTATATGATAAATACATGTATATATATAAGTACATCTGCAAATTGTTTATGATTTATACTGGTAGTATTGATGATAATAATTTGATTTTATTATTTTTCAGAATGATAAATTTCTGTACCAGTTCCATGTCACTTCCAACCTTTGGGGCTTCAAACACTGTTTACTACAATACAGCCGAAAAATAGTAAAGATCAGCAACAAGGTAGTCTATAGTTTATATGTGTACAGAATATTACTTCATTGTGGAGTTATAGGCGGTAGTGTTTCTGTTTGTACTGTATAAGTGAATTTTATCGCATGTTGAAATGTACGTAAATCTGTGACTCTGTGCATTTCGCGTTCATTAGTGTTTTCGAAAAATGATTTTCTGACAGATGTAACATTTAAACATCTTGAAAACCACAAATTGACAGTAAGCATTGTCTTTGTATAACAGTACCACTTGCATTTTACTGTGTTGTCAAAAGTTTTTGCTAGCAGAAAATGTTCATGAATTAGGCCATTGACAAAAATGCAAACATGGCAGCATATTATAGTTATCGATATGTGCATTCAAAACATAGTCCAATAAATCAACATTTCTCTTATTGGGTTAAAAGGTTTTATTATATGGATTTGTTCAGTTTTATAGATACAGATATTCAGATTTGTATGTCTGTAAGTGACTGGTGGTATTATACAAATTGTATACTCTTTAAGTAGCAAATATTTCATTATTGATCTCACATTATTGAGATGACACATTAAAGCTTACTGATATTTTAGAATCAGAGAGAAAACAGCTTCATGAACTTCTGTGTTTACCTGTGGATCGTCCATTGTTCAGACAGGGCAATCAATTTATGTTTCCTGGTGAGAATACAGGTAGTGGTTACATGATGAATGTACATCAACATTGTCCAAAATCTAAAGGTATGTACAGTCCACTCCACTTAGAATGAGATCAGTTATAGTAAGATACTTCATACTGGGAGGTGTTTTCAAAGTCCCGCCCATTTTTCTTCTTTGTCTATATGTTTTTACCCCCCCCCCCCCCCCCTGTAAAATGTCCTATTTCCCAGCGCAGTAAGGAATAATTACCACTTTTGCGTATGTACTGCAAATAAGAAACTATAAACTTTGGTCCCATATCGCATACAGCAAGACCCAGTTATAACGAGGTAGTCAACATGGTCCTGACAATCTCGTTATTAGTGGAGTAGAATGTAGTATGTGATAATTCTAGTATGTATACCTCACACAAAAATGTGAGTGAAGTAAAAAGCACTTTGGTTACTACTGTTGCATCAATGAAATAAAGAAGTAAATAAGTTTCTTAAGACATGATGACTCAGATTATACAGACAGTCTTACAGATAGGCTGATATCACACTGCTTTCAAATTCTGATTTTGATTAGAATTTTTATTGTACCTAACTACAGATCATTTCCTATGGTCAACTGATTTTCATAAAGCCGTAAAAATTGTTTATTTCTGGTTACATTCTCGTTAGAAATAGAGTAGCTAGGTCGGCACTTTTCTGGCTCTTGAAAGCATGTGGAATGGTAAAAATGGTGGGAGAGTGGATGTACCATTCCCCAAACCTAAAAAAGTCAACGGTTATGTGGGAAAATATTATCAGGTTGGGTAACCATGAACAAACCATTTTTTACGCCTAATGGTTTGTATGGCCGCGAAATATAGAAATTATCAGAGTGAAGATTCATTCAAAATACATGTTTGGTAATTGTTTCAAAACAAAAACATTCATGAATTGCCAAGATTAGAAAAATGTGCTGATTACCACAACAGTTTTATATAGATATATAGATACATGTACATTGAATGACATTTTCTTTGCTCTTCAGTACATACATACATAATATTGTGAATTATTTCAGTTTCTGGTGGTACACAATATGTAGTTCAAGGTTTATACACCTATCATCATTATATGCAAGATAGATTTGATGATAACAAGTGGGGATGTGCCTATAGATCACTACAGACTTTGTCTTCTTGGTTCAAATTACAAGGTTATGTTGACAGAGATATCCCATCACACAAAGAAATACAACAGGTTACAACATTAATTCACATTTCTAAATCTTATTAATGATAATTTTTATTCTCATTTTAAGAGATGAATGCTCAGACAGAAATTTATAAAAATACCATAACTAGGCAAACTTTCGATACAAGAATTTTACAAAAATGTTGGTTTTTCTCCATATGTAGAAAAGTTGCCGGCTATTTTTGGAAGGAAAGTTAGTACTGCTTAGAATATAGTCCAGGAAAACTGTCTACTGTTCATAACTGAAATATAGTTGAAAAAAACAGCATTAAACCACCGAAATGAGAAAAAAGAAACATAAATACAAGGTGGTTGAGTATCTCAGAGTTACAAAACATTTCAGCTGTTTATATATTTGTAACAGAATTGAAGTAAGATTGTCTTTTTCTCGTTTCCAGACATTAGTTGACATTGGTGACAAGGAGCCTAACTTTGTTGGTTCCAGAAAGTGGATTGGTTCCATGGAAGTCAGTTTTGTGCTGGACACTCTATATGGGGTAATTGTCTATATCTCAAAGACCAATAATTTTAAATGAAATTTAACGCTAGAGATTTCATTTTACACATTTATTTAAACTACTGCACCCAATTGTATTAATATTGGTTCATTTTAACCACTGGATTAAATTTGAGGTTGGGTTAAAATTTCAGTTTAAGTTTGGTATCTAAAGGGATTGTATAAAACTCTGGTTAAATTTGATAAGAAATTATTTACAGTAAGATTTAACCCAAGTGTCTGATATAGGAAATAAAATCATCAAGACCCTTTGTTTGTATATATACTCGTCAGAATCAATGTATGTGTTGCGGTCATCTAACGTTTGGTACAACAAGAGCAGCCATCTTGTTTCTGGTTAACTTATATAACAAACCTCAAATTTAACCCATCGGTTAGATTTAACCAATATTTATAGAATTGGGTGTTGTTATCTGCAATTCTACTATCTCTTTTATGATAATGAAGTATTAAGTTTGATGTCTGTAATACACTATACAATCTTTGTATTTTCCTTAAGCACTGTAATTATCTGAAACAGTTCAACACTATGTTAATCCAATGGCTGTGCATACAGAATTGGATAAAGCTCATTAAATCATCATTACCAGTATTTTGTTTTATTCAATGTTCAGGTTACATCAAAGATAATGAATGTTTCTTCTGGTGCTGAACTTTCTTCCAAAGGCAGAGAACTTGCTGCACATTTTACTAATCAAGGAACACCAATAATGATAGGTAATATTTGATTCCATACGTGTTTGTATAAATGTTGCTTTTCTGTTGTCTTTTCAAACTACCTGTTGAGAAAATTTTTAAGATCTGTTTAGGTTTAAAAAATGTTATTGGATTTTGGTTGACCTACCTTACCCTAATTTTTCCCTGTGAACCTAGACTTTTATTTGGCCAGAGGAATGGTTAATCCACTGTCTCACTTTGCCTTTCCGTACATAACTACCCTATTTTTAATGAACATGTAACTGTCCAGAAACAAACATTTACTGACTGATATAGCATACTTCCTTCGGTCTTTTCAATGTACAGTTCTCATTTCTCTATGTGAACCATTCAAATCTCTGAACTGTCCTTTCTTCCGACATGTTTCTACTTGTTAATTGTGAAATATTCTCCATTGTTTACCTACAGGTGGTGGTGTGTTAGCGCATACCATACTGGGTATAGACTATGATGAAATCACTGGTGATATCAACTTTCTTATATTGGATCCACACTACACCGGTGCTGAGGAACTTAAAACCATCATAGATAAGGTACGGCAACTTCATTTTTTCACGTTGAAACCCGATGTTTGTAATTTTGTATAAATATTCCAATAGTTTTAATGGGCAGTCTGAATAAGTTATTTTCAATGCCTGATTACCTGGTTTAATAACATCTTGAATTTGGAGTTATTTAATTAGTTTTATTAACTTGGGTTACTTGACTCCAAATCTAACGGAAGCCTATGTATGTTAAAATATTATATATACATTGATTTTCTTTACAGGGCTGGTGCGGTTGGAAGGACGCAAATTTCTGGGATAAGAACGCACATTATAATCTGTGTATGCCTCAACGACCACATGTGATATGATACCAGATTCTAATGGACTAATTAATGTGCAATTCATAATTTTATCTGTTCATTGTCCATGCATTCATTTTGTTATTTATCATGTTGATTTTATTGAAATTTTGGAAAATAAAAGAATGAACTTTTCATTAACAATAGCATTATGGGAATATTCAATAATGAATTATTGTTTTTGATTCAAATAATTGTATGTAAATATAATGTAATGCTGTATAAAATGAGCAATGATATTGTTCTGATGTTGATCATCAGTATAAAGTGTGTTGTGTCATTATTTTGGATTTTTATATTTGCTCCCAGGATTACTTTTCTTATGTTTGGAGACAATCTTCAACATTTTTTGACGGTTTATCAATATTTCAATAAAAGGTCTTAAACTGAACATGATACTAGTTGCCGGAACTCTCATGAACTGGTCATCTGTCCACAGTGAGATTAATATTAGAAAATACACTAAGGTAATGTTATGAAGTTTGGATTGTTTCTGCCAGTAGTTAATCCTTATTTATAATTAATATTCTAGACTTTATGCCACATTTAGCTAGAACATTTTTATGGATTGGTATTTAATGTATATGTTGAATTTTCACAATGAAAATAAATTTATCAAAGAATTCTTGTTTGAAATGTTATTGAAAATGACTATTTTGTTGGCTACATCAGGGGTGTCAACCAAGCAAAATTAAAAATCCTGAAAATCATATGCAGGCCACCATTTTTGCCAAACGAAACCTTCCACCACATTGATTCCATATTAAAGAAAATCCTTCACAGCAGATAGAATCGACTATAACTTTGCCATTTCTTGAGATATTTTCATCAAATAACTTTTATTTTGCTCTGAAGTCATAGCTCTTTCAGGACAGATACATCTGGATTGTTGTCACCCCTGCTTTCAGGGCTTGACACTAACTTATTTTCCATGGTGGCCCAAAGGACCACCAGCTTTTGAAACCTGCTGGTCCAACAGATTTTCAAGTGGTCTGTCTTTTAATCTGTTGGACCATTCAAATAACATGAGTAAATGGTCCTGCACAAAAACCACTGGTCTCAGACCAGCGTTAGTGTCAAGCCCTGGCTTTATATGTGCATATCATAAATGCAAGTAAAATGGCTTATTAACTTCATTACTTTTATTCAAGAAACCAATACTGTACTTCCTTTTAAGGCACATGGCAAATTTCATTATTAAATACTTTAATCACTTTTAATTTTCTCCGACTGCTGTCGCCATCCTGTACCAAATTTCATACGTGAGGAAGCTGACCAGCTAGCTTACAGACGGTTTGCAATTCTACCCAGATGTATGCCTGGGGTCTTCCTCTTATAGACTGAAAAGTTACCAGATGTGCCCGACTGTTGGTACAACATTAAACCCAGTGAGAAAGGAAGTGAATTCATATCCCTTCACCTGTATCATGTATCCTGCCTAATTTAACAGATCTCCACAACTATTGGGTAATTTGTGATGTAATGAAGAACAATATTCCAAACACTTATTACAAAAACAGCTTTAGGTATTTTTCTCTTTATTTAGTTGCCTCATCACACTTTATAACAGAGTCTATACAGAATCAAGAACTGGTGGCTCAAAGCCATCGGACCTTTCAATCTTCTCTCCAGTCTCAGTGACAACTGTTTTGGTTCCGCCTTCACCGTGCAATTCCATCAGTTTACTGACTGAAAAATAAAGTGACTTCATTTAAATTCCTTCATACATCTATTACATTTTTTATTTATATAACTGTACACATACACAATATTAGTTATCAACTACTTTAGTCTGAGCCATCAAGGTAAAACTAAAAATGGGTCCAGAGGACACAAATGCCCCAACCGAGAGCTAAGTCAACTCACTCAGGACTTTGAAAAATGTTTAGATTTTAACGGAATTCTATCTTGACCTGTATTTTATTATTATACACTTTCATGCAAAATATGAAACCTATGCATGAAATATTTCTTAAGTTATCGCTTGGAAACAAAAGTTTGATTGAACGAACAGATGTAACACTTTCTTTAAATGGCGGGAGCATAATGATGTCGGGGAAAATACTATATCCTCATCCTGTAGGCAAAATTAACTAGAACCGTCACAGAGGTGACTAATACCCTGCTGCCACTTGACACTAAGACCGCAATAGTACACTATACGGCTAAGTTCAAGGGGACACAACTCTGCAATAGCACATAACACAGAATGATTGTATCGCTGCGCATGAAATTTGTGTCTTGCACATCTACACTTGATAATGATAACCTATTTCAAGTTTCATTGCAATTGCTTAAAGAATATGGAAGTAGTTTATCCACAAAATTGTATGCAGACGGATGGACCAATGACCAACCGACTCCTATATACAGTACGGTTCGGGTGATTTGTCCGATTTTCGTGATTTGAATTTTGGCCGTTGCGTTCAGAACCTGAATACATGTCCGGAATTAAGATGTGTAAAATTACTCCACAGAGTGCATACAGACTTCCAGCACTAAAATTCCATGATACTAAAAAGCGTAACTGTTGTCATAGTAACTTGTAACCGGTGTCAATGTAAACAAACTATTCATACTCAAAAATGCTCGTGCACAATTGAAAAAGGGAAATGAGTAATTTTGGATAGAAAAAATAGTTTTGATTTTAAGAGTAAGATTTCTGAGAATTAAATCTTCAAGGATATTTCTCAAAATTCCAGGGTCATTTCAGGAATTTCCATGATAAATCGCCTATAATGCTTAATTTCAAAATTCCATGATTTTCCAAGAAATCTATTTTCCAGGTCTGTATGCACCTTGCTCCAATTCGCAAATACCATTATGAACTTTAAACCCCACTTCTGAGTCACTTGGGAAGACTTCATAGTCTATATAGTAAGAGAAAACTTAAAATTAACGTACTTTCAAATTTAGGTTTTTTGAGGACCTTAACTTTCCTGACGTAAACATCATGAAGTGGATAGATTCCTTGGCAGGCTTTTTCAATATCCTTACCAATACTGTCTGGGATCCTGAAATAGATATATACAGCATATGTCAGTAAAAATAGGACCAAATTCAAATGATAAGTAAAATAGCAAATGCACTGCCAGAAAGCCATTTACAACAATGTAATCAAAGGAACATTGATAATTCATTTTGTCAAGGTAAAACATATTTCAGTCTACGCTTACCTACTTGTCTAAAACAAGGACTAGTGAACTTTTATTAGGTTTGGTGAAATTACCTGGTTAGTGGTAAATTGTTTATAAATTTGAAATACCCCACTTTTAGTACAGACTAGTGCTTTAAAATTATTTTGAGTGCTGAAGGTTGAACATCTTTATCATAACAAAAATTACCATCATCTCAACCCCAAGCACAGAACTGCAAAGTTACAGCTTGGTACTATGTGTACTATTCTCATGTCAATATGTCTACTGAAGTATTTAAGAAATGTCACAATTTTATTTGGAGAAAAATAAGCTAACATATTCATACTTACAATTTGTTGACAACTTCTTTCATGTCATTAGCAGAGACCTCTCTGGTGATGATATCTACCATCTTCTTTCTGATAAGTTTGATCTGAAGAAAAATATAAATTTATGGATACCATTTAAAACAGTGACCGTCAGAAAACACACTGTCAGGCTTGTTCCAAGAACATATTTTGCCTCTCGCTAATGACTCAACACTAACATGGAACAATCTGAATTTCAGTTTACAAAATAACGCAGGAAAGAACTGAGAAACTAAATATTTAATTAATCTCAAATTTACATGGAATTTCTCAAAGTGAGGAGCTGCCTTGCAAGTTGTAATTGGCACACTAATGTATAATGGAAAATTAAATTTGTGCGTGCAAAAATACCATCAAAATGCTTTCTTAGCAGCTGCTGTTTTATGATGCAAATATTGACATGACATTTTTTTTGCATTTAACCCCAGTATGAACGTATGTAATAATTTATTATTAGGAGTTAGAACACATACTGATGTGACATAAAAAAGTCATTAAGTCTTAACAGTGGTTCCACATAATCAACATTACTTTTCCATTTAAGGTACACACACAAAAAGACAAACTACCTTTATCAAGAAAGGTCAACACAGTTAAAATAGATATACCTGAGCATGCTGGGCATAGCATGTCTTCTTAACTTGATAAGGCTTCTTCTTTGTGAAACCAATAGCAAACATACGGAGAAGATAACCATCAGTAGTTTTCACATCAATGTGAGCCTCAATAAGTGACTGCCATTTCTTGACCATGGAGCAGAGTTTGTCACGAGTTAAATCCATGCCATGGAAGTTGGTGAGAACATTGTTTCCTTGGACATCTTCAGCAACCAGCTTGAACTTTCTGAAAGTGATCTCGTCATTCTGAAGATCAGCTAAGGATACTTCAAACACACGGCCTTTCAATCCATCAGAGGCAATTTCTAAAATAAAAGTATAAAAAACGATGAAAGAAATTTTACACAGTTGTTTCTATTGTACTATGTATAGAGGAATACTTTAATAAACATCATCACAAAATGGAACTTGTCAAGTAATCAAATAGTATTAGTTTAAAGAAATACTATCTAGTATCTACAGATATAATGATTCTTAAATTCATAAAGTATCAAAATTTGACCAGATAATATCATACTTCCTAAACTGTAAATTGATTGTGAACACTTCATTACTTGTACTTCCATTTGTTTTGGATGCCCATACATTTTAATATTTTGCATGCACCTTCTCCAGGCTCAACATTTTTGGTAATGGGGATAAAGCCCCTTACAAAGGGAATATAATTTTTAAAATAAGGTCATGTATGGTTGTGACGTTCACCACATTTCTTTATACAGGATAATTTGGAATATAAAACACTCACTGGTTCCCTGTGTTCTTGTTACTAGGGTTTTTCCGATCTGACGAATGTTAAACATGGATGGCGCTTTAACATCATACCAATCTTTTTTGGTGAAAGGATCAACACTGAAAGACAGACAAGTTTTGTAAGAGTATTGCAAATAACTTAACAAATCTAAAAAACTTTGACCCCAAAATCTTTGGATTACATGTAGCCCTACTAATTCGGCTTTCTGGTTGGCCGATTTTCGTGAACGAATTCGGAAGGGCCATCCTCTCAGCCTTACAAACATCTGCATATTTACGTGCGGAAATTCAAATTACGTCAAAATTCTTCAATAACAGGCATAACTTACTTAAATCGATAGAAATAACAATAATTTGCGTGAATGTGCTGTAAAAATCTGTGTTAAATGTCATATTTGAAGTATTTAACTTAAATTTTACGTCGCCGGAAAAAACCCGGTACGAACGGACTTTAGCCACATCCAGTTACACTCGGTATACAAATACCGTCCGACAGTTTAATTCTAAATCGATCTTTATAATGAGTACCTAGAATTAACGAAAGTTGATTTTAAGTTTAATTTGCCAACGTTTCGTGACATGCCAGCTTATTTAAACTTGTACTGAAGCGAATGTTTGAGAGTAGGCAATGTTTACCATGACACCGGCATTTTACCGCCATTACGCCAGTTTCGTTTTCAGTTGGGAAATAGTGGGGAGAAACAAATCATTAATGCATCTTTCAGAAAAGGTATGTGGGAATAATTTATACTCAAATGAGTATAGAAACATGTTTTCTACCCACGGAATGGTTCACTTTGGTCACAGATATTGTAGTTATCGGGCCCAACGGGTTTTAATTAGGGATTTTCCGCACACAAATATGCAGATCTTTGTTAGACTGTGCGGGACGGAGCCAAGTCGAAAAATGTCTCGCCGTCTCAAAGCAGTCTAATTAGTTGGACTAGATTACATGTAGAATACAAATAACAAGGACAAGAGCTACAAAGTACAGGCTGTTCAATGAATGCAGCAGCACTGATCGTTATCAGTAGTAAACTCCATGGCCATATTCAGAACAAGATGCTACGTTCCATAAACTAATGGGCCCCGGTGGCTTGCTTGACAAAACAGTAAAATCAACTAACCCCTGTACAGAAGCCAAGCCACAAAATCCTATTACAGCACCGTCTACTGACAATCATGTGCAATTAAACCATACTGTCAGTGTGACACCACATGGGCAAGTACAGCAGCCTGAGTCTTAGACTGATAGGCACTGCAGCTGACCACCATTAATTCACCATGTGAAGAATTGCCGTTTTCTTTTATTTCACACACAGAATACAATTTGGGAAGGTAAAATTATACAAACAATTTGCATTATCGTTCATAAAGACTGAAATAATCAATTTAGAGTGCAAGCTCTGAAGCTCTGCATCTAAGTTCAAACTGCACATTTCAGTTAGGCAGCTCCTAAGTCAGACAAAACTAGTCTATATTTCCCAGCGAACAACAGTAGTAAATGCCATTCCAAAGTTTCAACAGTTTTCGGTATTGTGAGATCTCAAAGTAGTCAACAAGGACTTTTAGCAACCATACACTAGAATATGTATTACTGACATAGTAGGAATGTCAGCAGAAGAATCCTGTTATATCTAATATTAGCGAGACCATCAGTCAACTAAAGCGAGTCCACTACAAACATATGAGTAAAATGATTGTGTTGACACAATATAAATAACATACATCTTTTTCTTGGCTCCCTTCTTGCCACCTTTAGTTAGCCTCTTATTCTTGCCCTGCGCCATGTTTACTTCACGGCTGAAAAAGGAAGCGGAAACGGCTGAAACATTCGGATTACTTTTGTCTGACACAGTTTTCTCCCTTTACATACGCTAGGGGAAGTAAACATTGCGAAGTTTGAATACTCGGTAAAATGTCAACAAGGGGTATAAAATTTGCATTTAGTCCTGGTGAATGTGTGTTATGCTTTGAACCTGATCCTACTAAAGCACGAGTAATCTACGAAGCTAAAGTAAGTGCATCGTATTTATCATTATTGAAAAAATCGTACAAACTGATTCGTCCCTCAGGCTATTCGTAACCTACAAATCGCACAATTATATATGCCCGCCTATAACTATGTATCAAAATATCCATATATGAAATTAGAGATAATGCATGTCACATGCATTTTCTTTTATAGACATGTGTAATGTTGGCAACAAGACTAAACATGCCCTAGCCTTACTTATTCGTCTTTCTGGTTGGCAGCTTGGCTGATTTCTTGAACAAATTCAGAAGCCTTCTGAGAAGGGCCTGTGCGGGATGGAGTCAAGTTGAAAAAGTATCTCGCCATCACTAACAGTCTAATTAGTTGGACATAACATGTAAACAACATTAGCGATGGCCATAACCACAACAGGTTTAAGAAAATGTAGTTGTCACATATAAACATCCTATATTTAGAATTATCAAAAAAATATAAATATCTTCTATCAATGCGTGTTGAATATACCAACCAAGATGGCCGTCAAGGAAGGTAAATATTGTAGATGTGGGAACTATTAGCCCTACTAATTCGGCTTTCCGGGTGGCCGATTTTCGTGAACGAATTGGGAAGGGCCAAGTCAAAAAGTATCTCGTCGTCACAAACAGTCTAATAAGTTGGACTAGGGAACTATGTATTGATCGGCTGGATAACATCCCCAGAATTGTTGTTTCTGTTGTTTTATCTATCGTGTAATGTCAGATGAATGCCTATAATCATAACTATCTTAACCGAAAAAATGTGACAGCTTTATGAACAAGATATTACTTTCTGCAACTGGAAGTATATCTACTAACGAAAAGGATAAAATCAATGATGAATTTCATGAAAGTACAAATACAGTGAAACCTGTGTTAGCGGCCACCTCTTAAAAAGGCGGCTTAGGTCACCATGTGAGTAAATGCCATTCTTTTAAAAATCATTAAAATGTCATTAATTATTTAAAACAAAAAATGCCCTCTGAATAAAAAGGCCACCTGTCAAAAGGCCACATTTTATCTTTCCCGAGAATGGCCTTTGTTCGCAGGTTTGACTGTACCAGGGCTCTCCATAGACTTAAAAAGTTGGGGGTCAAAATGACCCTTAGCTGATAGAAATGTAAAGATTCAACGTAATTTTCTACTAAAGTAATAGTAAATTTGACCCTTTGGTTCCAATTCTCAAGAGTCAAAAACCTTATTTTTCAAATTTCAAGAGTCAAAATGCCATTTCAAGAGTCAAAGGAGAGCCCTGTGTACTTGCTAATTCATTTAGATATCTAACTGTCAATATTCACACTATGAAGTACAATTGTTGGCTTAAGTATGAAGTATACCTCAGGCCTGAAGACTCAAAGTGAATGACAAAATGGAAGATCGTTAACTGTTGGTCTATCTTTGCTACTTATCATTGTCTTAACCACATATATAATATATATACACATCTGTTGATCTGTCATGTTTTGCTGGACCAGCAGCTATATAATTTGCAGACTCAACAGCGAAATTAGAACACTGCTTATGTTCTCTATCAATTTCTTTAAGCATTTTAGATTGAGTGGCTAATTTTGTTTTTGGTCTGACAACAGGGGAGGGAAAATCAGTAGTAGGCTAATAGCCCTTTTAATTACCATTTGATTACAGCCACACGGTTATACTAGTAAACCATGATAGATTATACATACTATAAAAACAAACTCAATGCTTTTCTTGAATTTATATCCTACAGATATTAGATACTACAGTTTATAAAGACACAGATGGGAAGAGAAAACCTGGATATCATATACATTTCCTTAGATGGAATAACAGGTGACTTTTCTGAAGTTTTATATCTTTAACATTTGAGCTTACTATAAAATGTTATGTTGTGCATAAATACTATACTCAGCAAACAAAGAAACTTCACATTATTCATGTATTGATATTTCAATGCTCCTTAAAGAAATAACCAAGAACAGGCATTGTGACATTTTAACTGTCCATCCTGTTGAAGAATTCCAGGGAAAACAAATCAGAATTACTGAATGGAAAGGGGAATAACTGATTTTTTAAAACAGCATTATTGGTATTCAAACTATCCGTTCATGGGCTGTTGACCTGTTTTAATGTTGTAAACATCAATACGCGTATTTTTGTAAAGAAAAACAAGTTTGATACTGAAAAGGTCTAATCCCGATTAATGCAGTTTGAGTCAAACATTGATATGTTTCAAATTACCTCCCTTTGAATTAAAATAAGACCATATTTACTGTTGTATTTTTGGTCAACTGTTTGCATAAACTGTTAATTTCTTGAACGAACTGTGTCGGCTGTAGTCCACAGCATATCATACAACTACAATGTAATTTTATTAATGCACGGGACCTTTAGGTGAATACACAGTGAACTAAAATTGCGTCAATGGAAATCTTACCTAAAATGTGTAAAGTTTCTTTTTTTGTTGAGTATAGTAATTGCTTACAGTGTAAGTTCTTCTTACAGCATTAAATGATTGTTGATTTTGAGCCATCCTTAAAAAATATTTTGTTTGCGGTAAAGCTACCTTCTAACCAAAATGGCCACTACCCAATTTTTCTTTGGCATCAAGGGTTAAATTTTTTTTTACTAATAAAATTTTAGAAAAAAATTTGCTACCTACCTACCCACTGAAAATTCTCTGGGTAGGGTTACTGCAAACAAACATTTTTTTTAAAGGATGGCCTTACTGTTTTTCTCTGGGATTTAACCATCATCAGGGTCATTTGGAAACTCTTCCCCTTTTAATGGAGTCCTGAGGAAGACTCCACATATACAGTTTAATAGAACCACTCACCTTCCGCTAGCTAGCTGGTCAGCTTCTTCACTTGTGATATTTATATTTAGTCCTATGTGGTAGTCAAACTTATAGCAATGAAGGGCAAGTGAGGTTATTGAAAAAATTAAGATTTTGAATACTAAACCAATACATAAGTATAAATTATTATATATAGTATAAATGATTTTGTAGCCGAAGTTCGGTCATATTCCCAATTGAAAAGAATATCTTTTTTCCCAATTCGGAGACAAAAATTCCCTATCCCCCCAAAAAAAAAATATTAATTTTATAAGTTCATTAATATCACTATTGGTAGTAAATATCTTATTCTACTAAAGTTTTATGGGAGAATAAGTAGAATAAGTTGAACATTGCAAAGACTGTAGTTATACATTTCCCCAATTTTGACTAAAACACAGCGAAAATTCCCAATCCCAAGGGTATGGGTCATATTCCCAAAATACCGAAAAAAAACAGGAGTGTGATATTTTACTGTTGTAATACATTTGTATTACATAATACAGACAAACCACATCATTGATGGACCAAAACACAGGGTGTGAGTTTTTCTCCTTGAAAAGGATTTCCCCTTTTTAGATCGTTATATTTTAAATCTACAGTCTCCATACCTAGGCTGGTCTGTTAAAAATATATTTGTTTTAGATGAATGAAATAATGTACTTCCTTCAAGTGTTTGTACAATCACACTGGAGAACTTGCATCTGTTCAATTACATGTAGTTTATCTTAAGTATGCTTTCTGGTAGTATTCCACAATGTGACAATATATTTGATCATTTCCTCTTTTCTGATCAGTAACCAATCACAACCCTGAAATAAGTATATTTTTTAGCTCACATGTCACAAAGTGACAAAGTGAGCTATTAGGATCACTCTCCGTCCGGCGTCGTGCGGTGTGCGTCGTGCGTCGTCAAACTTTATGTTGTGACCACACTAGGGGCCACATTTTTAGCTCAATTTTAGCAAAACTGGGTCAGAACGTTAATATCAACAAAATCCCGGACGAGTTCGATATTGGGCCATTTTGGGTAAACAACTAGGTCACCAGGGCCAAATAAGGGAAAATCTTGTGAACACTTTAGAAATCACTGTTTTGATTGGATCTTCATGAAACTTTGTCAGAATGTTTATTTTAATAATATGTAGGTCAAGTTTGATAATGGGTCATTTCCGGTGTAAAACTAGGTCACTAGGGCAAATTGCTGGAAAACCTTGTGAACACTCTAGAAGTCACTGTTTTGATTGGATGATCATGAAACCTTGTCAGAATGTTTGTCTTCATAATATCTTGGACGAGTTCGAACATGGGTCATCTTGGGTCAAAAACTAGGTCGCTAGGTCAAATCTTATGAAAAACCATGTTAACACTGTAGATTTCACAGTTATTATTGGATCTTCACCAAACTTTGTCAGAATGTTTGCCTCAATGATATGTGGGTCAAGGTTGTACATGGGTCAGCCGGGGTCAAAAACTGGGTCACCAGGTCAAATCTTAAGTAAAAATCTTGTAAAAGCTCTAAATGTCATCTAATTGGATCTTGGCCAAACCTTGTCAGATTGTTTGTCTTAATGATATTAAGGACAAGTTCAAATATGGGTCACCTAGGGTCAAAAACCAGGTCACAAGGTCAAATCTTAGGAAAACCTTATTAACACTGTAGATGTCAAATTTTGATCGTATCTTCACCAAACCACGTCAGAATGTTTGTCTTAATGATATGTAAGAAAAATTCGAACATAGGTCGTCTGGGGTCAAAAACTAGGTCATGAGGTCAAATCTTAGGAAAACCTTGTCTATGCTGTAGTTTTCATGGTTTTGATTGGATCTTCACCAAATTTTGTCAGAATGTTTGTCTTATTTATATGTAGGACAAGTTCTAACATGGGTCATCTTGGGTCAAAAACTAGGTCACCGGTTCAAAACAATGTTTTAATAAGTGAACAGTGATTGTCATGTGAGCGATATAGGGCCATCTTGGCCCTCTTGTTTATTTTCCTGACTATAATTATGGCATTGGTAATGTGTTCTTATTTACTAAGAACATAAAATCATTTTTGTTGAATTTGATGATACAATGAATGACTTACGATTGTAACTAAGGTAATGAATTATGCCCTCTAAAAAACGATGTATCTCTGCTTCAAGTAATGTGTACTGCTTAAATGTTACTGTGCTTGTTTGACGAATCATTGATAATGATACTAAGAACATAGGCAGGCTTTTATCTTCTGTCCAATACTTTATTCAGTTGGGATCGCATCGTTGGAGAGAGTTTGGTGTTGAAGAATTCTGAAGAAAACAGGTCACTGATGAAACAGCTGACTGAAATTGCAAGAAAGTCGTAAGTAATGCTAGAAAAAATAATTGTTTTTACAGTTATCTGACCACCCTTTTTTATGGCACCAGTCCTAAGACTCCTGACTCCAAAATTCAAATACAAAATAAGAAGTGACAAGTTAAACCCTCAAAGTATGACAGGTGTATATTTGGGGATGGGGGAATGGGATAATTAAATCACCAACCTTTCCAAATTTTTATTGTCAAGTAACCCTAAACATTACTTTTTTAGCCTTTTTATCTGACATAGCTTTCCTTTTTAGTACTTTAAGTGTTCCATGTACAAAATGTAAGATGCCATGTGGAAAGTAGCTATACTAAACATAGGTTTTCATTAAGAACAGATTGCCAATGAAAATCGTCGGTTAAAATTACAGAAAAATTGTGTAACAATCCCAAAAGTTTGAAAATGTTAAGTAGGATATTTAGATAGGTGACTCCCTTGTTCACCGGCCAAATCTGTTATTTTCATAAGAAAATCTGTCGCAATGAATATTAATGAAAACCCTGTTAAACGTGACTGATGTCATTGCCTGAGCTTCGTACACAGTATTACTGTCCTTGCACAAGTTTGGCATAAGTTTGGAAATATTGATAAATAATTAGTATGTCTGCTGTTACTATACCTACTATCCTATGATATTGTGTATTGGTATTTCCTGTACAGGATTTTGCTGTGGAGTATTGTAAATACAGTACTGTAACACAAATTCTGTTGTTAAGCTTTAAACATGGCGAACATAGATTGCTAGTAATACAAATGACTAGCTATTGAAGTTTTAATGAACCTTGGCTACTTTGATTAGTGACAATATCTTGAGGTCAGCTTAATTGTGGTTTAAGATGTTTTGTGCGGCCAGGGCTACTATTCATACTTATTAGTAGTGTTCATTAATGGATTATTTTCTGGAGGGCTTGTAATTTCTCTCTGATTTATAGCCTGTTTTTTTTTCATCATTTAGTCAGGTAGGACATGTTAAGTTTTTATTGTAACCTGCATCAGTAACAGTATTTTCAGTACTTTGATTTAAAGTTATTCACTAGCAGTAGCTTTTATTTTAAGTTACCTAATAGTGCTTTAAGTTTCTATGGCAATGTTATTTTATGACATTTTACTGGAAGTGTTTAATGTTGTATGTATGATAAATCTTGTAGATGTAAAAACAAAAGTCGTAGAAGAAGAATACAGGAGGCATTGATGGATGCATTTAATGGAAATCCACCATTTGATGATTTTGATTTAGATGATGGTAACACAACAGACACTAATGATACAGAAGATGAGGTAAGCTGGAATTCTTCTTAGTATTGTTGTACTTCATTAGGCATAAAAAAGCTCCTGGTATCTGCCAACCCAGCCATGGTTCAATGGGTAAGTGTGCTTGACCTGTAACCCGGCGTTCTGGATACGATTCCTGGCCGCAGCAGGACTTGCCATTCGATAAAAAATTGACAACAATGTTGATTTTCCGCCATATGTGGAGAAGTTGCTGGTTTCTTGTGGAAGGGTTAAATTAGTACAAGTTGGAATACTGTCTTGGAACACTTGATTGGTGAATCAACCACAGTATATAACTGAAACATTGTTGAAAATGATGTTAAACCATGATAAATAAATAAAATCTGTCAACCCAACAAGCCCTATTTTTGGCAGACCCTAGAATTTTAAAGTGATATGTTTTTTTCTTGCCTCTATTTTCATTTGAACTATACCTCTTAACTAGGAAAATATTTTGTTAAATTGCCCCCAGACAACCAAATGAGATTCCTATACTTTTCCTGTATGGTTGAACATGTCATCACTTCTTCTGTTTTCAGAGTGTTGCTGATAGTGATATAACTGACATGGATTCTAAACTTGAAGATTACAAAAAATCACAGGTATATCTACATTGTATTGTAAATTATGAAAAGTTGCTGTATTAATGATTGACTTATTTTACACAACATTATTGGACACTTACCAAATCTAATACTTGCCTTAGTTTGCCTTTGTTTGGGGCTGAATTTCACACCAACAGTCAGGGTCATTTATCAGTGGAGGAATACCCGGGTATACACCTGGGTCGAACCACTGACTTTCTGTAAGCTAGCTCGACAGATTCCTCACATGTGAAATTTGTCTAGTTCTAGGTGGGATTCTACATCCCAGCTGTGAGGTCGTTCTTAACAAATTATGATATTAAATTGTGGTCACATGACCCAAACATGTAGCAGTGAGTAGACAGATTTGCATATTTTAAACATTTTATGCTTGTACTTAAACCGAAATGCTGGAATAAAGAACAATTTCGTCAAAATGAGTAAAACTATTTTATTGATCACAGATCTTTTAATCAATATGTTGTGCAACTGCAAACCATGCTAGACTTTTTATTAGCTCACCTGATTCATCAGGTGAGCTTTTAGGATCGATGAATGTCCGGCGTCCGGCCACAATTAGTTTGTTTACACTCTAGCATCCACAGCTCTTAACGAATCGTGATCAAACTTGCTCACAATGTATATGGCCACAATGTCTTGGCTAAGTTCAATTATGGGCAAAATCGGACAATAACTTCTAGAGTTATTGGCCCTTGACTTTGAAAATTTGTTGTATACATTTGAGTTTGTTTACACTCTAGCACATTCATTTATTCACTGATCCTAATCATATTTACAGTAAATGTGTATAACCAAAAGATCTTGGACAAGTTCGATTATGGGTGGAATCGGACTACAACTTCAAGAGTTATGGGCCCTTGACTTAGAAAATTTGCTATATTTTAGCTTGTTTACACTCTAGCACCTTCATTAATTCACCGATCCTAATCATATTTACAATGAATGTGTATGACCTTATTGTCTTGGACAAGATCAGTTATGGGTGGAATTGGACCACAACTTCAAGAACTTATGGGCCCTTGGATTAGAAAATTTGCTACGTTTTAGCTTGTTTAACAGTATTATATCTTCACTGTTGGTTTTGATATCAAAATCTACGTAAAAATGGGTTATACGAGATGGAAACTATATTACCTGGTCATTAATTATAGTGCCTATGTTCTCAGGTGAGCGATCAAGGGCCATCTTGGCCCTCTTGTTAGTTGTAAGAATGGCTTGTAGGACTAGTGATTTATAGTCGGGGACCATTTAGTTCTCTACTTGTTATAACAGAGTAATATGTTGACTTTCAGAGGTTGAAACCTTCTTTTGAAGTGGACATGCCTGAATCATTGAAAGCAGTTTTAGACAGAGATTATTTTAGTGTGTGTCAAGATAAGAAGGTATGGCATCATCCTGTTTGCTGAAAACTATTATGACAAATGATCAGAGAATAAATGTTAAATATTAACAATCCTTAATACCGGGTATATAATATTTTGGATGCAGTTTTGATACAACATAATTAAATTATTATTGTCTCAAAAAATTAGGTGCATTGTGTACATTAGAGAAAAAACATGCATGTCATTTTTGCACTAGCCAAAAGCCCCGTCGAGGGTTAGTAGATTTCTATTTGGACTAGTGAACTATCCTAGTGGTAAATTGTTCATTGTCAGTATCCCATTCAAATGTTGAGCTAATGCTTTAAAAAAATTAGTTGAACATTGTGCTTGGTCAATTACTTATGTTAGAAACGTTTTCCAATATTCCAGGATTTTCTTTTGCTGTCAAATAACATGAATGGAAATGACATAGAATTATGATCTGTCATGTAGTTTGATTTTGATTAATTGATTTACACAATGTACTTCGTTATTACAGATGCAGAAGTTACCTGCAGAGATAAATGTTGTAACAGTTCTAGAAAGTTTTGTTAAATCATTTATGATGGATTTCTGGGGCCACAACTTTGATCGTTCTGTGTTTTGTCAAAATGCTCCAAAGATAGCCATAGAAAGAATGTGAGTATTACATATTTACAAACATTTGTACAGTCTGTCGTTCAAATTCAGTATTAATTATAATCTATGTGTAATGGTGTCATAATCATTGAATAGATTTCTAGTATTTAAACACCTCTCCCTGCCTAGGTTTATAGTTATAGATGTATACATACATATATAATTAGTCAAACCTGTTAACTTAGGAAAGACAAAATAATGCCTTTATTGACAAGTGGCCTTTATTCAGAGGTCATTTTGTTCTAGATAATCAGTCACAGTTTTGGAAAGAATGACCTTTATTCACAGGATGACCTTTATTTGGAGATGGCTGCAAACATAGGTTTGACTGTATATGCTTATGAAATTATCATAATTTTTCTGTGAACATGTTAGTATTATAGTAATATTACAGTATGCCATGTTGGACCATTGTTCTGTTTTGATGCTTTTTTCATCAAACTAGAAAATAGGCTGCTAGACCAGTGTACAAGTTTGTGTTGTTTACAAGAAATCTTAGTACTGGTATCTATATTTATGTCTGTATACTGTTTTCATGTTGTCCACCTGAAATTGGAAGAAGATAAACATATTTTATGCATGTTTTACAACTTGGTTCATTTTCTCAAACATTAATGAAACTATATCTAGAAAGAATGATTTAAATGATTAAAAAATAGGGAATATTTTTTGTGTCTTCTAGTGTTTATCAAATATGGTAGTTATTGCAATATTTTTTGCTGATTGCAAAATACTAATTATTGCTTTTTATGACAAAGCAGATGACTAAAAAAATCACACTTTTACCTGCGATGCTAACATTAACATTGTGAAATATGACCCTTTGTTTTGTTTTCTATTGATCATGCAGACAGCAGATAAAAAAAGTATGCTCTACTTCGAAATTGTAATCAATTTAATGAATAGATGCACTCAATTTAATTGCTTTTGAAGGAAAGCTTCAAAACTCTGGTCTTTGATTAGTTTGATGGATACTGTGTAAAAATGACAGATAAATATCCGATTACCATGACATGTCTCCTTGTTCTTTTGTTCTTTCTGAAAGTTGAACAGTCTGGTTATTAGAATGTGGTACAGTCAAACCTGTGTTAGTGGCCACCTCTGAATAAAGGCCACCCTGTGAATAAAGGCCACCCTCTGAATAAAGGCCACCCTGTGAATAAAGGCCACCCTCTGAATAAAGATCATCCTGTGAATAAAGGCCACCTCTGAATAAAGGCCACCATGTGAATAAAAGACATTTTTTAAAAAAACATTGATTATTTAGAACAAAATGACCTCCAAATAAAGGCCTACTGTCTATAAATGCCACATTTTGTCTTTCCCAAGGGTGGCTTTTGTTCACAGGTTTGACTGTATATCCGACAATTAGTTTCAGTATGGCGTGTAGCAGGGTTTAATGGAGACTCGGCTTGGGATTGTATTTAAGGGTTTTGAGGTCAAGGTCATTATGATCGAAAAAAAAGGTTTCTGTGCAATAAACTCTTAAAGGCCTAGGTTGTTTGCATTTTTGCATGTCTTTAAATTAATTTGTGTTGGATTAATGTTGTAGTTTAATGATAGTCTGAGATTTGTTTGATTTTGATCTGTTGTTGAACGACCCATTCAAAGTTAAGGTCATTTCAGAGCGGCCCCAGAGAGAGGGGAGATACAATATAGGAGAACTAGGCATTTATATCCCTAATGTTTTCAAATAGTTTTTCCTGGTTCTTTATTGTGCCCTATGTGAAGCACCGATACATGCCTGGCCCTTTTTCCTGTGATTTCTAGATACATTACTTGGCTTGGTAGTTTGAATGGGGACTCTGAAAAGGTCTCCCAGAGAAATTTGAAAGTCAAACCCACAACCTTTCATGGTGTAGTCCAGCACGTTACCACTCATCCACCGATCACCTCAGAGTCCTCTGAGATTTGTTTGATATTTATTTGTGATGTATTATGTTGTAGTTTACCAGTATGTAAAGAGTTTGTGGATGGTCTGAGGATATGTTTTGACTTTGTTTTACCTACAATATTGTTGTATGATGTAGAGAGAGAACAACATAATAAGATAATGAGCACTTATAAAACTAAGTCACCTGCTAAACAGAAAATGTAAGTACGCTGAGATAATACCATCAATTATGTATATCCATCATTTACAAGACAAATTTAATGGCATCAGTTATTATCAATGTCTTATATAAATGCCTTAGTCCACATGGAAATGGCTCATAATTAATTTTATTTATGTAAGTAAAAGGTAATATTCTATTTTATCCCATTTGGTTCAGTTTGTTCCTGTTTTAACACAGAAGTTGAGGGATTTATATCAGTTATTATAACCCAAAACTTGAGTTTGGTTCATTTTTTCTTTAACACAAATATTGTATTGGATCAAATTTATATGAAACATGTTTGTATATCGATTTGTCTAGTTGTTTGTTTATGTTTATTTGTTACTCACTGTCTACTGTTTGGATATCCTTATCATAGACCTAGTGCAGATTCACCTTTACTGAAGTCACCAAGGTCAAGGTCAGCAGATCCCCAATCTCTCATCGTAGAAGAACCTTGGCCAAAAATCCCTAAATTATCACCTAATTTAGTGAGCGAGGATGAAAAAGTGATATTTAACCCCAGTACTGTAAATGTAACCCCAAGAAGGTTTACTAGAAGTAGAGGAAATTCAGATAACATTAAAAAGTCTGAACAAGATCATGCTGTAGATAAATGTGACCTTTCATTCGGGAATACAAGTGACATAAAACATGAGAAGGGAGATAAACCAGTCAGAAAAAGACGATCCTCCGATCGTCAGGACGATGCTCTTCGGAGGAGAGCTTTGAGAAGTTACAGAAAGTCTAGTGAGGATTCAAATGACAGTGACCAGTCTAAACCAGATACAATAATGTCTGAACCAGTCAAACCGACTAATATAAAGAATGAAAAAACTGAGCGGCCTCCTCCATTGCTTATCCCATGTCATATATCTGCCCGTCAGAACGGTAATGATAATGTTCCGGAGAAGAAAGCTAACGGTTCTGTAGATAGCGCTGGTGATAACGGTCGAGAAGAAATCCTTGCAAACATACTTCATTGGCAGCTGGCGCCACAAGAAGCATTATGTCAGTTACCTACACCACCATCAATGTTATATGGAGCCCAACATTTACTGAGACTGTTTGGTAAGTGTCACCTCGTACATGTACACAGTTGATAACTCCTTAACTTAATTCTTCATTCGTGTTTTATCCCTTCTTTGTCTGTATGAAATTCTATCGGATATGATTATTTTTGAATGTAAACTGTAGTTCAAATTTGTTGATCTAAACACCTTTTAGTTTTTATCAGCCTTTTAATCGCCTTTTTGGTACTGTGTAATTATCACCTGTGAATATTGTTTGATGCTAACATGCACCAATTACAGTTTTGGTGTTATTAAGAGACACAAACATGTCAGCATATTTTAGCCCCAAAGATTGTTTATTTCTGATCACATGCTCATTAAAAATAGGGTAGGTATGTAGGAATTTTTATAAAATCTATTTTGGCTCTTGAAAAGCATGTGAAAGGTAAACAATTGAGAAAGTGGATGGTCTGTTCCTCGTATGTACCTGTAATAAAAAGATTAGGATCGCCGGGAAAAATTAGGGTAGGTTGGTTGGGTAACCAGAAACAAAGATATATTTTTTACGCCAAACTGACTCTCTCTACTTTCCCAAAATTTATCTTAATGTCACGATATTACAAACCTTGTCTTCATTTCCTTCCTAGCAAATACAAGTAAATTGCCACTGAAATGGCATTAAAAAAAACAACTGTTGACATAACTTGACAACATGCGATGAAGTGATTGTCTATAATTGCTTGGTGAAGATTCGTTTGTTGTCAGCTTTTGTCGAATAGATAGTTTGTGTAAGACTTTGATTTCACATTAAAGCTCAATTTAGGTCTGTCTGAACCAGCTGATTATTTTTATACGTTTCATAGTTTACTGATTACATAATAAATCAATGGAGCCTTATATTAGATACTGCCATGTGAGCATCAACATTTGCTGTGAGACTGTTCCGTACTTGATTCCGTAATTCAAGAAACTAATCTTGAAATAGAGGATTTTCATCGTTGTGTGTTGCTGATACTATGGTCTGGTTTTTTGCGTAGATGAGAAATTGTTAAATTTATAAATCCATCTGATATGATCTGGTAATGTGCTTAGGTACATGTATGTGTGATACAAAACATATTACTACACAGGTTGACTGATACATTTGCTCACTTAACACTGTGGCATTAGATATGCATTGCAACCTCTCCAAAGCAACACCTTTTGGAGTAGCAAAATTATGTCGTTGTTGAGAGGTTGTTGCTCTAGAGAGGTTAAATTAGTAGTGAAATTGTGCAGTAGGGTAAAAATCTTGCTGTTGTTGAAGCAAGGAGCTTCCATTGAACAATATTATATATGTGATCAGGGCTCCAGATAAATATTTGGGCAGGGAGTATTTCACCCCTTAAATTTTGGGGGGGGGGGGGTATTTCAAATTTTTAAAGGGTAATGACAGTCATGGGAACCACTCTTAAGGGTATTCACTTATAAATACAAACACACACTTAAGCCTTATCTTTTAAATCTACTTTGTTGTATTTTGTCCTTCTATATTTAACGTGTACATCATTTCCATGAACTTGTTTTGCATCCAGAAGAATGTACATGTAGCTTATAAGCAATACCTTTGCCTTATTCAATATGTTCAATTAAATCACAAATAACAGATACTACATTTTAATTTGATAGTTACGCATTTTAATCAAGTAAAAGTACCCAAGATTTTAAGTGCCTGTCGCTCTAGAAATATTTTTTTATGGTACTTCAGAAAAACTATTGCGTATTTACGCAAATACGTCTTTTATCTGGAGCCCTGTGTGATACATAAATTCTCCACTTCCTGTTTATCAAAGTCAGTGAAGCAAATACTGATATTGTAATTACACACATGAATGAACTTATGTTAACTTTTCATGTTCAATGAAGGAGTGCCTAGTCCCTCCTTGATCTGTATAATATTAAAGTCAGTGAAGCAAATACTGACAGTGTCATTACACACATGACTGAAGATATAATAATACAACCAAACATATATTTCAACAAAACATCATAAGTAAACATTATAACATTAATAATTTGGTAAAATGAGTTATTCTTATTTACTATGAGTTAATAATTTATGATTTCTTCATGTTTGAGATTGCGTAATGTCCATAGTCTGTCTGTCAGTCTATTCGTCCGTCCATTGCTTTAAACAACATCTCCTTCTTAAGCAGTTGGCCTTGCATGAAGTAAACCAAAATTGTTGAAAAAAAATAATTCCATGCTGAACTCTGGTTGCCATGGCAACCAATCGGAAATAATCGGGTACTTTGCTTTCTTCCTATTTCATTTATATAAAAAAGTCACATTCTGTTCACGTAGATTGTGTAGAAGGATCTTATAATTATAGTATATTTTGTATATTTCTAATGATTTACAATATTTTCTTTTTACAGTGAAACTTCCTGATCTTATTTCTGAGATGGATGTTGATGATGACAGACAAGGTGTGCTTAGAAAACTTACCCAGCAATTCCTTACGTAAGACCCTTTTTCATAATACAGTAAAACCTTGATTATCCAAAATCTATGGGACCGAAATATTGTTTTGGATAATCCATGATTTCGGATAACACAATTTGGATAATCAAGTTTGTTGTACATTGAAATAATTATAAAGGGGGAAATCGTGACTGAAAATTCCTTCGGGATAATTCCAGGCTTATGGATAATACGAGTTCGGATAATCAAGGTTTTACTGTATATATTTCCATGTTCTTAATTCATACCTGTAGGCAAGTAAAACAATCATGATGAACTGTCATTTAACTATGGAGCATAAAAAAGGCATTTCCTGTTCACAAAAGTCTTGATCTTTAATAAATCTGCATGAATTGCTCTGAAAATAGTTTTCATAAAAATCATAAAAATTGTGAAAATTCCTTCTCTCAGAGAGCATTGTTATAAAATACACACATCATGTTAAAGTATTATAAATCACTCTTAATGAGCAATACTTTGATGACAGCCCACATGTTGCTTATTACAGCTCTAAACAATCTATAGCTGTCAATCATAGGTTCTAAACATGGCTTAGTCTTGTAAATTCTGTATTAAACCATTTTGTTTCTTGTGAATTGCCATATAAGGTATGATTCAATATTGCATAAATCAAATGTTTTGTACATGCATTTCTGAAAGTCTTGAACATGTGAGATGCATGAAGATGTCTTTTCCATTTGAGATGAGACTTTGAAGACATACATGTTCAAAGATAACAGCATTTATTTAACTACAGAATATAATACCTAAAATTGGCACATGCAGGTAACATGGAAATTCCCATTTAAACTGTTAATAGATATTTCCAAGTGAGTATCCCTGGGCCATTGATATGCCGTCTTTCAAGGAAATGGGGGTATATTGCTTTTCATATGTCTGTTTGTCTGCCGATCCGTCCGTCCGTAACCAAGCCTTTTCCAGGTAATATTAGAGAACTATTTGGCTTAAGCTCATCAGATTTGGTTTGGAGGTCGGTCATCACATGTAGATGAACCCTTTAGATTCTGATGTCACTAGGTCAAGGTCACAGGAGGCATCCATGTTTCACAAACACTTCTTGTATTTAAACTTATTCAATTAGCTGAGTGTTTTAATTAGGGAAGATAATGTGCAGGAATATTCAGTATTCTGTGATCTCTGATTAGCATTTTTTTTTATTTCAGGTACTTGTGTGATCATGAATCTGAACTTTTCCCAGAAAATGTCTGATAATGGAAGATGTGGTACCAGTAACTGTTGTTACATTTGATTTTCAATTTGATAGCTAATCCACTTGTTCAATGACACGAAATGTGGTGTAACTTCATTGTTAGTGTAAAAAAAATCACCTGCTAGAAATCCCCATGTGTGCCTTGGTCTCAAAACAATTAACAAACATTTCTATAACACACCATGTTATGAAATAACGATTCTCTTAGGACATGTGAGATTAAGTGATAATACATTGTTTTCATTTTTATTCAATAAATCCCTGTATTGTCCATGCTTGAAGGCAATATTTCATATCATCAATATTTTATAACATCACAATGATTACAGTGCGTTCATGGTGAACATAACGATAAACTGGTAGAAATCTGTCTCTGTGAAAATCTTCCAATACCAATATGTCTACGTGTTGTGTATGGTAATTAATTGGTAAGAAAATTGTTTATCAGACAAGTGAAGGAGTACTATCCTTGAAATGCCTGCTAGGACTTTCTCAGTTGTTGTAATGGACTTGAATGTAGCGAAGTATCAAATACATTGAAGTATTTATTCACCCCCCTCCCCCTGCACGCTGATCTTTATTTTAAAGAGAAATGGGAATATAACGAACCAATTATTTGAGATCTTAGAAGTTTACTTTAAGATGTTTACATACCATGTGTTGATGTTAGAGGCGCTCAGTATGGATACAGTAGTTATATCAATCTGCTCACATTCTCTGATGTTCACTGTATGACTTACTGTTTAAGATTTGAATAGATTTACTCATGTTACAAAATAGGCACCAATTTGATTGTATAATCAAACTTGTATTAGAGGTTACTTCCGAATAAAGTTCACCCTATGAATAAAGGTCACACTTTTGATAACTGTCATTAAGTGTTTAGCACCTTCAAAAAAAGGCCACATTATGTTTTCTCTATAAGTGACCTTTGTTCACCCATTTGACTGTATTCCTTATTATTATTTCTTTTCATACACTAAGAATGTGTGTTTTAATCATTTTAATACTATTGGTGTATAAAATTGTTCACTTACTGACTATGGCTTGCACTAACATTGGGTTGTGCTTGTTGGTTACATTTTTGAAGTAGGCAGTTGCTTACAGAGGATGGGAGTCAAGTACTGGTTAGGTGAACTATCCGCCTCATATGACTATAACTGTTGAAAAGGGGTGCAAAACTGTATCAAACAAACATTGCCCTACCCTTTTTTTGAGGATAGGTTATTGTGGAAATCATAAACTTTTGTTTGATATGGTGTAATCGTTATTCTGAATGTGGAAATATTCTATTTATTGTAGAATATGTTTTCATTTTTGTATATCAGTATACCGATACAATGCATGTACATATATTTTATGTTTTTTATTTTACATTCTGTATGTTTATATGATATCATTTTCTTCGTATTTTTTTCATTACAGACTCATTATAATCACAGTATACATACATGTATGTTACACGAATCACTTTGTTGATAAATTTCGCCTGTTACATGTACATGTATTGTCATTTCATAATTGCCTCATATGTTATGTTGTAAACTTACTGCATTGTGCATTATGTAATTAAACACTGTTAACTATAATTTGGTTAGTATTTTATGTATAATCATTCTATCAGATATGGTATTATACATGTACCTTATGCTGTCTGTACGTGCCGAAAAAAATAGAATTACAGGCTATTTTTTTTTTGCTGGACCGGACTGTATATTATTGCGTGGCATTTAGTTTTGAACATTTTTTTAATGACATATAACCTCCTGAGTGGGGTGAAAGATATAGTGTATTATTTCCATTGAAGTCTCACTGTAAATAGCCAGTAGATCTATATACAGGCTGTTTCATAATATGTAATACCATAAGGATTCCATATAGAGATTACAATTCTTTACGCACTCTGTTGATTAAAATGCCAATGGAATTTTGAGACTCGCACATTTTGAAGAACGTCAAAATTAGAGAATGTTCAAAGTCACGTTCATGTTATGACGTCATGAGAACATTGTGTTCTAAAATGGCAAAGTCTAAGCAAGGAGCAGAAATGAGTCAATTTTACATTGAGAGCCTTTTTTACTCAGTTACTGTTGCATGAACAATGCAATAAGGGTATCCTAAACACTGTATATTCACCAAGCTTTTAATGCTTTGGCTAGTTAATAGATTTAAATGATAGAAACGGTTTGTGACAGCTGATAAAAAACAGTGGAAAACTTAAAACACAGACTCAATGTCATTTTGGAGCAAAATAGAAGTCACAACGAACATCTGTTGTAAAAATTATAAGTAGTGTACTTATGTGAAAACATAAATTATAAGCCTGTAATTTTCTGTATTAGAATTTGTATTAATCTCCTTTGAATGTGTTTTTAAATCAAGAAAATGGCTGATGCAATCAAATGTTGTAATGGTATCTCATATTATGAAACACTCTATAGCAATACCATAAGAGGATTGACCTATCTTCCATTGCTATAAGATGTAATAACGTCAATGGATGTCTTTCATTCATTAATTATTTATTAAAAAAATAAAGTTTAAACAAGTTTGCTCCTGATGATGTTAAAATGTTAGCTCAGTTATCATAGCTCATTCAGATAACACATTTATAGATATGATATGTCAACAGTATCAGCGAACAATCAAGATGATCTCTTAGTAAGTTACACTGCAGTTATGGCCCTTTGATTTCTTATTTTTTTTTACTTCATTTTGGTTTTTATCTAGCATTACTTGATTTAAATGCTAATGGAACAGTTTCTTAAACAAGATTACTTTAAAAATAGCAATTAACTCATTTTGGGTCAACATATTTTCTTAGATAGAGTCAAAACTATTGTCTGAGAGATATGACATTAAAATATGTTACCATCAAGACTCGCACACATCTGTTGCTTTATGTGGACTGATGTCTGCTGTCATTGTTATATTAGTGTTTATCATAAGTTAGCTGACTGCAGTTAATTGGAAAAAATGTGTCACAAACTAGTTATATGACTCCAGTAAGTACAGATTCATTAAATCTTCATATATAGCCTAATTGAGCTAATAGAGAAAGTTACACTTGTCTGAGCAAATAATTCACAGTATGAAACTCTTTCAGTTTCATTTGAGTCAAATGATTCCTAAAAAATATGAACCATAAATTTGCATTCAAAACGAATAGTTTTCAGGGAATAGCTAAGTTGTATGCAATTAAACATATTAATAAAATGAATTAAAGACACATACATAGGATTGACCAGCCGTCAACAATGTGTATGGACAAATGATAGAATGATAATATTCAACCATTTGATGGTCACTGTAAAACATCACTGGGCACTGTGATACTAAACCAGTTCAGTTGCCAAACCATACCTGGCCACAAAGCAAACACCTTTGGAAATCATCACCGACAATTTGACGTCAGAATGTTGTAATGCATAGCCTAGGTAAGTGACACTTAATTACCCCCCAACAACACACTGCTGTCTGATTTGATTTAGTTCCCTTCACCATTTAAAATAACGTTTCAGTCTGCTACACTAAGATGACTTGACATGTTAAATGAATTTTGTACTGAAAGAGCCTCATATCAGTAAGAAAACATGTATTTCACGTACTGCTCTTTACGTTCATGGGGTTCATTCGTATCCAAATTATCTTATATATTGCGGAATGGCGAACTAGAACAAAGAATGTTTGAAGACTAACTTGTTACGCACAAACACTGGTGCAATACCTATCATTTCTCTATATAATATTCCTTACTTGTTACGCACAAACACTGGTGCAATACCTATCATTTCTCTATATAATATTCCTTACTTGTTACGCACAAACACTGGTGCAATACCTATCATTTCTCTATATAATATTCCTTACTTGTTACGCACAAACACTGGTGCAATACCTATCATTTCTCTATATAATATTCCTTACTTGTTACGCACAAACACTGGTGCAATACCTTTCTTTTCTCTATACAATATCCGTATTTGTTACGCACAAACACTGGTGCAATACCTATCATTTCTCTATACAATATCCGTACTTGTTACGCACAAACACAGGTGCAATACCTTTCTTTTCTCTATACAATATCCGTACTTGTTACGCACAAACACTGGTGCAATACCTATCATTTCTCTGTATAATATTCCTTACTTGTTACGCACAAACACTGGTGCAATACCTATCATTTCTCTGTATAATATTCCTAACTTGTTACGCACAAACACTGAGGCAATACCTATCATTTCTCTATATAATATTCCTTACTTGTCACGCACAAACACTGGTGCAATACCTGTCATTTCTCTGTATAATATTCCTTACTTGTTACGCACAAACACTGGTGCAATACCTATCATTTCTCTATATAATATTCCTTACTTGTCACGCACAAACACTGGTGCAATACCTATCATTTCTCTATACAATATCGTACTTGTTACGCACAAACACTGGTGCAATACCTATCATTTCTCTATATAATATTCCTTACTTGTCACGCACAAACACTGGTGCAATACCTATCATTTCTCTGTATAATATTCCTTACTTGTTACGCACAAACACTGGTGCAATACCTATCATTTCTCTATATAATATTCCTTACTTGTCACGCACAAACACTGGTGCAATACCTATCATTTCTCTATATAATATTCCTTACTTGTCACGCACAAACACTGGTGCAATACCTATCATTTCTCTATATAATATTCCTTACTTGTCACGCACAAACACTGGTGCAATACCTATCATTTCTCTATATAATATTCCTTACTTGTCACGCACAAACACTGGTACAATACCTATCATTTCTCTGTATAATATTCCTTACTTGTCACGCACAAACACTGGTGCAATACCTATCATTTCTCTGTATAATATTCCTTACTTGTTACGCACAAACACTGAGGCAATACCTATCATTTCTCTATATAATATTCCTTACTTGTCACGCACAAACACTGGTGCAATACCTGTCATTTCTCTGTATAATATTCCTTACTTGTTACGCACAAACACTGGTGCAATACCTATCATTTCTCTGTATAATATTCCTTACTTGTCACGCACAAACACTGGTGCAATACCTATCATTTCTCTGTATAATATTCCTTACTTGTTACGCACAAACACTGGTGCAATACCTATCATTTCTCTGTATAATATTCCTTACTTGTCACGCACAAACACTGGTGCAATACCTATCATTTCTCTATATAATATTCCTTACTTGTCACGCACAAACACTGGTGCAATACCTATCATTTCTCTATATAATATTCCTTACTTGTTACGCACAAACACTGGTGCAATACCTATCATTTCTCTATATAATATTCCTTACTTGTCACGCACAAACACTGGTACAATACCTATCATTTCTCTGTATAATATTCCTTACTTGTCACGCACAAACACTGGTGCAATACCTATCATTTCTCTGTATAATATTCCTTACTTGTTACGCACAAACACTGAGGCAATACCTATCATTTCTCTATATAATATTCCTTAATTGTCACGCACAAACACTGGTGCAATACCTGTCATTTCTCTGTATAATATTCCTTACTTGTTACGCACAAACACTGGTGCAATACCTATCATTTCTCTATATAATATTCCTTACTTGTCACGCACAAACACTGGTGCAATACCTATCATTTCTCAATACAATATCGTACTTGTTACGCACAAACACTGGTGCAATACCTATCATTTCTCTATATAATATTCCTTACTTGTCACGCACAAACACTGGTGCAATACCTATCATTTCTCTGTATAATATTCCTTACTTGTTACGCACAAACACTGGTGCAATACCTATCATTTCTCTATATAATATTCCTTACTTGTCACGCACAAACACTGGTGCAATACCTATCATTTCTCTATATAATATTCCTTACTTGTTACGCACAAACACTGGTGCAATACCTATCATTTCTCTATATAATATTCCTTACTTGTCACGCACAAACACTGGTGCAATACCTATCATTTCTCTATATAATATTCCTTACTTGTCACGCACAAACACTGGTACAATACCTATCATTTCTCTGTATAATATTCCTTACTTGTCACGCACAAACACTGGTGCAATACCTGTCATTTCTCTGTATAATATTCCTTACTTGTCACGCACAAACACTGGTGCAATACCTGTCATTTCTCTGTATAATATTCCTTACTTGTTACGCACAAACACTGGTGCAATACCTATCATTTCTCTATATAATATTCCTTACTTGTCACGCACAAACACTGGTGCAATACCTATCATTTCTCTATATAATATTCCTTACTTGTTACGCACAAACACTGGTGCAATACCTATCATTTCTCTATATAATATTCCTTACTTGTCACGCACAAACACTGGTGCAATACCTATCATTTCTCTATATAATATTCCTTACTTGTCACGCACAAACACTGGTGCAATACCTATCATTTCTCTATATAATATTCCTTACTTGTTACGCACAAACACTGGTGCAATACCTATCATTTCTCTATATAATATTCCTTACTTGTCACGCACAAACACTGGTGCAATACCTGTCATTTCTCTGTATAATATTCCTTACTTGTTACGCACAAACACTGGTGCAATACCTATCATTTCTCTGTATAATATTCCTTACTTGTCACGCACAAACACTGGTGCAATACCTATCATTTCTCTATACAATATCCGTACTTGTTACGCACAAACACTGGTGCAATACCTATCATTTCTCTATATAATATTCCTTACTTGTCACGCACAAACACTGGTGCAATACCTATCATTTCTCTGTATAATATTCCTTACTTGTTACGCACAAACACTGGTGCAATACCTATCATTTCTCTATATAATATTCCTTACTTGTCACGCACAAACACTGGTGCAATACCTATCATTTCTCTATATAATATTCCTTACTTGTTACGCACAAACACTGGTGCAATACCTATCATTTCTCTATATAATATTCCTTACTTGTTACGCACAAACACTGGTGCAATACCTATCATTTCTCTATGTAATATTCCTTACTTGTCACGCACAAACACTGGTGCAATACCTATCATTTGTCTATATAGTATTCCTTACTTGTCACGCACAAACACTGGTGCAATACCTATCATTTCTCTGTATAATATTCCTTACTTGTCACGCACAAACACTGGTGCAATACCTATCATTTCTCTATACAATATCCGTACTTGTCACGCACAAACACTGGTGCAATACCTATCATTTCTCTATATAATATTCCTTACTTGTCACGCACAAACACTGGTGCAATACCTATCATTTCTCTATACAATATCCGTACTTGTTACGCACAAACACTGGTGCAATACCTATCATTTCTCTATACAATATCCGTACTTGTTACGCACAAACACTGGTGCAATACCTATCATTTCTCTGTATAATATTCCTTACTTGTTACGCACAAACACTGGTGCAATACCTATCATTTCTCTATATAATATTCCTTACTTGTCACGCACAAACACTGGTGCAATACCTATCATTTCTCTATACAATATCCGTACTTGTAACGCACAAACACTGGTGCAATACCTATCATTTCTCTATATAATATTCCTTACTTGTCACGCACAAACACTGGTGCAATACCTATCATTTCTCTATACAATATCCGTACTTGTCACGCACAAACACTGGTGCAATACCTATCATTTCTCTATATAATATTCCTTACTTGTCACGCACAAACACTGGTGCAATACCTATCATTTCTCTATGCAATATCCGTACTTGTTACGCACAAACACTGGTGCAATACCTATCATTTCTCTATATAATATTCCTTACTTGTCACGCACAAACACTGGTGCAATTCCTATCATTTCTCTATACAATATCCGTACTTGTTACGCACAAACACTGGTGCAATACCTATCATTTCTCTGTATAATATTCCTTACTTGTCACGCACAAACACTGGTGCAATACCTATCATTTCTCTATACAATATCCGTACTTGTTACGCACAAACACTGGTGCAATACCTATCATTTCTCTATATAATATTCCTTACTTGTCACGCACAAACACTGGTGCAATACCTGTCATTTCTCTGTATAATATTCCTTACTTGTTACGCACAAACACTGGTGCAATACCTATCATTTCTCTGTATAATATTCCTTACTTGTCACGCACAAACACTGGTGCAATACCTATCATTTCTCTGTATAATATTCCTTACTTGTTACGCACAAACACTGGTGCAATACCTATCATTTCTCTGTATAATATTCCTTACTTGTCACGCACAAACACTGGTGCAATACCTATCATTTCTCTATATAATATTCCTTACTTGTCACGCACAAACACTGGTGCAATACCTATCATTTCTCTATATAATATTCCTTACTTGTTACGCACAAACACTGGTGCAATACCTATCATTTCTCTATATAATATTCCTTACTTGTCACGCACAAACACTGGTACAATACCTATCATTTCTCTGTATAATATTCCTTACTTGTTACGCACAAACACTGAGGCAATACCTATCATTTCTCTATATAATATTCCTTAATTGTCACGCACAAACACTGGTGCAATACCTGTCATTTCTCTGTATAATATTCCTTACTTGTTACGCACAAACACTGGTGCAATACCTATCATTTCTCTATATAATATTCCTTACTTGTCACGCACAAACACTGGTGCAATACCTATCATTTCTCAATACAATATGGTACTTGTTACGCACAAACACTGGTGCAATACCTATCATTTCTCTATATAATATTCCTTACTTGTCACGCACAAACACTGGTGCAATACCTATCATTTCTCTGTATAATATTCCTTACTTGTTACGCACAAACACTGGTGCAATACCTATCATTTCTCTATATAATATTCCTTACTTGTCACGCACAAACACTGGTGCAATACCTATCATTTCTCTATATAATATTCCTTACTTGTTACGCACAAACACTGGTGCAATACCTATCATTTCTCTATATAATATTCCTTACTTGTCACGCACAAACACTGGTGCAATACCTATCATTTCTCTATATAATATTCCTTACTTGTCACGCACAAACACTGGTACAATACCTATCATTTCTCTGTATAATATTCCTTACTTGTCACGCACAAACACTGGTGCAATACCTGTCATTTCTCTGTATAATATTCCTTACTTGTCACGCACAAACACTGGTGCAATACCTGTCATTTCTCTGTATAATATTCCTTACTTGTTACGCACAAACACTGGTGCAATACCTATCATTTCTCTATATAATATTCCTTACTTGTCACGCACAAACACTGGTGCAATACCTATCATTTCTCTATATAATATTCCTTACTTGTTACGCACAAACACTGGTGCAATACCTATCATTTCTCTATATAATATTCCTTACTTGTCACGCACAAACACTGGTGCAATACCTATCATTTCTCTATATAATATTCCTTACTTGTCACGCACAAACACTGGTGCAATACCTATCATTTCTCTATATAATATTCCTTACTTGTTACGCACAAACACTGGTGCAATACCTATCATTTCTCTATATAATATTCCTTACTTGTCACGCACAAACACTGGTGCAATACCTGTCATTTCTCTGTATAATATTCCTTACTTGTTACGCACAAACACTGGTGCAATACCTATCATTTCTCTGTATAATATTCCTTACTTGTCACGCACAAACACTGGTGCAATACCTATCATTTCTCTATACAATATCCGTACTTGTTACGCACAAACACTGGTGCAATACCTATCATTTCTCTATATAATATTCCTTACTTGTCACGCACAAACACTGGTGCAATACCTATCATTTCTCTGTATAATATTCCTTACTTGTCACGCACAAACACTGGTGCAATACCTATCATTTCTCTATATAATATTCCTTACTTGTCACGCACAAACACTGGTGCAATACCTATCATTTCTCTATATAATATTCCTTACTTGTTACGCACAAACACTGGTGCAATACCTATCATTTCTCTATATAATATTCCTTACTTGTCACGCACAAACACTGGTACAATACCTATCATTTCTCTGTATAATATTCCTTACTTGTTACGCACAAACACTGAGGCAATACCTATCATTTCTCTATATAATATTCCTTAATTGTCACGCACAAACACTGGTGCAATACCTGTCATTTCTATGTATAATATTCCTTACTTGTTACGCACAAACACTGGTGCAATACCTATCATTTCTCTATATAATATTCCTTACTTGTCACGCACAAACACTGGTGCAATACCTATCATTTCTCAATACAATATCGTACTTGTTACGCACAAACACTGGTGCAATACCTATCATTTCTCTATATAATATTCCTTACTTGTCACGCACAAACACTGGTGCAATACCTATCATTTCTCTGTATAATATTCCTTACTTGTTACGCACAAACACTGGTGCAATACCTATCATTTCTCTATATAATATTCCTTACTTGTCACGCACAAACACTGGTGCAATACCTATCATTTCTCTATATAATATTCCTTACTTGTTACGCACAAACACTGGTGCAATACCTATCATTTCTCTATATAATATTCCTTACTTGTCACGCACAAACACTGGTGCAATACCTATCATTTCTCTATATAATATTCCTTACTTGTCACGCACAAACACTGGTACAATACCTATCATTTCTCTGTATAATATTCCTTACTTGTCACGCACAAACACTGGTGCAATACCTGTCATTTCTCTGTATAATATTCCTTACTTGTCACGCACAAACACTGGTGCAATACCTGTCATTTCTCTGTATAATATTCCTTACTTGTTACGCACAAACACTGGTGCAATACCTATCATTTCTCTATATAATATTCCTTACTTGTCACGCACAAACACTGGTGCAATACCTATCATTTCTCTATATAATATTCCTTACTTGTTACGCACAAACACTGGTGCAATACCTATCATTTCTCTATATAATATTCCTTACTTGTCACGCACAAACACTGGTGCAATACCTATCATTTCTCTATATAATATTCCTTACTTGTCACGCACAAACACTGGTGCAATACCTATCATTTCTCTATATAATATTCCTTACTTGTTACGCACAAACACTGGTGCAATACCTATCATTTCTCTATATAATATTCCTTACTTGTCACGCACAAACACTGGTGCAATACCTGTCATTTCTCTGTATAATATTCCTTACTTGTTACGCACAAACACTGGTGCAATACCTATCATTTCTCTGTATAATATTCCTTACTTGTCACGCACAAACACTGGTGCAATACCTATCATTTCTCTATACAATATCCGTACTTGTTACGCACAAACACTGGTGCAATACCTATCATTTCTCTATATAATATTCCTTACTTGTCACGCACAAACACTGGTGCAATACCTATCATTTCTCTGTATAATATTCCTTACTTGTTACGCACAAACACTGGTGCAATACCTATCATTTCTCTATATAATATTCCTTACTTGTCACGCACAAACACTGGTGCAATACCTATCATTTCTCTATATAATATTCCTTACTTGTTACGCACAAACACTGGTGCAATACCTATCATTTCTCTATATAATATTCCTTACTTGTTACGCACAAACACTGGTGCAATACCTATCATTTCTCTATATAATATTCCTTACTTGTCACGCACAAACACTGGTGCAATACCTATCATTTCTCTATATAGTATTCCTTACTTGTCACGCACAAACACTGGTGCAATACCTATCATTTCTCTGTATAATATTCCTTACTTGTCACGCACAAACACTGGTGCAATACCTATCATTTCTCTATACAATATCCGTACTTGTTACGCACAAACACTGGTGCAATACCTATCATTTCTCTATATAATATTCCTTACTTGTCACGCACAAACACTGGTGCAATACCTATCATTTCTCTATACAATATCCGTACTTGTTACGCACAAACACTGGTGCAATACCTATCAGTTCTCTATACAATATCCGTACTTGTTACGCACAAACACTGGTGCAATACCTATCATTTCTCTGTATAATATTCCTTACTTGTTACGCACAAACACTGGTGCAATACCTATCATTTCTCTATATAATATTCCTTACTTTTCACGCACAAACACTGGTGCAATACCTATCATTTCTCTATACAATATCCGTACTTGTAACGCACAAACACTGGTGCAATACCTATCATTTCTCTATATAATATTCCTTACTTGTCACGCACAAACACTGGTGCAATACCTATCATTTCTCTATACAATATCCGTACTTGTCACGCACAAACACTGGTGCAATACCTATCATTTCTCTATATAATATTCCTTACTTGTCACGCACAAACACTGGTGCAATACCTATCATTTCTCTATGCAATATCCGTACTTGTTACGCACAAACACTGGTGCAATACCTATCATTTCTCTATATAATATTCCTTACTTGTCACGCACAAACACTGGTGCAATTCCTATCATTTCTCTATACAATATCCGTACTTGTTACGCACAAACACTGGTGCAATACCTATCATTTCTCTGTATAATATTCCTTACTTGTCACGCACAAACACTGGTGCAATACCTATCATTTCTCTATACAATATCCGTACTTGTTACGCACAAACACTGGTGCAATACCTATCATTTCTCTATATAATATTCCTTACTTGTCACGCACAAACACTGGTGCAATACCTATCATTTCTCTATATAATATTCCTTACTTGTCACGCACAAACACTGGTGCAATACCTATCATTTCTCTATACAATATCCGTACTTGTTACGCACAAACACTGGTGCAATACCTATCATTTCTCTATATAATATTCCTTACTTGTCACGCACAAACACTGGTGCAATACCTATCATTTCTCTATACAATATCCGTACTTGTTACGCACAAACACTGGTGCAATACCTATCATTTCTCTATATAATATTCCTTACTTGTCACGCACAAACACTGGTGCAATACCTATCATTTCTCTATATAATATTCCTTACTTGTTACGCACAAACACTGGTGCAATACCTTTCTTTTCTCTATACAATATCCGTATTTGTTACGCACAAACACTGGTGCAATACCTATCATTTCTCTATACAATATCCGTACTTGTTACGCACAAACACTGGTGCAATACCTATCATTTCTCTATATAATATTCCTTACTTGTCACGCACAAACACTGGTGCAATACCTATCATTTCTCTATATAATATTCCTTACTTGTTACGCACAAACACTGGTGCAATACCTTTCTTTTCTCTATACAATATCCGTATTTGTTACGCACAAACACTGGTGCAATACCTATCATTTCTCTATACAATATCCGTACTTGTTACGCACAAACACTGGTGCAATACCTTTCTTTTCTCTATACAATATCCGTACTTGTTACGCACAAACACTGGTGCAATACCTATCATTTCTCTGTATAATATTCCTTACTTGTTACGCACAAACACTGGTGCAATACCTATCATTTCTCTGTATAATATTCCTTACTTGTTACGCACAAACACTGAGGCAATACCTATCATTTCTCTATATAATATTCCTTACTTGTCACGCACAAACACTGGTGCAATACCTGTCATTTCTCTGTATAATATTCCTTACTTGTTACGCACAAACACTGGTGCAATACCTATCATTTCTCTATATAATATTCCTTACTTGTCACGCACAAACACTGGTGCAATACCTATCATTTCTCTATACAATATCGTACTTGTTACGCACAAACACTGGTGCAATACCTATCATTTCTCTATATAATATTCCTTACTTGTCACGCACAAACACTGGTGCAATACCTATCATTTCTCTGTATAATATTCCTTACTTGTGACGCACAAACACTGGTGCAATACCTTTCTTTTCTCTATACAATATCCGTATTTGTTACGCACAAACACTGGTGCAATACCTATCATTTCTCTATACAATATCCGTACTTGTTACGCACAAACACTGGTGCAATACCTATCATTTCTCTATATAATATTCCTTACTTGTCACGCACAAACACTGGTGCAATACCTATCATTTCTCTGTATAATATTCCTTACTTGTCACGCACAAACACTGGTGCAATACCTATCATTTCTCTATATAATATTCCTTACTTGTCACGCACAAACACTGGTGCAATACCTATCATTTCTCTATATAATATTCCTTACTTGTTACGCACAAACACTGGTGCAATACCTATCATTTCTCTATATAATATTCCTTACTTGTCACGCACAAACACTGGTGCAATACCTATCATTTCTCTATATAATATTCCTTACTTGTCACGCACAAACACTGGTACAATACCTATCATTTCTCTGTATAATATTCCTTACTTGTCACGCACAAACACTGGTGCAATACCTATCATTTCTCTGTATAATATTCCTTACTTGTCTAGCACAAACACTGGTGCAATACCTATCATTTCTCTATATAATATTCCTTACTTGTCACGCACAAACACTGGTGCAATACCTATCATTTCTCTATATAATATTCCTTACTTGTCACGCACAAACACTGGTGCAATACCTATCATTTCTCTATACAATATCCGTACTTGTTACGCACAAACACTGGTGCAATACTTTTCATTTCTCTATATAATATTCCTTACTTGTTACGCACAAACACTGGTGCAATACCTATCATTTCTCTATATAATATTCCTTACTTGTCACGCACAAACACTGGTGCAATACCTATCATTTCTCTATATAATATTCCTTACTTGTCACGCACAAACACTGGTGCAATACCTATCATTTCTCTATATAATATTCCTTACTTGTTACGCACAAACACTGGTGCAATACCTATCATTTCTCTATATAATATTCCTTACTTGTTACGCACAAACACTGGTGCAATACCTATCATTTCTCTATATAATATTCCTTACTTGTTACGCACAAACACTGGTGCAATACCTATCATTTCTCTATATAATATTCCTTACTTGTTACGCACAAACACTGGTGCAATACCTATCATTTCTCTATATAATATTCCTTACTTGTCACGCACAAACACTGGTGCAATACCTATCATTTCTCTATATAATATTCCTTACTTGTCACGCACAAACACTGGTGCAATACCTATCATTTCTCTGTATAATATTCCTTACTTGTTACGCACAAACACTGGTGCAATACCTATCATTTCTCTATATAATATTCCTTACTTGTTACGCACAAACACTGGTGCAATACCTATCATTTCTCTATATAATATTCCTTACTTGTCACGCACAAACACTGGTGCAATACCTATCATTTCTCTATATAATATTCCTTACTTGTTACGCACAAACACTGGTGCAATACCTATCATTTCTCTATATAATATTCCTTACTTGTTACGCATAAATACTGATGCAATACCTATCATTTCTCTATATAATATTCCTTACTTGTTACGCACAAACACTGGTGCAATACCTATCATTTCTCTATATAATATTCCTTACTTGTCACGCACAAACACTGGTGCAATACCTATCATTTCTCTATATAATATTCCTTACTTGTCACGCACAAACACTGGTGCAATACCTATCATTTCTCTGTATAATATTCCTTACTTGTTACGCACAAACACTGGTGCAATACCTATCATTTCTCTATATAATATTCCTTACTTGTTACGCACAAACACTGGTGCAATACCTATCATTTCTCTATATAATATTCCTTACTTGTCACGCACAAACACTGGTGCAATACCTATCATTTCTCTATATAATATTCCTTACTTGTTACGCACAAACACTGGTGCAATACCTATCATTTCTCTATATAATATTCCTTACTTGTTACGCATAAATACTGATGCAATACCTATCATTTCTCTATATAATATTCCTTACTTGTTACGCATAAATACTGGTGCAATACTTTTCATTTCATGTACAATATCCGTACTTGTTACGCATAAATGCATTGTGTGTGACATTCTTCTGTCTATTTTAAGATACTTACGTACTTACAGTCCTTATCAGCAATGATGTCGTACTTCTCGTTCCAATGTTAGACCCACTGAAAAATACCTACCAACGTATTACAACACCCTTTATCCTGTTTTTAAACTTAAAGATGTACATGGATGGATTTTAAGCTATGCAAAGGAAGCCTAATTGCCGTGCATGTATATGCCTATGGTCAAAGTTCATCACGATTATTCTCTAAGAAGAGTGAGGTGATTAGTGAAAATGATGAACATAATCTGTTAAATATACAAATAAACAGCACAGCCTCTCCAAATGCAAAGTAACACCCTTTGGAGAAGCACAATCATGTTGTTGAGAGGCTGTTCTCTAAATAGGTTAAATTAGTTAGGAAAATACCATGTTGTTGTTAAAGGGAGGTTGTTGCTCAAGAGAGGGCCGCACTGGAGAGGTTGTACTGTAGTTGCAAATACCAACTGTGCAGACAAATAGATTTCGCCCGTTGTTTCAATACAGCTGTGTATAATTATATTGACAAAGAATCGATTTTTGTGGTGATGAAATCTAATCGATTGCGTTTATATGTCATGATATAAAGATGTGATTTGTATTAGTTCCCTTTGACTTGTGCACGCGAAATGGCACAAAATAACTCACAAACAACTTTGAAATAATTTAAATTAGTTTAATTCCACGTTCCTTAGTACGACCAACTTATCTAACAGGTTTACAATATACAAATTGAATCAAATATAGATAACGTGATCAAATCATTCCATGTGAAACAAACATTAATCGACTTCATTAAAGAGGATATAGCTCTATATCTTATTAGATACTTGTATCGTCGTGCATGGTACAAATAAAAAAATCGTGTAAAAATAAATTACATGTACACGTATTAGCGGAGGTGAGGAGAACAAGTATCATTACATGTATATGAATTCGCAATTATCGATCGTATTTTTACGATAAATTTATGTGGTCGTGGTTATTTTCAGAGACAAACGGACGGACGAACCGTGTAGACAAAAAGCTATATCCAGTTTAATGCAAAGAATATGTTATTGTATATGTATTTAAAATAACACTTGAAATTGTGCGTGCTATTGGAAACAACAGTGTTGTGCTTAAATTTATATCACTTAGAAATACAACATCTCATTAAAATCACTACATAACCTTTGCAAGTTATTGCGTATGTGGAGATTTTCTAGTTTTAATCTTACGAGATAATGAATGTACCAACATAGTTCGTGAATCAACAAATGGTTATTATTTTGAACTACTCAGATCTGTACAATAATGTAAGACCTTCACGATGTCACGAACAAACGTTTAAACTTCTAGTTACATTGACTTTTAATAGTATGATATGTCAATTTCACAAAAACAGTAGTGATTTACGGGCTATTTGCAATTGCTTCCAATTTCCACAAAACCATACTGATTGAAATTTCTTGCTTGCAGGGGTTTTCTTTGTGTTTTGGGGAGGTACCCTAACCCTTAATATTGGGACAAAATAACGGACTGAGCCGTCTTTTAGGGGAACAATTCTCGTCTGAAACCAATTTGGGAAATGAAATTTCAAGGAGCAAATTGGAAAGGGGTAAATTACATGCTTTCAGATGGGAATGCGCCTTTCACAGGCTACAACTATATGATAAAGAAAATAAATGGATTGGTGTTTCTTGTGAACAAGTGCCATCTTCTTACAGCAATAAGTCGTCTTGTACGTAAACAGAAGTCAACCAATTCGAAATATCATAGTCTTGCAAAATATAAAACGCACGGTGAAAAGTGTATACATATATATAGTGTATACAGATTGTGTCCTGAAAAATATAACTATGAGAATGTTTATGAAAATTATATCACAAAAGTCAACAAGTATGTCCTGGGTAGAGGGAATAAAACATTCAGACAGACATGAACGAGCGATAAAAAAAGTCACTGAAGAGAACACTACAAGTTTGTTTCCAAACTTTTAACAAACTGGTTATTGTGATTCACATATTTAACTGGAATTCCCTTTTCATCAATATGGCGACTGTCAGTGGTGTCAACGCGCATGTATTTAGGAGCGTCACAATCAGAGTCATCTAGACGCATATAATAAGCATCATGATCTGTGCCGTCCAAACACTTGTATTTAGCATCACACGCAGATATTGGTTCCATGTTTGTTATAAGACGTTGCTCGTCTGATGATGACGATATTTCATCAGTGCTGCTATGATTGAGAGAAGTCAAGCGCCTCTTAGACCTTGAGTGATAATGCTGAACTTTAACAATCGGACATATGTCAATGGGAACACGAGATCCAGTCTGATATGGAACAACCAACTGATTTGTCGGGAAATCTAGACTGTCGTCCTCTTCTGTAGCCAATGGAACGTATATACGAGAGGATTTTATTGCGGTGTCCGATGAAACACTTGCATAATTAGATTTCATACGCACTTGCTGTTCAATTAAAGATGGCAGGCTTTTATTTCTCCTTGAAATGTTCACTGATTCATTGGCATGGTCGCCATAATCAGTCACAGAATGAAAATGGCTTCGGATTTTGGCATTGTGCGACACAAGCTCCGGAGGAATCTTTAAAATTATTCCATTTAACTGGCGTTCCTTAATATCCATGCATTTGACATTTTGAACCCAGTGCGCGGTAGCTTGCTCAATGTTTTCCTCAAAATCTGGCAATTCTGGCAGATTAATTTCGCATTCAGTTTTGTTGTCTTTAAATTGCATATCGGGCGTATTTAAACACAAAGAGTATTCTCCCTTTTCGAAATCCCTACCGTCTGTTTCATTCGAAATCAACAAAGCACTCGATGTCTCTCCATGGAGGGACAAGTTTGTTCTTTCTTTCCAAATCATTTTAGCGTTCTCACTAATCCACTGTGATTCGCTCGAATTAAATTTATCCGCACTTTGTTTATGATTTGCATTTAGACCCGGAAACTCCTCTGGAAAATATTTCATAGTGCAGTTCTGGCAAAACTTCAGAATTCGTTTGCGGCACTTAGTTCTATAAATTACGTATATTACCAGTAGTATTAGAATTCCGCCTAAAAAGGACGCTGTATTGATACCAACTTCCGGATCATAAGAACTATAAAACTGATTCCGAATGAGACTCGTTTTATTAGAATATATTTGATCTGCCCGCTGATAATCTCTAATGATCTGGACCGTCGATATGGGAGATGAAATCGGATCGCTGGAGCTATTTCCTATCTGGTAAGCTGATACATTAGTCCCTTGTGTTTTAGTAGGCAAAACATCTCTTCTCATGTCGCCTCATTTGACTGAAACCACAAACATACTGATATTTTACATTAATGAATTACAATACACAGTTATTATAAACACTATTATACATTGTATTGTCAATGTGGGTCACCACAAATATCGTCATTGAATGAATAGAATTATCGGATAAAGGTCACCAATCATGGTATTAAATATATTAAAAATGTATAGGACGACTCATTAAATAAATAATATCACTATAATCACAAAAGTTATATAGTTACTATCCGAACAAATCAACTAGCTTTAAATTAACAACACACATCATATCTGACATTAAATGAAGTGAGCTGTAACATTTCTGTGTTGAGAACTTCTAAGAGAAATCTAATTAATCACGTGTGACATACAAACAGACATAAAAACAGTCACAATTAGAATAGCCTGGTCTCCGGTGTTTACACAATAGTAACAGTTAGGGACAGATAATCCATAAATATTTAGAACACGTCACGGAGGAGAGCTGTTGGTTACATTTAATTCGGATATCAAAACCCCACTGATAAATCCGTTGCTTGGAGACTTCCGGAGGAATCACATCGACTAACAAAATTTCCAATTAAATAAACTGATTGTTAATATGACCATTCCTAAAAGAAGCAGCAGTTTGCGGTCACACGACCTATACTTTTAACACTGGGTAGAACTGTAGGGATTCTATGTTTACATTATAATTATATGCCTGTACTGAAAACGAAAAATTGGAAGAAATAACAAGATTACATCGTCAAAATGCTAAAAAAATGTCGAGATATTTTTTATGTATCGGTCCCATAACTACAAACCAACAGTAGTATTTTTTTACGGGTGGTCCATCAAAGAAATTATTATACGAGTAAGCAATGGCGGGAAATTAGTCGAATGATTGTAGTATGGTACATTTTGGTATCTATTATAGTGCAACCTCTCCAGAGCGTCCCTCTCTTGATCAACAACCTCTCCAGAGCGGCCCTCTCTTGATCAACAACCTCTCCAGAGCGTCCCTCTCTTGATCAACAACCTCATTTTAACAACAGCATGATTGTGCTACCCCCGTTGCTTTGGAGAGGTTGCACTGTACGCTAACAAGTACAATTATGCCAAGTGTTTCGTAATATAACACATGTCCATTAATTGATACGTCAACCGCGAAAGTAGAGATTAAAATATTAAATACAAACGAAGAGAAGATCACAGACATGAATGTTGAAGTTCTCAGATCAGGTACAGATGCAGAAGTTATTGTTACTTTGGAGAGATTGGATGCGTAGGTTGGAGGCGTTATGATTGGTGCCCTTTTAGCACTATACATGTACTTAATATTGCGCTAAACAAGGTACCTGGGCACATGATATAAATATAATCACGTTAACATAATACAGTGATCTTGCAATCAACTGTGTGTTATGTCATTATATTCTGTAGTTACAGATACCAGTAATCGATTACTTGTAAATTGAGCATTCTTTTTGTTGTACGGATATATGATCAGGATTTTATCATTATAAATAATAGACCAAGTTTTCAACGTGATATGATTATCATAACACTCCATTGATCATTTATATAATGCACGTCAAATCGTTCATAAAATGATTGGTGTAGTCAGAAACAGACCCAGCTGCAACCAGAGGCATTATATGCCGATAATACCAATAAACTTTAAACTAATAAAATGCTTTTCTGTTCCGTTCTGTTCTGTAAAATTATTTCGTAATTGAATAAGGGTACATGAAATCTAGTTATTTTCAAAGGGAAAGTTAAGTGTTTAAGGTGGCCTTAATGTCCCGGTTTTCTTTGTTTTATAATATAATTGTATTCTTCACATTAACACATTTAGTTGTCCACTGGATGCAACTTGTGATTATCATCTACACGTGTCAGACAATCATTTCGGAGAATAGCAATATTGATGTCATAAAAAACTTTTTTTTCTGAACAATTTTCACAATTATTTCGCATTTGCTTTTGTAAATATATTTACTCAGTCATAAAGGGACCTTTTGTCTTTAAATAATTAAATTCGTAATATTGGTGTATATAATTTTATCTGTAATACTATAACATGACCTATACATACCCACATTATGCCACTGTTAAAAAAATGAGTTGCGTAACCCAAAACCAACATACATTGTATTTTAAAGAATTACATTATTCATGTTTTATCGTTATAGCTAGAACTACGTTCTTGGTGGTCTAATTATGTCCTGTTTTCAAATTATTTGTATGAATTAAATACGATACATTATGTATTGATGACATGCTGCATTCGTCTAAAAATTCATCTGAATTATACAACAGTTACTTTGTACATGTATACATGCACTCGTACATGCATTATGAGGCAACATGTTATAACAAGTGGTACTATTTTTCAACGCGGATGTATGAGGCGTCACTTAATTGTAAGTAGAAAAAGTAGTGTACAGCTATATATAAGCTATCGCTCCCAAAAATATGATAAGCCTAGAACGCCAGTCGTGACACACAATTCATTAATGTGCGTACATGTATGATGTATGAAGCTGACTATTGTATTGATTTCGGAGCAATTCTTGCGGTAAAATAAATGATGGTACTTACTTAATGAAATGGCAGATAAAAGAGTCGGTATCCTGAGGAATATTGCCCAGAGATATTTTCTATTAGGAATTACGTACGTTTGTAAGCTATTTTATGGTGATAAGATTATAGATCTATTCCTACGTGTACAAGGATGTCCTGTAATAGATTAATTTGCACTATGGCATCAAAGCCTGTGGTTGTGGATACGTGTTATGTAGTTACTATATGAGCTAGATAAAGTTCAAGTTTTGTAAAGATATGAAGCGCTTTGTGCAACAATCTTGTTAAAATCTCTATTTTCTTTTATCTTGTTGGTTTAAAACTGGTTCAAAACCTCCAACGAAATGTACAATGTATTTATTGTTATGGCAACGCAGTGCAAAGTTTGCTATTATATTATTATTATACATATATTATTATATCATTATTATTATAAGGTTTTAAAAATAACTATATTAAAATTTGTGAATGATATTTTACCAGAACAATAAATAACCTTTTCATTAACGTGATTTTCTGAGGTCAATTAGAAGTTAACATAATGTCATCTATGTCAATTTAGCTGTTCAGAGGACGAATATAGATACATATCTGTAGAATTCATACCAAATGTTAACCAGACATTAAAAATTTAATTCGCCAATAAACCTTGATTCCATACAATGTCATTTTTAAAGAAACCTCAATGACGTAGATAGTGATATTTTTACGGACAAAAACATACAGTCATACTCATAATGTTTCTTATCATTTTTTCACTCACTTACAGACAATTCGGATATAAACAATATACTATCAATTCAACCATATTTAACTGATTTTAACTTCTGATATCACTGACATTTTGATAGTTGATATTTGTTTAATTCGCATTGACTACTACTAATGAATTTTATAGTTCAATTTTATTGGTTCATATTGTAATTTCTATCGTGAATTTACACAATTCAAGTTTTAGTATATTTAATAACAACCTAGCATGCTAATATAAACTACATGACCAGTATAGAAAACTATTAACATATGATAATAATTTGACGATACCTTAATTGGCAAGACACAATTATGCAAATACATGTATGTACAAGATAATATTATCGGTATCGTGTTCAATGATGACATAGGAAAAAGCACGAGGTACAAAAACTATAAATGTAACATGTTCCAAACGGACGATTTATATACTAGTAACAGACCAGTATGTATATGGCAGACAATATGTGAATAGATTTCTCACCTATTTGCTTGCACACAATCGTTAGAATTTTATACAGCAAATTAACCATGATCTCGCGTATTCCAATAACTTTAATTCGTACAGAAACCATAAGGAGAAACGTATATCCATTTACACTTAGTTTAAGATTTTCTTCGATTTTCCGATAATTTCTACCTGGGTTTGGCGAAAGCACAGTCTGCAGGTAAGTAATATACAGTTGCTTAGTAACGTATGGTCTGTTGAGCCATGGTGAATGTTTTATTGGCCCTTGTTTATAGCATTGTGGTTAAATTATACTGAAGATTGCTGTTAAACACGAACTCGTTAAGTTAGTCCATAAAATAATCATAAACGATATGACATAAAATCTCTATTTTTCCATTAGGTAGTCTCAGCTAAAATTGCACGGTAAGAAATATGATACAAGTATTGACTATTTTATACGCCAACACAAGCAATCGTTAGGTTATAACTATAATAACAATATAAAACTGAAATCGAAATGACAGTGCATGCTAAATGTTGTTTAAAACATTACATATTGTTCCGACGCAGGGTCAATGTATTGTGTCCTAATAAATGATTGATGTTTGGTATACAAAAACATGGTCAATGTCTGGTGTTTTAATGACACATGTTCAGTGCATGGTGTGATAAAATGGTCATGGTATGACGTTCTAACATGCGTTCTCTGTATGGTGTATAAACACATTGCCAATGTATGGTGTTCAAACTATAGGTCAATGTATACTGTACAAACTTTAGGTCAATGCATACTGTGCAAACACGAGGTCAATGTATATTGTACAAACACTAGGTCAATATATACTGTACAAACACGAGGTCAATTTATAATGCACAAACACGAGGGCAATGTATACTGTACAAACTCTGGGTCAATGTATGGTGTACAAACATAAGGTCAATGTATGGTGTGCAAACATTAGGTCAATGTATACTGTACAAACATTAGGTCAATGTATGGTGTGCAAACATTAGGTCAATGTATACTGTACAAACATTAGGTCAATGTATACTGTACAAACATTAGGTCAATGTATACTGTACAAACATTAGGTCAATGTATGGTGTACAAACATAAGGTCAATGTATACTGTACAAACATTAGGTCAATGTATACTGTACAAACATTAGGTCAATGTATGGTGTGCAAACATTAGGTCAATGTATACTGTACAAACATTAGGTCAATGTATACTGTACAAACATTAGGTCAATGTATGGTGTGCAAACATTAGGTCAATGTATACTGTACAAACATTAGGTCAATGTATACTGTACAAACATTAGGTCAATGTATGGTGTACAAACATAAGGTCAATGTATACTGTACAAACATTAGGTCAATGTATACTGTACAAACATTAGGTCAATGTATGGTGTGCAAACATTAGGTCAATGTATACTGTACAAACATTAGGTCAATGTATACTGTACAAACATTAGGTCAATGTATACTGTACAAACATTAGGTCAATGTATGGTGTACAAACATAAGGTCAATGTATGGTGTGCAAACATTAGGTCAATGTATACTGTACAAACATTAGGTCAATGTATGGTGTACAAACATAAGGTCAATGTATGGTGTGCAAACATTAGGTCAATGTATACTGTACAAACATTAGGTCAATGTATGGTGTACAAACATTAGGTCAATGTATGGTGTGCAAACATTAGGTCAATGTATACTGTACAAACATTAGGTCAATGTATGGTGTACAAACATTAGGTCAATGTATGGTGTACACACATTAGGTCAATGTATACTGTACAAATATTAGGTCAATGTATACTGTACAAACATTAGGTCAATGTATACTGTACAAACACTGGGTCAATGTATAATGTACAAACATTAGGTCAATGTATGGTGTACAAACATTAGGTCAATGTATGGTGTACAAACATGAAGTCAATGTATGGTGTACAGACATTAGGTCAATGTATGGTGTACAAACATTAGGTCAATGTATGGTGTGCAAACATTAGGTCAATGTATGGTGTACAAACATGAAGTCAATGTATGGTGTACAGACATTAGGTCAATGTATGGTGTACAAACATTAGGTCAATGTATGGTGTACAAACATGAAGTCAATGTATGGTGTACAGACATTAGGTCAATGTATGGTGTACAAACATTAGGTCAATGTATGGTGTGCAAACATTAGGTCAATGTATGGTGTACAAACATGAAGTCAATGTATGGTGTACAAACATTAGGTCAAGGTATGGTGTACAAACATTAGGTCAATGTATGGTGTACAAACATGAAGTCAATGTATGGTGTACAAACATTAGGTCAAGGTATGGTGTACAAACATGAAGTCAATGTATGGTGTACAAACATTAGGTCAAGGTATGGTGTACAAACACTGGGTCAATGTATACTGTACAAACATGAAGTGAATGTATGGTGTACAAACATTAGGTCAATGTATGGTGTACAAACATGAAGTCAATGTATGGTGTACAAACATTAGGTCAAGGTATGGTGTACAAACATGAAGTCAATGTATGGTGTACAAACATTAGGTCAATGTATGGTGTACAAACATGAAGTCAATGTATGGTGTACAAACATGAAGTCAATGTATGGTGTACAAACATGAAGTGAATGTATGGTGTACAAACATTAAGTCAATGTATGGTGTACAAACATGAAGTCAATGTATGGTGTACAAACATTAGGTCAAGGTATGGTGTACAAACATGAAGTCAATGTATGGTGTACAAACATTAGGTCAAGGTATGGTGTACAAACACTGGGTCAATGTATACTGTACAAACATGAAGTGAATGTATGGTGTACAAACATTAGGTCAATGTATGGTGTACAAACATTAGGTCAATGTATGGTGTACAAACATTAGGTCAATGTATGGTGTACAAACATTAGGTCAATGTATGGTGTACAAACATGAAGTCAATGTATGGTGTACAAACATTAGGTCAATGTATACTGTACAAACATTAGGTCAATGTATACTGTCAAACATGAAGTCAATGTATGGTGTACAAACATGAAGTCAATGTATGGTGTACAAACATGAAGTCAATGTATGGTGTACAAACATTAGGTCAATGTATGGTGTACAAACATTAGGTCAATGTATGGTGTACAAACATTAGGTCAATGTATGGTGTACAAACATTAGGTCAATGTATGGTGTACAAACATGAAGTCAATGTATGGTGTACAAACATTAGGTCAATGTATGGTGTACAAACATTAGGTCAATGTATGGTGTACAAACATTAGGTCAATGTATGGTGTACAAACATTAGGTCAATGTATGGTGTACAAACATGAAGTCAATGTATGGTGTACAAACACTGGGTCAATGTATACTGTACAAACATGAAGTGAATGTATACTGTACATACACGAGGTCAATGTATGGTGTACAAACATTAGGCCAATTTATACTGTACAAACACGAATCATGTATAGTTCACGAACGTGAGACCAATGTATGCTGAACGTGGAAACATGGCGTGTAGAACAGTTCCTGTGTTTTTGCAATGTTTTTATCCAGTTTAATTTCACGTATTATTTTGGTACGTGAAAATTGTGTCCGTGCTAATTTAAGATAGTAAACGCATCATATAGTTCTCTGTTTATATACAATAATCGATACTATCGATGATTTAGCTGAAAATGCAATAAACGATTGGAGTCAGCTTGAAAACAAGATAAAGCCAACAGGCAAAACAGATCTGATGCTGTGAAAGCAGTCACGTGACACGAGGTTTACAGCAGTCGTTTATTGATTTGATTAAAATAAGGTTAGAGGGGTAATTGAGGCCATGGTTTTCTTTCTTGTAAATTAAATAGTGCATGTTGAAGCATTTTGTCTTTAATGGCGATGATCGTATCATGCGGTTTTGATACGTAACGTGCGCAGAATCACTGGCAAAATAAAACATTGTGATGTTACATAAATGTCCGGGTAGTTACGATTGATAGGCTGTGTAGTAATATCACCGAGTGTAAGCTTTTAATAAGATGGCACCAAGGCGTGCGAACTATCGTCGGTTTGGTACCCTTTTCGCACCTATGAAAGCTTATTTTGTCAGCTCATTTTCGAGATTAAATCATTTGTATCAGTAATGACTAATTAGGGTATGTTAGTCCGCGGGTAGGTGTGTTGGAGCTTCCCATTTATCAAAGATGATGACAGAAAAATAACACTTTTGTTCTTCATGATCAATGACCTCCCTAAAAGATAGATTTATCTAGTGTATTATACAAATGTATTTTATTACCCCTGGGAAATCATTCGATTCAATGAATTAATTTTCGTAAAATAAAAAAGCAAAAGTGATCTAAGACGTATGATATGGCAGATAAAGTTGGTCATAATACACACGATTTCATAACAAAATAATTATTTCCTGTCTAAAGCTGTCCGCAATATGAAGAATATAAATGACTTTGAAAAAAGCTTCGATCCTTCTGATCTGAATTCTAAGTATTAGTTATCGTTCATATTTTGAATTTTATGGGATATATCACAAGCGACGCGAAGCGGAGCGCAGTGATATGTCGCATAAAATTCATAATATGAACGATAACTGATTTACAGTTTGTCCTAATTTCTGTCACGTACGCATTTTTTCTCTCGACAAAAACTGTCAATCATCACTATAGATGTAATTTGACACCGCCCACAAAGTACATTGTACCTCAATTCAGAGGGAAATTAAAAGGAAAGCATTTAGTGTGCTTTATATGCGTTAATAAGAGCCAACATTTTACTGTAACAATGGATTTTCACATAGCTTTCGACGAATTCTAGATCTATGATTGTTTTATTCTTGAGGAACTGGTATTGTCTTATATAGTTATTATATAAACAATCAATACCCAGAAATGCATGATTTCAAACTTTCTTACTGTTTGACCATTCTTTCAATTTGGACCATTAGGCCTGTGCAGCGTTATTTACTGTTTTCGACCGTTCTGTTTCTTACAAAACTTCTTGGATTCTTGCACATGTTTAAATTCGAGTCCGGCTTAGAGCTGAAAACCTTGCAAATGTGGTATCTTGTACCGGCTCAGATATTATACACCTTGCAATTGATCTCTGAGCTCAAACCCATTCCGTTCTCAACGTATTACTGTTGAATATAAGGTGTGGTTGATTTATAAAATGCATATTCAGTTTGATTATGATGATATAAGATTCATGTATCTACATGTATTTATGAGTAATTGTCTGATTATAATTAATTTAGAAATATAAAAAGACAAGCTGTGCAATTTGATGGAAACAATTTTATAATCATGAAACCTGGTACTATACGTACCAAGGAACGATCGTAAACTGAAATTCTGTTGTGCATTAAATCCAACAAAAATAACGAAAACCATGGTTCAACAAACGCTATCGAATCTCCTACGAAGTCTATGAGCAGTTTAAACTCCGCCTACTTTATTGCACGGTTAAGGAAGACGTAATAAAACTGATGCAATCTGCACCGCCCTATTCAGCGTTTGGTCACGTAGCACACAAACTCGACTTATTTTCTCCATATCAGGGTTTCGGCAAATTGTATGCGATATATTTTTCAAATTTCAAATGAAATGCGGACATTTCATTGGACGAGAAATTAGGACAAACTGTAATTCAAGAGATAAATCGGCATTTTGATATACCGCACCACATATGGATCTAACACGGATCAATAACAATTTACAAAAAATAAAATATTTTCTTTTAGGTTTTGCGTGCATCATGTTTTCTACTAATGATTTATTGACAGTGCCATTTTCAATTTTCATATGAAATTGTCGCATTTCGTACCACTTCAATTTGTTGAAATCGACGCATGCTGTTACATCATTTACAAAGTAAAACGTAAAATTAAAGCATTGCCTAACATCTTTGTATCTTATTAAATGTGATCTAATGCATGTCGTGATAGTTACACTTGATTAACATGTTAAAATGACGCATTACGTTACGTCTATACATTGGTAACACGTGGAATTGACGCATTAACGTAACGTCAAATGTTACATGACGTCACGTTCATTGTCTATAGTCGTGAAAATTTATATTAGCCGGTGTACATGTTAATTATGACCAGTGAAAATAAACTGCCACGAACGTCTTTAACATGTGAAATTGACGCATAACGTAGTGCCTATAGATACATTGTTAACATGTGAAATTGACGCATGACGCGAAATTACTGTCCGTTGTAGTAGCTGAGTTTAACATCATAATAATAGCCAGGATCAAATGACTGTCTTAGCTTTTTAAGGATCAAAAACTCGGGCCTGTACCGATCATCCGTAAACTGACAGGACAATTTACATACATACGAGATTCAAACTCACATCATTGAGGGGCTAGTGAGTACTCGCCAAGGACATCAACCATGCACTCGACCTCAGAGGCTATACAACGATGAAGTATATTTTAATTAATGAATATATTATGTGAGTCCGTTGTAACATAACCTATAGTCTATATTTCTATCATATGACAACAAAGTCAAAAGAGGGCACGCTATCTTGTCACTAGATGTTACATCATACAATCTTTTAATTGCCTTTACCATTAACTTTGTTTGATTCCGCCAACTGATGCAACAATAATTATATCAGGGCAATTTTCCCCGCTGTGTTTACTTTGAATAAACGAACGTGATCATGATGAAAAACGGCGCATATTCACTTTTCTATATAGAAATTAAAGGGTGCTATTGGTACATTTTACGTATTAGAAGACACGTTGCGTAAATGACAACAATCGATTATCGATTAAGAGGTCATCTATTTAGTTAGAGAAGACCACTAAGGATAATTCGTTAATTGTGCTAGCTATTTATATGATGTCACAGCTGCTAACATTGATTTAGGAACGTCATTATTATCTATAGTGACGTCATAGCTGCTAACATTGATTTAGGAACTTCATAATTATTTATGATGACGTCACAGCTGCTAACATTGATTTAGGAATGTCATAATTATTTATAGTGTATAAAATGTGGTCATTTAATTACAATTAACAGGACAATTCATCCTTACGAGTAAATACTCGTGAAAAAATCAGTAGCCTGTGTATTTTAGCTCTTTAAAATGGCACTCACTTAGACAAGAAAAAACACCGTTAAACATATTATAAAGCCTTACCTGGAAAATGAGGTTTTCCGTGGGTACAAAGGAAGATTCATTGAAAGTAACGGATACCGTATTCATAACTTGATAGCAAACTCTATCCCAAGATATCTGAAATTATGTCAAACATCATCCGTAAAAACTACAAAAAAAAAACGGAAATATTTCTCAATAACCAAGCACTGCTATAGAATACACATTAAGAATATAATCCAACCAATTATAGGTTGTTGATTGCTCCAAACCATTAATTTTGATTAAACTCCGTCATGCACTCATTTATCGTCATCTATAAGAGACCGTAGAAATCGATGAACCTGCTGTTTCAGAAGCAATTAATCCGGAGTGTGACATTGATTACTTAGTAGAAGGACATTGCCAATTAGTAATATGACAAAGGTAAATTCTAATTCAACAGAACTGATCAATAAACTAACAACTTAAACCCGGCTTTCTCTATGATCTACAATGAATAGCGCGCTTCAGTAATGAATATTAAATATGAAAACAAAATAGCGACTAACTACTTTGAATTAAGTCCTAAAGCGATAAAATCATTTGATCAATTTCTTCTTTAGTAGCTATCTGTTATGGGCAATTTGATTAAAATGAAGAGGCTAATGATATTGAACTAGATCATTGATGTATTTGTTCTGACACTGTGGTGTATTTGAACAAAACAAGAAGTCATCGACCCGTATTTTCCTGTCTATTTTTTCAACCTATTAAAACGCGATATGATGCATGAACACGCAACCAGTTTATAAGCTGAAACAAACTTATTCCGGGTAATTATTTTGCAGTAGCAATCTTGTCAAATAGTCGAACTGAGGTGCTCAATCATAATAACCCTTTAACAATCAATATCTACAAGTGATGATTGAAAAGTTCTTGTGAGTTTTTTTATTATTGATTGTATATGCGTGTAATATAATACATCGTGTCACGCATGGTCTATTAATAGACCAGTATCAGTTACAAGGAGGAAGATAATTTCCATGGTAACAAAAAATTCGCCGAGTAAAACGCGACCCGAATTTCTGTATCTTCAGGGTAATATCAAACACCATTGAAAATTAGCTGTACATTACCACCGTATTTGTTCTTCGAGCACTAACAAGTATATATAATATCATGCCCAAGTGTATCGAAACATACCACATGCCCAATAATGGATACGTCAACTGCGAATGTTGAGATTAGAATATTAAATACGAACGAGAGATAATCACAGACACGAATGATGAAGTTTTCACATCAAATACAGACGCAGAAGTTATTACATCTAATTTGAATGCAGATTAATTCATAAATCCAGATCTAGTAAGAGCAGGCCTACATATTTATAGATTTATTTGATAAACTTATTGTCCCTATACATGTATTTTGTTATGTTGGTGAAATTTGCGGGTTAACGATGTAAATAAGTTATAAACGATTCACTTACAATTTTGAAAGTAAATATTAGTTATATGGTCACAAATACAGAATAGTTAACTCGGTAGATACCCTTTGAAATAAGACATTTAAGTAATGTTATAATATTGGTTGAAAATTATCCGATATTATTTATATCTTGATGTTAAACTCTCTAAAATGTCCCTTGAATAATGAATTTCGATAATTACATACAAAAAAAGTTTTAAAAATATTACAGGAAGCGTGCACACATCATTAAGTTGATAAACTCTGAACATAAAACTAGCATCAGAAACTTGCGATGTATACTTATATATGTATAAAGCTTTTGAATTGAGAAACAAAACATTTTTATGCAAATTAATACACTCTTAGGCAACTTCTACTCCAAGTTTTATGTGAAATAATAACATAACAAGTAGTCTATACTCGCTGATCTTTTATAAAGTTTTATATTTGATAAATTAATGTAAAGTTATTGAATTGTTAACTATTACTTTGAAAATTTATTCATGTATAATTTATTCGTTATTATTGTTGTCATTGATCGTGGATCGTACTTGCAATAACTTTTGTTGTATATCAATGATAATATCTATATAGGCTTTATTATGTGCATGTTGTATTGCCATTGACCATATGTTTAAAGTTGTACTGTAAATAGTTGTATTATGTACTCATGGACTGCAAAGTCTTGTGTATTGAAAAATAAACATACAAAAATGTATATTATTATATATCTCAAATAAAGAAATATTAAAACACCTTAACATAGATTGACCCAATTTATCAGTAGGATAGAGTACATACATTAAAGTTAGAACAGATCCTGAGGAAATCTACGTTATACAATCCTGACTGTTCAAGCTGGCAAACATATCCTTAACACTGCTGAAACGGCTCATACATGACACCATAGACCTAAATTAACAACAAGAAACGCAATCTTCTGGTATGTAACCTCACGGTGAGCCGTGATTGATAAAATGTTGACGGTGTTTACAACGAACTGCTGCATAGTCTCACTCTAATATTGGGTTAGATAAAACACTGATACGGTGACCAAGAGAACATACGTGTATAGTCGATTTAAATTTGCATGCTAATGAGGGATTAGTCTCATTTCGATATATAGGTGTAACAGGTAAGCCCAGTAACCGTTATATACAAGATAGAGAAAACATAATTACGATTGCCTCAATCAAGGACTTATATACATATACATGTATGTATATAAGTCCTTGCCTCAATAGCGTAAAGGTTAGTGCTGATGATTTTGAGATACACATCATTTTAACCGTTGGTTCGAACCTAGTTAATGTCATTTTATAACTATATTTTGTATGTTTTTTTTCTTTCGATTATTTTAAATCCTTTTATTTTGTATTGTTTACTTCTTCATTATTTTATTATATCGTTTCAAAACAATTCAAGCATGTAAATTCAACACAACATGCATTCACTCGCCGTGTCTTTCTCCTCGTCGCAAGAAGTGGTTAATAACAGTAAACAATCTCCTTCTCTACTGCATGTATATTTTATAGTACACATTATTGTGTATATGAAACAAGATATTAATTTTGATTTTCACAATTTGAACGGTAATTCTTGAAAGTCGGAAAGAAATTGCAATTTCAAATACTAAAAATGTTAATAAAAAAAAGCATTTTGGCAGTTTTGAACTCATGGCCGCTACGAATAAAAAAATCATAGCCTTTACCTCTCAGCCACAGCGCATTACGATAGTGTTCTGTGTATGTATTACAATATAAAGTCGTTTCAACTGGTAAATAACCTGATCTACCTTGGAAAAGTGTAAATGTTTACAACGGTTCTCATTTAACTTTAAATCGACTATACATGTAGTTAAAGCCCCATTAGCTTTTTAAATTCACTAATACAGAACAATATATGTAATGAAAGTAAAATATAAGAAATATATTTTATTTGCTCTGAAACATATTTACACAATGCCTTTCTTTAGCCAAATCCCGTAGAAATGTTGTCAGACGCTTTTTCTTATTTATTGCAATATCATTGAAAAAAATACTGTGCTATATTCCTATAATAATAGCCTATATGTACTTTGTGACTAAAAAAGGATGGAATGTTTTTATTGAAAGTAAAGTCAATTTCACTGATAAGATATCTTCCTAGGTAAAATAAGACCTACTTTAATTTTAACATCCAAAATGCTAATGGGGCTTTAATGAACGAATTGTTAACCTTCATAATTGTGTCCTTCTCAATATGCATATACATGTATACCTCATTGGTATAAGTAAGTATGATAATATTTTGTCTCACGGTATTGATGGGACAATGTGTTCGATTAACCTTACTTTCATTTTTCTTAAAACTCAGCATTGTCCCAATAGTGTCATCAAACATCGTATAGATACGATCTTGATATATGTCACATGACATTCAAGTTCCAGCAGATCACAACATTTACAGTTTTTTTTCTAATTTCTTGTCTAATAAAATGCGGCATTTCATCTGAAATGTGGAATGTATATGGCATCAAATGTGTCGATAACTTGGTAAAATTAGGACAAACTGTAAAATTGTTCGCGTCGCTTGTGATATATTGCAGAAAATTCAAAATATGAGCATACAAAACTGTTTTAATGTATGAAACACTAGCACATGAACGCATGCATTTAAATTAAATGGACTGTTTGTTTCTTCCTGGAACCAAACAGGACAAGACAATCATACGGTCTAAACATGTTTGCTTGAGTTAACTAATGTAACGTAATGAATGCAATCAAGTCAATTCTCTAGTGAACAATTACAGACCACTAGTAATCAGAAATCATCATTTGACACAGTTGGTTGATAAATATCACGTGTTCATCGACAGAAACCACCACTTAGATGAAAAGAAGACTGGCAAAATTACGATATTCATTACAAGTGCTTCACAAACCACAGGCACATATCAATATTTAATTTAATTTTGTTGGGTTCCACTAATTAAGTTCTCACTTAACATGCTGGTATGATAGTGTTGGGTATTTCCTTTATGTATGTATAACAAACATGGCTTTGGGGTGATTAAGCGATTGAGTCATTCTCCATATCTGCTAAATGTCAAAACGTAATTCGTTAAAATGTTGTACTGGCTAACATAGCCAGGCTTCGATAAGTTTGGTTCCCACTTGGGCAATTACTGCGCCGACCAGGCTGGTTCCGTACGTTTATTCAACGGTGTAGCAGTCAGGGGCAGATAAGCCGGATAAATTGTAGTCCTGTCGTCCAAGATGCGTAACGGACAGATCGATATGATGTGCACAACGACAGCCAGGTAACAGCCCTAAAATGATTAGACAGTTTGGCAGTAACATTATCAGGGCTTTCATTCGACCCTTAAAATGGTATTTTGACTCTTGAAATTAGCGAAATATAACTTCTGACTCTCGAGAGTTTAGACCATGGTTGTTTTAGTTATACCAACATTATGGTAGTGCAAGCGAGCACAATTATATTTTTATGATAGATAATTAATAACATAAGGACAGTAATCATTAGGAGTAGGAGCCACGGTGCTGCTGCTGAAACAATAAGATACAATAAAAACCAGTACGGTCCGTACCAGCGACATAATGGAAATTCCGGCATAAGCTTTTAATCCTGATAGAATGTAATAATAATAATTATAAAGGAAATGGCAAGTGGCATTGTCATAGACTTACGTAGTACCCTTATGTAAAAGGAAGAATTTTTTTCTGTGTAAGTGTAATCATACAATGACATCATAAGTTGCGTTACCACTTATGGTTATCGACGGTTTTTTATTTTTTAACCTAGCACGCAACAATGTATATTTAAATGACGTCATCTGTGACATTGTAATCAATCAATGAGCTCTGTTCATCACATCAATGACACTAAACATTGATTAAATGAATTCATCTACGTTCGGGTTAATGAAGGATAATATACATGCTTGTAGTTTTCACAATTTGTATACCCTAAGCATTGAAGAATCCGTTGAAATATTAAATGGAATATCCTAAATGTAAACAAAAGCATCCGCACCAATTGTTAAAAAATAACTTGAGCAAATAATTGAATAGAATAATGGATGAGAATATCGAACAGTTAATATTGAGTCTGATAAAAGCAGCTATAATGTTAGGATTGTATGTGTATCATATCTTCATATCGATCTACAAAGGCCCAATTTGAAGTATTTAATCAGACCGTATTGTTTGAATTGTTCAATTGAATATTTGTCTAACATACGTGCCAGCAAAATGATATTATCATACACGGATGGTGAGAAAATTGATGTACCTAATGTAAATATTGGAGAGGCATACATCTTGTACTGATGTCATAGACGGTCAGTTAATCGTGAGGATTTAGCGAGTCACGTGTCAGTCACGTGCCAGATAACGTCAAGTAATTAACCTGCTCACATATATTAAAGCTGTCAGAACTAATAAGTAATTCATGGAAATATTTAACCGTGATTTAACATGGTATTGTACGAGATAATACTGTTTTGTATTCCAATTAGTAATACAGTAATGTATTTGTATTTGAATAAGTGTGCGCAACAAACCGTATCTAGAATTTGTGAATTAAAATCAAATATAATTATGTAAAACACTATCATACCTATTACATGTGTCCTTTGAATTACATACATGTGTCTACTGGTAGTATAAGGAATATCCATATTTAAACATGCCAGAAATGTTCGTAGTTGAGACTGGCCTCAGAAATGAACATTTTCTTGTAAGAAAGTAACTTTGATTGTTCTATATGAATAAGCAAAGAACATGTAAAATTTTACCATGCTTTCTGTATACTGTGTTGATTGTGGCTGTTTGTAGTAATTTCTTTATTAGTTATTGTTCTTCATAATATGCGTTCATTTCAATCAATCTGGGTGTAAAACAAAACTAATGGTTTTATTTTATCAGATATTTCCTAGTCCGAGAGTCAGAGAACAACATCACATTTAATTAATCAATGTCCATAAATTGTACGCAAGAAATGATAACCATGGAATTCTGACGAGGCACATCAGTCTCATTGCTTGTATTCAATATACGACTAAGCGTAAACAATGTTTATTGAACTGAAAATCAAGGAGTGGTTGGGTGATTCGAAGCCATTATCAATAGTAATTGAAATGTTGGGGTAATATAGTAAAAATTAGAAGTTAATACATTTTGGTACCTTCATCATGTACATATAATAAGGATACAGGTCTTATGTCTCCTAACCTCTGTTTTGTTACTTAATTATTTATGTTTACTCCCATGTTGCACGTTAATTATGTACATGTAAATTATGATGAGGCATGGCTCAAGTCATGTAATAAAGTATCTGTTCTGTTCTTAATAACTACTTTACTTGTCTCATCGGCCGTATCCGTGTTTTTGTTTAAATAGGAGAAAAATTATTTGTTTCTGGTCACCCTACCATATCCCTTTTTTACCCAAAGACTTTAGACTTTCTATTCGGTCGTGGAAGGTACAGTTCAACAACAACTTTATTTTGCTACTCCCAAAAGGTGTTGCTTTAGAGGGCTTGTAATGTACATACAGTTGTATACTGTCCTATGTTTTTCCGTTCCGCACGGTTTCAAGAATAGAGTTTGCTCTGATACAAGTCAAATATTTTATTGTCTTTTACCTTTATAGTTCATTAATATATATATATATAAATATTTATATTTTAATAATTAAACTATATACATGTACATTGGCGGTACATGGATACAAAATTCTACATATTGATAGAAAAAATACAATGAAAATATACGTGAAAAATACAATGAAAAGCATAATTATATATACGTGATAATTCATGGCAAAATATAAGAAATAATAAAGCATTGCTTATAAATTGTATTCAATAATTAGTGTTAATGTAGAATAATAACCCCTAATAACAAAAAAAAAAAAAATCCCTACCTATGTTGTACCTATATCCTACATGTTACCGGAAACAAACAAATCTTTTCACGCCTTACATTGGATCGAAGTCCTTGTTATTGGAATATTGGCATATTTCATTTAAACTTGTCCCTTTGTAAACTACTCCGAGAACCGAATATTTTGGTCTGTAATTCAAATCTTAGACAGACCGGGAATGAAGTAATAACCTTAACATTAGAATAGCTCTCAACATTTATCATTCGAAAGCGCTTATTTCAATAACTGTTCAATTATTGGCCAATTTCGGTTTAATACTAAACAAATTGAAAAATGATTCACAGCCATCTATAGCTCTCTGAAATATTTCACGTCACAAAATTTTCTAACCGAAATCAATCATTGCTGAGAAATTACAAATAGATAGGGTAAATTACTCGTACGCACGCCATTGTTTCTATCATGTTTTGAGTTGAAAGCAATCATTTTAAGCTTATAATTACATATGGTATCTACAACAATCTGAAAGCTCACTAACTCATCGTGACGTGATTGTAGATTGCTGACCGGCGCAATTATTTAAGAATAGTTAATTATGGTATTTATTATCAAAAACGAAATGAAATAATTGTAAGTTGTCGAGATCAAATTTATTTCAATATTTCATCGAATTCGAAAAACTTAACGATTACTTGTACAGCTTCTTACATTATTGGTAGAAACAGGTATGATTGAACAATAATGATTATACATCCGTATAAAGCGTGCCCCATCACTAGTATATTATATAAGCGCAATAAAGCGACTAGATAATTGGGTATATTATTAATTACCTTAATTGCATCAGAATTAAGATTAATGGGAGTTTGTCTAACTGACTTACTGATTCAGATTCTCGAGTGTATCGTTAAGTATATTCAATTATTTTAATGCAAACGTTGTACACAATCGCTTGAGTCTTTATCGCCCTTCTTCTGGTAAATATTTCGTAATGAAACAGTACCACGAAATTCAGATAGTTTTAGATTTAGACATTTTTCTCGGTGTGTCTAACATTGCTTTATCAATGCACCATTCTCGGAGTATCAATTCAACTTTATCATATACGCGTCATTGACACAAAGTCGCTTCTATAGATGGATGAAAACGATTTGTTCCGGCCGTATTTTCAACTTGGTGTCTAAAATTGATTAAAACATTGTGTTTTCAAATATTACGGCAAGCATTTGCGTCTTTAATGAGTTTACCAATTATTTCCAATCAGACGGTTAGAAGTTATTTCAAGGCAAGAGTATTTAACCTTAGTACAATATCTAGGGTTTCCTAGTCACGTGATATGAATATAGGTTAACATATGTTTACCCTATGGCTGCTAATTAATATTTTAACTCTGTGACTGGCACACTACACAAAAATCTTAATCGAAAAAACATATAACAAATAACCAAATGTTTTTATCACCTGAGTGAATGCTTTCAATTTTCTAGAAAATCATTGACGTGTTCAATTTCGGTACAATGTGCGTTGGTGGTAAATGATTGTTCAGTTTGTCCTAATTTCTGGTCCAATGAAATTTGAAAAATGTCTACGGAACATGATATGGAGAAAATAGGCCACTTATTTTTCTGTATGCACAGAAATTAACTGTAAGTCAGTTATCGTTCATATTTTGAATATTATATGCGACATATCACTGCGCTCCGCTTCTCGTCGCTTAATTGTGATATATCCCATAAAATTCAAAATATGAACGATAACTTCTACGTACAATTATCACATGCTATAATGCTGTGTCTCATGTATGTATGTATAGTTGTACATTATGTTTACCGTTAAATTGTAAGTGTATGAGTTGTTGTCCCTTAGTTTTCATATATAATGCATAAAAAATAACAAAACACAATCACTGCGCATTAATCATCGTTTACGTTATTCCTGGCGAAAAATATAGAATATTACATTCGATATTTCAGGATTTTAAACTGAGATAGACCATGTAATTTTTCCATTAGTAAATAATCTATTTCCCTTTACAAGAGCAGCGGATGATTCAAACTTTGTGTGTTCGATGTAATCTGAGCAGCTTCATTTCATGTTTTTTTTCAAAGAAGCTTCTAAGTCAATTTGTATCACATCTTACAAACATTATAGGGCTCAGGTCAAAATATAAACTGGTTCCCGTTGACTTGTCTGTACAGTTGGTGCACAGCAACATGGAACGAGAACCAGTATAGTTAATATGAATAGTAATATGTCCGGTTATTTCACCAAAAGAAGTGGGGTCGTTAAGTCGCAAAACCTTTCTTTTCTATTTTTTTTCTAACCGTATTTTTCGTACTTTGTGGGCACGATTCGTCCTCAAGTAATTTCGCCCTTTGGATTTTATTCGTTAGAAACTTCAGGTTCTTGTCAGAAAATCTCAACCATTATTTTGTCTAGTCTCTCATCATGTATCATCCTAACATTTTCAGATTTAATTAGACTGTGTCCACGTCTGAACGGACAGTGTCAAAGTGATTAGTTTGTTCTCTCAGACCAGCACAATACTCTGCCGGGTTTAATTGATTATTTATGACACAGCTACATGGCTGCCGACTGTTTTTTTCCCTTTTTCGGTGATAAATGCCGGATAGGAATACATACAGTAGTATCCTGTAGAAATCATTCGTTAATTAATTGACAACGCTGGTATTATTTGCCATCTTAACGTTCAGATGAATAAAGGTCATGAAACGATCTTTTCGCCACGAGTCCGTATCTCGTATTCATGTATTTATTGTATTAACTATTTGACTGAATATATATGAACATAACAAAAAATTCAAATTCATGCTGAAAGCATCGACCCATTTACGCTTTGGAAATGTAAAATCTTCAGTTTCCTATGCATTGAAATTATGGTGTTTTGTTTTTGGTTAGCAACAGACTGCTTGTTCTATAAAAACTACTAAATCTCTAGGAACATATCACCATGGAATTAATACGTTTTTTTTGTGTGAATATTCTCATTAATCATTGTTGAAAGATTTGAGCTTTGTTATGATTTATTTCAGTGATTTATCAACTATATTATGTTTGAAACTCTACCACAGAACACCCCCGCATAACCAATACAATTTTACATAATATCCATCCCAAAGCCTACACTAGTATATGCAATAAAACCCATCAGAACCGGCCCCATCCGGACAGGACATAAAGACCGATTTTCTGAGAATTCCGGTTTTCATAGAGATTTTGATAAAAAAAAATACAAACGAAAAATCGGACTTGGAAAATTGTTCGATTGCAGGGAATTCCAGTTTCCAGGAGTTTTACTGTATATATACATGTATAACACAATCTGGTATTGGTTGGACAAGAGTCGGACTTCATTGAAGGCTGGACATATACTCATATGAAACAGAAAATGTGCGGTTGGATCGAGAGATTCTTTATAGTTACATAGAAGCAAAATATAGGCGAAGTTAGTTTAAACTTTATCTATTTCAAATTATATTTTCAAACATACATACATGAATTGTGATAGTTACTAAAATAGGATATTTTGGATGATAACTTATATAAATTCCTCTCCATGTGAAATAAAGCTATGAGTCATGAAAAATACATGGTCAGTGATAGATAATTAATAATTCATAACTGTAAAAATAATGTTAGATGTTTGAAAACAGATTGTTTGAGATAGGCGAAGTTGGTATCAATATGTGCAAAAATGTATTGGTTACATCTTTTAGTTTTAATTGAAATTTGGTAAATATCAGAATGTTGTTTTACGTGTAAATAAACATGCGTATTGAGTTAATATTTAGATGTTATGTCTAACATATAACTGCACACTTTCTTTTTTGTGATAGTATAGTTTTTCATTATGTATTACGTGGACAGAAATCCCACTTTGGATTAGAAAGGCGGCGAGAGTTGCTCGCCATGTCTGAAAGAACAGCTTCCATTAGGTATAAAGTTCATATTACGTGATAGTTGATGGTTAAAGCAGTCTATCCCTGTAAGATTTTACCAATGCTCGTGTGCATATATGGACCTGTCAAATAAAGTATGTAATTCTTTTTCTCACACGAATAAGTCTGAACTGTAATTGGATTGTACAATTACATGTGATGAAAGAAAAAGCGCCATTTTTCTTTTTTTTTCAAACTGTTCGAAAACGCAGACGTTTAGATAGCGTTTTATTTGTAAATGATATTACAAATTGTTCAGACATAAGAAAATGTTATTTGAAATACTGTCTATATGTTTGAGTCTATATTTGTATTTACAGACGATATTGTTTCACTCTGACCATCCCACATCTACAATATTTACCTCCCTTGGCGGCCATATTGAAAGGCTAATTTGACAAGCATTGATAGAAGATATTTTTATACCTGTAATTCTAAATTAAGGATATTCATATGTGACAACTACATTTTCTTGAACCTGATGTGCTTATGGCCTTAATAACGTCATGCTTAAGTTATATTTCATAAACTGATTTGTTTAATAACCAATTTTTGATATTTTCTATTAAGAGCATAAGAAATTTGCCTAGCAAGATGGCCACCAAGGGAGGTAAATATTGTAGATGCGGGAACTATGTATTGGTATACATTTTTGTAATTATTTGATGCTACTCTTGCGTCGTTGTTTTCAAATGACGACTTGGAATATTTACCATGGCAACAAAGAAATGGAAGGAAAGACATACGGAAGCTAATTATCTAACACGATAAGAATCATTGTACAAAATCCGGTAATTGGGAAAGTGTCACAGAATTGTGTCTGATCAAACATGGGAGACGAACCACAATTCAGCAGAACAACATTAAATATGTCATCAAAGACTGAGCTTCTTTATATATCTGACAATAGTCACCAATACAATAATTTTTGTTTTGTATCGGAAGCATTTAAATCTTAGTTTTACCGGCGTAGAGCGTAACAATGTAGTCAGAACGTATCACATCAAATTGTTTTCTAAGAGAATCAATTCTAGATAGTAACATACGATTATATTTAAATATTCGTTTAGCAAAACATTAGCCTAAATTTTCGTATACTATATGTTGATAGGCCATAAAAAGTGTAGGATTCGACCGCAAAATGTTCTCTTTTGAAACTTTAGGGTGCCAAGTTTAGTCAGGTAATAAGAAATGTAATAAGCACGACTTTATTGTCCGGTTTCATAACAAAAACGGGCGCCATCTTGGATTCTATCTATAGTAACTCATTTGCATATTAGTGTTTACATTATTGCACATGCGTTGTGGCCAAGAAGTCTAGTGTACATGCACAAGAATTTCTCATGATGCATATAGAAATCAAATCGTACCGTAAATTTTGTAGCATTATTTTCCCGGTGTGAGTCATCTCCCTTCCGGCAGAGAAATGCAGCTCCAATGTTTTTTTCAACAGCGTGTCAAGTATTCCGGTAAATGTTATAAATATTTGTAAAGAATATATAAATATTATGATGGTGGTGCTCACTTTGAAGATGATAATATGCGCATCAAAAATTCTCGTAGAAAAACGGACTGTGTAAATATTAAACTGGTTCCCGTTCCATGCTAAATCGCAACAAAAACAGTCAGAAAACGGGGACCAAGACCAATTTATGTAAAAATCGCATGTATAGTTTCCATACGAAGTACTTTCTTACTGAAATCGAGTACACACAAGCTGATACAGCGACATGCTTTAATCTCATCATTTTGCGTGTTTATTTAAAATTTGTTTGTTATTGTATGTACATATGTATACATATGTAGTTACAAATTGATATGATAAACATACGTAAATATTATATTTACTTACAAATACATTGTATTAGACTAAATGAATGAAGTGTTGCAATATACATTTTTGCATTTCTTATATTTAGTATATGTCTTTCATATCTGTGTACCGTACAATCAGAAAATCAAGCGAGGTCAAGATTTTGTCAATATTCTGTCTTCAGGTAGTGTCACGAGGTATGTTATGTTCTTCAAAACAGATGAGTATGTATCACATGACTGTGTACAATCATAGGCACTTTAATCGTATAACATCAATAACAAAAATATAGTTTTGAATAAATGTATTCTCGAAAATTATTAATTTGCTAGATAAGTGATTCTAGGCATGCTACGATATATTGAATACTACAGTACTTTTAGCGTTCTTAAAACAGAACATGTTTACCGTATATTGATCAGTGTTGATATTTTATTAACTTGGCTTTCACAAAAAAATATGCCGTATGTTCTGTGGATAAATGAACCAATGCACAATGAAAAAAAGCCCACGTGATATAACAGTCCATCTTTAGATAAAGTTGGTTTCCAGCTACGCGCCCAATACTTTTTACACTAGGTAGGCTGGTACCCTTTTTTAAATAGCACATGCTTCTTGGTCTGAAACCGTAAATATTGAATAAAGATTTCAATATTTTTTTTAAACTGTAGTGGGTTGCGTTACTAAAATATTTTTGACGATAGTCTTAATACATGTATTTATTTCACCGTGAATTAATCGTCTTCCATAAACGATGGAGTTGAAGAAGATGGTACATGTTTGTCAAGAAATAACAGATAGCTGCAAGCTAGAAGTTCATCGTTAAAATGTATCATATGATCATTTAGAAATTTACCATCAATTAATGTAGCAAGGAAGCAGAATAATGTGACCGGGTCAATAGCAATCCACCAGTACCAGCCCCGAGGAAAACCAAGCAAACCATTATATACACTATACAATTGGCCGCGAACATAGGAGCAAATTCTAAAACAACAAGATGGACGAAAACGCAAACTGAGTGCTATTTGAACATATATACTGCTAACTGAACATGATGGATGATAACTGAACATGGCGAGCGCTAATTGAACATGGTGAGTGCTAATTGAACATGGTAAGTGCTAACTGAACATGGTGAGTACTAATTTAACATTGTGAGTGCTATCTGAACATGGTAAGTGCTAACTGAACATGGTGAGTGCTAATTGAACATGGTGAGTGCTAACTGAACCTGGTAAGTGCTAACTGAACTTGGTGAGTACTAATTTAACATTGTGAGTGCTATCTGAACATGGTAAGTGCTAACTGAACATGGTAAGTGCTAACTGAACTTGGTAAGTGCTAACTGAACATGGTGAGTGCTAACTGAACATGGTAAGTGCTAACTGAACTTGGTAAGTGCTAACTGAACATGGTGAGTGCTAACTGAACATGGTAAGTGCTAAGTGAACATGGTAAGTGCTAACTGAACCTGGTAAGTGCTAACTGAACATGGTGAGTGCTAACTGAACCTGGTAAGTGCTAACTGAACATGGTAAGTGCTAACTGAACATGGTAAGTGCTAACTGAACCTGGTGAGTGCTAACTGAACATGGTGAGTGCTAACTTAACATGGTGAGTGCTAACTGAACATGGTAAGTGCTAACTGAACATGGTGAGTGCTAACTGAACCTGGTAAGTGCTAACTGAACCTGGTGAGTGCTAACTGAACATGGTAAGTGCTAACTGAACATGGTAAGTGCTAACTGAACATGGTAAGTGCTAACTGAACATGGTAAGTGCTAACTGAACATGGTGAGTGCTAACTGAACATGGTAAGTGCTAACTGAACCTGGTGAGTGCTAACTGAACATGGTAAGTGCTAACTGAACATGGTGAGTGCTAACTGAACCTGGTGAGTGCTAACTGAACATGGTAAGTGCTAACTGAACCTGGTGAGTGCTAACTGAACATGGTAAGTGCTAACTGAACATGGTAAGTGCTAACTGAACCTGGTAAGTGCTAACTGAACATGGTAAGTGCTAATTGAACCTGGTAAGTGCTAACTGAACATGGTGAGTGCTAACTGAACATGGTAAGTGCTAACTGAACATGGTAAGTGCTAACTGAACATGGTAAGTGCTAACTGAACATGGTAAGTGCTAACTGAACATGGTGAGTGCTAACTGAACATGGTAAGTGCTAACTGAACTTGGTGAGTGCTAACTGAACATGATAAGTGCTAACTGAACATGGTAAGTGCTAACTGAACATGGTGAGTGCTAACTGAACATGGTAAGTGCTAACTGAACATGGTAAGTGCTAACTGAACATGGTAAGTGCTAACTGAACATGGTGAGTGCTAACTGAACATGGTAAGTGCTAACTGAACATGGTAAGTGCTAACTGAACATGGTAAGTGCTAACTGAACATGGTAAGTGCTAACTGAACATGGTGAGTGCTAACTGAACATGGTAAGTGCTAACTGAACATGGTGAGTGCTAACTGGACATGATAAGTGCTAACTGAACATGGTAAGTGCTAACTGAACATGGTGAGTGCTAACTGAACATGGTAAGTGCTAACTGAACATGGTAAGTGCTAACTGAACATGGTGAGTGCTAACTGAACATGGTAAGTGCTAACTGAACATGGCGAGCGCTAATTGAACATGGTGAGTGCTAATTGAACATGGTGAGTGCTAACTGAACCTGGTAAGTGCTAACTGAACTTGGTGAGTACTAATTTAACATTGTGAGTGCTATCTGAACATGGTAAGTGCTAACTGAACATGGTAAGTGCTAACTGAACTTGGTAAGTGCTAACTGAACATGGTGAGTGCTAACTGAACATGGTAAGTGCTAAGTGAACATGGTAAGTGCTTACTGAACATGGTAAGTGCTAAGTGAACATGGTGAGTGCTAACTGAACATGGTAAGTGCTAACTGAACTTGGTAAGTGCTAACTGAACATGGTAAGTGCTAAGTGAACATGGTAAGTGCTAACTGAACATGGTAAGTGCTAAGTGAACATGGTGAGTGCTAACTGAACCTGGTAAGTGCTAACTGAACATGATAAGTGCTAACTGAACATGGTAAGTGCTAACTGAACATGGTGAGTGCTAACTGAACATGGTAAGTGCTAACTGAACTTGGTGAGTGCTAACTGAACATGATAAGTGCTAACTGAACATGGTAAGTGCTAACTGAACATGGTGAGTGCTAACTGAACATGGTAAGTGCTAACTGAACATGGTAAGTGCTAACTGAACATGGTGAGTGCTAACTGAACATGGTAAGTGCTAACTGAACATGGTAAGTGCTAACTGAACATGGTGAGTGCTAACTGAACATGGTAAGTGCTAACTGAACATGGTAAGTGCTAACTGAACATGGTGAGTGCTAACTGAACATGGTAAGTGCTAACTGAACATGGTGAGTGCTAACTGAACATGATAAGTGCTAACTGAACATGGTAAGTGCTAACTGAACATGGTGAGTGCTAACTGAACATGGTAAGTGCTAACTGAACATGGTAAGTGCTAACTGAACATGGTAAGTGCTAACTGAACATGGTGAGTGCTAACTGAACATGGTAAGTGCTAACTGAACATGGTAAGTGCTAAGTGAACATGGTGAGTGCTAACTGAACCTGGTAAGTGCTAACTGAACATGATAAGTGCTAACTGAACTTGGTGAGTACTAATTTAAAATTGTGAGTGCTATCTGAACATGGTAAGTGCTAACTGAACATGGTAAGTGCTAAGTGAACATGGTGAGTGCTAACTGAACATGGTAAGTGCTAATTGAACATGGTAAGTGCTAATTTAACATTGTAAGTGCAGACTGAACATGGTGGTGAGTGCTAATTGGACATGATGAGTATTAACCGAACATGTTGAGTGCTAACTGAACATTGTGAGTGCTAATTGAACATGGCGCGTGCTATAGACTTGAACAAAGAGAAATGGTGGACATCATTGACTGAAATATGGGTAAATAAATACAACATACATGTGCGATCATGTAAATTATGTGTTCTCCAAGTAATCATACAATGTTGCCCTTATATGAGGTCTACCAGACACTAAATTATTACTTAGTTAATTCACATTGTTTAAATTAAACCAAGTCAAAAATACTCTGTGGTAATTGCAACTAATTAATTGCATGCATTGTAATATTTCACCCGATAACAACAGTATACGTATTCATATTGTATAGGTGCAGCTGAAACCATTGCAAAAATGTACTTGTCTAGTTACAATCTCAATCCAGAGTTGTCTTTCCTTATAATTCAGGTACACCACGTTCAAAGTTTCAGTTTTTACAAGATTCGTCAAAACAGTCAATAAAAGGTACACATTTACCAACTTGATGATATAATTTCTTGTACAATACTTTAGAGCCAACAGATATCATAACTCTCATGAAAATCAGAGAATACGTTTTATTTATCTGCGCACTATCTTTTTTACGGAACTTGATGTTTTAGATAACAAAATTAAGTTGCATTAATGTAAACAAAAAGTTGAATGGGATCATATGACAGCAATACACAGTAAGAGAAATTAAAAGCATGCATTTAAGGGTCTGATTGAAAGCTAAAATTAAGTGATTTGGTCACATGCTTAGGGTCTACTTTTCAGGGAAATCCGGAACGACAACTCCGGGCAATCGAAACTACTCGGGCATTTCCGCACCTGAGAAATACGCCTTGTACATAAGTGTAGGGTTACAAATTTTGGTTATGCGGTTCCGGTCACCACTTTTCAAACACTAGATACTCGTTTTCAAGAATTATTCTCAGAATTACGGACTTTCAAACGTGTTTTTCGTTCGCTTTATCAAGGACTTATATACATACATGGATTCGCAACTTCCGTATTAACAGTTTAAAGTAATCAAATCCCGTGATAATAAGACGTGAATTAACGGGAATACAAGCTATTGTTTACAAAAGCGAAAATACGAAAAAATCCGTGATATCCGAATGATAATAACAGCGAAAATATCCGTGGTATTCCGAATGTTTAATCTCGGAGACGAAAGGATTATAATAGATGTCCGCCATCTTGGAATTTAAAATGTTCGCCTGATGCCTTTTTCGATGCTTATACTTAGACTTTGTGGATTATAAATGTATCTCAATATCTTTAAGGAATTTGTTGCATCCTTTACCAATTTCCCGTGCCCAATTGCCAGAGTTTTAATTTGTATAATCAAATTCGTAAACACCCAAATACAGCTGTCGGACATTGCCGAGTATATAGCAATGCATTGTGGGATCGCCGAACGATATCGTTTGATCTATTTTAAGCAGTTGCGAATCCATGTATGTATATAAGTCCTTGGCTTTATTGATAAAAAAGGCATCAGTTCCCATTAAGAGAGCAACATGTTGTTTCCATCGTGAGATTCCCAAAATGGAAAATAGCCCGCGAACAATGAAATCAAAATGGCGGCCTGCCTATTATGTCCGAGGCACTTTCTTTAGACAAACGCCGAGGAGTTCCGATTGAACTCCGGGTAGCAATTACACCAATAGGCATAAACTGGTTCCCGTTGATTCTTTGTCTGTACAAAGCCCCTTATAATTGAACGGAAACCAGTTTACTCAAAATTTGACGAACTACTTAACCCACAAGGCTTAGTTCACATGGATGCAATTTGATTAATTTACAAACAAAATGAGTGCAACATGGGAGCGGGTTAACACGAGTGCACACAGCAACATCAGAAGTTTAGCATCGTCCCATGATATAATAAAGTAGAGGAGAAAGACATAACGAGAAATGTAATTGGCTTGATTTGCGGCTTCCATGGGCTGTTGTAGGATAATTGTGATTTATTTAACTGACTGTATTATTTATAACGTCCACATGTATTATATCAATGTATTATTCAACAACACCGGTAATGATTTCCGGTGCATTATTCAAATCGTTACAAAAATCTCGTCCACGTATTTTTATATTTTGTGTTTATATTGTAACAGAAGCAGGTAGCTTTTTCTATTGATTTCCTGTCAGTTATAGCGTTCTAGATATTGATATTTTCAATCAGTTTATGTTCTGTAAAATTAACGTAAAGCAGTGCTTGTTAACTTTTGCATAATTAGTGAAACAAATATTAAGCATCTGTTATGCTGAAAGTTGAGCTTGAAGTCGACTAGCGCATTAAACAGTTTATTAAGAACACATCTGCTTGTTAAAATTGATTATATCTGACACTGAAGTGTTCATGAATACATTGGACCACTGATTAATGCTATGTCGTATAATTGTCGTGACGGAAGGTTGTAAATAGGTTTACTTAGAGTAAGATTATCTTTAAGGTATTAAGATTCTAACTCTTAATTATTCTGATGTATCTGGTTAATTATACACAAAAAGTTAATGCAGTGCAATCACTCCAAAGCAACACCCTTAGGGAGATGTTGGTGTTGAGAGGTTATTGCTTTACAGAGTTTAAATTTATAGTTAAATTGTACAGTGGGGAAAATCAAGTTGTTGTTGAAGGGAGGTTGTTGCTCAAAGAGGGCCGCTATGGAGAGATTATACTGTACTACAAAAATATGATTGCCATATTGTCATTATTTCTTTGATGAATACCTGGGATACTATAATTTATTATATGACACATTTTTTTGCAGGAGTTGTTGCCCTTATTGAAAATGGAAAAATATAAATTTCTTTAGATATTGCATGGATACCTATATATTTCTTATCAAATTATATTTACATTGCGTTATTGCAATCTTTCTACCATGATGTTTTATTGAAATGAGTGTTCTTTTTTCTTTAATCTTTGAAACGTGGGTTATTCTCATAGTATTCAATGCAAATTTAAAGAGCAGATAACCCATGGGAATGTCATTGTTTTTTTTAAATCTCATGGTAAATTTTATCATGGAAACATTTACAAAATCTGTCCGCCCTATTTTGAGAAAATAATTTTATGAGTTAGAATCGTAATACCTTAAATACTTGTTGATTTGCACCAAAAATCTCCCAACCCAAACTATTTAGTAGCAATTTTGACACAATTGTTTTGTATTCAAGCTTTTTGTTTTCAGTACAAACATTCAATGGTACCCTCGTAAAACTCACCGTTATTAAAGTTTTGGTCGGTTAATTCAAGGCTTATAATCACGTGGTACATTGTTTTGATAGCACATGGTCGAGAACAATGGCGGCGCCCACGAGTTCGAAGGTAAGTCGTATTTTTCGTTGCAGCAAACAATTTTCCGAATCCATCGGTACCAAATTTAGCATTGTTACTTCCGTAGTTTGTCCATAGACGAGAAATTTGAAATTGACAGAATTTTGCTTTTTCAAATTTCTCAATAGTAGATGTTTTAAGACAAAAGTCTCCTGTTGTAATATTTTACACAATTATTTTATCTGTTTGTACTGAAGACAGAATACAAACCATTGTTTATGTAATGATCGAACGATTTGCTCACCACAGCATGAACCTCAAGGCTGTATAAAGTAAATCTATGACCTGTAGAAGAGTATTGTTCAACGAGTTATAACAACGATTTGTCTGGGGATAAGAATGGAAATTGCTCATTAACATGTTCGCTAGCTGAGGCAATTTCTTCCATTATAGGCATCAGTTGACCTACAATATAAATTACTTTTCCCCCGACATAATGGAAAGAAGACCTAGAGACACTCGGGCAGTTCAATAAAATCAGCATGTTATCACCCTGACTATAGAATATAATTCAATACTTGTATTTGATCACATATCTACCTACCGCATAGCTTCGGAATTGAAATAAGCAAAATAAAATGTACAAGTATTGTATTGTTTCGTATGGATTTGTACATTTATTCGAGAATTTATTCTACAACATGGCACATTGCCAGCTTTCAGAGCTTATCAGTTGGCTTATCGGGAAAGTTGTCCCCCTTGAAAATCGACTTTTTTGCGATATCGATGACATGGCGGTGACAGGTGCTCTATATAGAGTTATAGAGGAAGTATTTATTTAACTTGTAATAACTTTATTAATAATAAAGGCACAACATTTTCCTTGTTATGTGCACAATTTTGCATCATTCTTCTTTATAATGATATAAATTTTAATTATGTTATATATTATCTTCTTGCTTCCCTGATCGTTACAAAATTGTCCCTGTCGGTCTAGATTTTTTATATGAACAAAGAAGGAAATTTCTAAAATTAAGCAAAACTGGGAATTTCAAACACCTAGAAAGACATTTTGTAGTATAAGCACAACATTTTCCCTGTTATGTGCACAATTGTACATCTTTCTTCTTTATAATGATATAAATTTCAATTATGTTGTATTTTATCTTCTTGCTTCCCTGATCGTTACAAAATTATCCTTGTCGGTCTAGATTTTTAAAAACATACAAGGAAATTCCTAAAACTGGGCAAGATGGCGGAATTCAAGCACCGAGAAAGTCATTTTGCAATATACATTTAAGTTCCCAGTTATATATGTGCACAATTTTGCATCTTTCTTCTTTATAATGATATAAATTTCAATTATGTTGTATTCTATCTTATTGCTTCCTTGATCGTTACAAATTTAAGTTATCCTTGCCGGTCAGATTATAAATACATTGTGAATTAACATACAAAGAAATTTGTAACATTTTCTTGCTTCCATGTGCGATCTGAATTGACCAGTTTTGGAAACGTGTTGTTTCTCATAATAAGGTACATACATGATAATTATATAGTTATTTGTATATTCCCGTAACCAGGTAGCATGGCTTTAGAGATAAAACCAGTATGCGAATATATAAAGTGTAAGTATAGCTTAGATGTTAGTGTCAGATTGTGAATCAACATTTTTACTGTTTAATATAATGAAACTACTAATTCAAGCATAATTTATCATTTTTTCAATTTATAACTAAAGATCATTAATCTTGATTAAGATGTATTTTGTTCATTTTGTGATCTTTAAAAACATAATTCCTGGGACCAATATACACATATAGATAATTTTAACAAAACAAAGTTCGAAAAGATAAGCATCAGAATTAAAGTATAGTAACATAATGAATGGCTTTAAATTAGCTGTTGAGCACAACCCTGTCATAAAAATATAAAATAATTAAATTTGTTTCCATATAGTAAGACGGATCAATATTTATAGATGAATGCAGATTACATCGCCAATTAACGTGATTATCAATATACATGTGTATAATGGTCCCAGTTAATACTGACCGTAAGTGCAATATATATAATTAGCTCACTGAACCATGACCTGTATTGGATTTTATTACTACATGCTATTTAAATTGGTAAAAAATTATGCGAATTATGCCAGGCACATGTATTATATGTAGACATGTCATATTTTACTATGATAATTAACATCGAACTTATTTTAAGCCAAAAAATGATTGTTAGACTTAGTGGTTTGATCAGAGACTTTTTTACAGTTTATTTATCTAAAGGGGATGCTATATATATCCAAGGACTTATATACATACATGTATGTATATAAGTCCTTGATATATCTGAATTTATACTCGATAAAACATAAACTAGTTATTTAACACAAGCGAATTCAGCCCCCCCCCCCACCTCCTAAAGAAATGAAAAATCATTCAATGAAATAGCATACTTTCCAAAATATTATGCCCCTGAAATCCTGATCTGCCGCTGTTTAAAGTAACATTTGTCGATAAAAATCAGAATAAATGAAACAGAATGGATTTTACAATCTATTTATTTACATATTAACAAAATTAGAATTAACTAAATTCTCACCTTGTCAAAGAAAACTTGTTATTAGCAGAATAAATATAATAAAGCGTACATCAATGGTTATTTTATTATAAAACATGTTAAGCTTGGCTGTAGTTACCCAACAACTAACAAATAACGTTAAATAATACAAGTATAAGTCAAGTTCTTCATGATATCACTTTCTGTCATTGTTTTACTGTATTTGATGAACCACTGATAAGATCATGCCTGCGGGCGCAATGCGCGTCTTGCTTAATGAACCGTGATTCTACTGACTTCAGTGATATCTAGGGTCTTAAATGGTTTATCTAGGGTCCTTATCTAAGGGACATAATCGAAATTTGATCACAAGCTTCCCTTCGACCGAAAATCAAGGGAGGCTACTTTGTAAATTAGGCCTTGAAAGCTGGCAATGGGATAAACTGGTTCCCGTTCCATGATGCAGTGCACCAAAGGAACAGGTACGGTCTAAAATATCCAGCGATCTGATTGGTCAACCCGTTTTAGCTATTTCATTGGTTGATGTTCATTCGAGAAACATCGGGGATTTCCGTGTAACCGATAATGTTAGTGCTAATGTCTGAATACCTCATGTATACTCTTTATTCAAAATAACTTAAAAGAAATAGATGCCTACGGTTACTATATATGTGAATATTCGTTAAAGAATAATCCTATAAATCTTAAAAATATCAATTAATGCCTTGATTTATTTTTTGTTGTTGTAAGATGATTTTCTTTTAAAAAATCATATGTATAAATATATGCATCGTTCGGTCTAATATGTATCAATTCCTTTAAAACATATTTTTCTTTATTTACAATTAAAATATTGATATACGAAATGTATATCAGTATATGTCAAGTTATTTTTTTGTTACTTGAATTTCTTTTCGTTAAGACCTACACAGAACTGAATTAAATTAAGAGTAAGATTATGATCTATGTTGTATACTGTAAATTTAACATGGTATCAGGCACATGTGCTCAAGAATATATTGACCCCCTTCGGTGAAATGATCCATAAAATATTTCTCCCTTATAAGGGTACAGGAAGTGAGACGGTCGTGTTACATAATATTGCGTAACATCTTCTTAATTGGCTACTTATCTTGATTTTATCAATGCATGTATTGAAATTGAGACTATGATATATACCGGTCCATTGATTATCAACTATATTGTTTGCATTAATTAATTTTAAAACATGTAGTCCAGAATCAGAGATGGCACGACTTTTAGATTTATTATTAGCATCACATATTTATAGAAATTTTATAAGAATGTACGGTGACAAGGACTTATATACATACGGTGATTAATGTTATTTTACAGTTCAACGAATAATAATAAAAATTATAAAAATCTACACAAGTGAAAAAAATTCTCACACACCGACCGTGATCGAGAACTTGGTTTTAAAAATATTTCTTAAATTTTTTTAATGGTCGGTATTTTATTTCTTAATTAAATGTTTTAAACATATAGAACGTGAATTGCTTTGCTATTAGCATCGCATAATTACATAAATAATAATTATTATAAAATCTTATTAAAAACCCCAAAAGTTGCAAATGTGTTCGGTGATTAGTTCATGAAGACAAGAAGTGATACTGCAATTTAATCAAAAGCATATTTTTTTTTAAACTATAAAAATCTACAGAGGTGACAAAATATTCTCTAACACCGATTTTTAAAAAAGACTTAATAAATTTCTTTTTTAAACGTCAGTAGTCCATTTCGAATTACATGTAGGAGTAGGCTGTGTGTATTTAAATAAAACATTATTGATAGTTTCACTCTGAAAGACGAAGATCAGATAATAGCAATTCGATCAGTTCTCATATATATATCTTATATTATTTAAATTACGCGCGAAATGTTCGTCGATAACGCAAAGTCTCGCGAAATCCCCCGGGCAGAATTCTGCCCGGATTCCAATCTAATTGACCAATCAGCGTCCTGGAAAATTTAGGCCGTACCTGTTGGCTTTGTACACACAAGTCAACGGGAACCAGTTTAGCAATGGGAAACTGGGCGATAGTTCAGCTTGCCATCGCCGTCACTCGTTCGGCGCGCATGAATTTTGATGCGGACCAAAGTACTGCGGTTTTAACATCCGCCATGCAATTGTTAAACTGGTTCCCGTTCCATGTTTCAGTGCAAAGCTACGTAAGTTCAGTTGCTATGAGTACTGTCAGTACTTTGATTTTAGTAACACCAACAGTCAGGGAACATTTTGGCGACTATTTCTGCTGTAACAATAAAAGGAGACATAAGACCTATACCTGGCCCCAGTTTCACGAACGAAATTGAGTAAAAACTCAATAATGGACTAAAGCGTTTTTTCAAGATTAGAAATATTGTATCTTTGACCGGACATGTTACCATTAATTTTGTTCTTTATTTACTTAGAACATGTTAAACATGCTAGCACAAAGTTGTGTGGGTCTAGCTGAAAAATTAAGTCTCAAAAACTCCATTTTCACTTGAGTCAGTCAGAAGTCAAATTCCCAATAACAGACTCAAATCAATTTTACTGCATAATACCATGTCAAGAGATTATAACTTGGTTGAAATTACGGGAAATTGTTTTAAGACCATCTTTATACCTTCTTTTAGTACCACATCCTGAATTGCATACAATAAATAGAGAAATATGTGGTTTAATAAATAAGTTGAGTTTGAGTAAAAACAGTTTTTTGTTTGAAACTGGTGCCAGGTAAATCCACCGACCTTCCGTAAACTATTTAACCAGCTGTCTCACGTGTGAAATTCTTCAATTCCCATGTGAGATTCGAACTCACAGCTAGTAAATAATACTCGTCAGAGATCATGACCAAGTACAGCTTGTATTATGGTACACGGAAAGAGGCAGGTCTTAGTTACCCGAGGTCAGGACTTTAAGTATTTTCGAATAATTACGTTGTCACCTCTGTGTCACCGAACTGCACTTATAGACAGTAATCTAACAATTAGTGGACAACAAAGATACTTATCTCAGTGATACGGAAGAAGACATTAAATTTTGTGTGATATTTAATGAAGAGAGGGGAAAATCGTTAAAAATTTATGCATTTAAGCTTAAAAAATCGACATTCATGACAAAACTAAATTTTATCATGCAAGATAAAACTGCACAGATAGTGAAATTGTCATTTTGATTAATTTCTCCAGAATATTTAGCGGTTATGTTAAGGATGCAGAAAAACTATACCAGTATGCAAGAAGGATCATGTTTTAAATTTATTAGCATCCAACTAATGTAGGTTATTAGTATTGACAACGGCAATTAATTCTAAGTAAAATATTATGTAAGATTTAACTTAACCATGTCAGGATTCATATTCATCTTGGCACAAACTTTTCCAGACAATCTGGAAACAGAATCGCCGATATATTAATGTCTAGTTGGATAAAGCCCTTATATGCGAATATAATACGCGATATGATACGGCTCATTGGAAGAGAGAAGACTATTAGAAAGTGCAAAACACAATATTTCTTTGAGTGCAGTAATAACGGTCATATTACACTGCTTTCAGAATGTAAATGATATTAAATCCATACGCGGTATTGATCATTCGAGAAAATACAAGTGGCTCAAGAAATACAACCGCAGACTGGATTGACAAGGGAAATGTTAACACATGTATTAATACGCCGTTTTATAAGCAACGTCATATCACGTGATAAAGTAATTACCTTAATAATAGACTTACTGCCTGATATAATGTCATACACTAATAACTGACTGCTTGTTGTAATATTATACACTAATAAACTGACTGTTTGACATAATGCCATACACTAATATACTTACTGTTTTAGTGTATGTTATAATACCAATCAGTAAGTCTATTAGTGTATGACATTGTATTAAGTTAAGTTAGTTTATTAGTGTATGACATTATATTAAGCAGTAAGTTTATTAGTGTATAACATTATATTAAGTAGTTAATTTATTAGTGTGTGACATTATATCAAGAATTACTGTTTGTTTGATATAATGTCATACACTAATAGAATAACTGCTTAATATGATGTCATACACTAATAGAAAACTGCTTAATATAATGCAATACATTAATAGAAAACTACTTAATATCATGTTATACACTGATAGAAAAACTGCTTAATATAATGCAATACACCAATAGAAAAACTGCTTAATATCATGTCATACACTAATAGAAAAACTGCTTAATATAATGTCATACATTAATAGAAAACTGTTTAATATCATGCCATACACTGATAGAAAAACTGCTTAATATAATGCAATACACTAATAGAAAAACTGCTTAATATAATGCCATACACTAATAGAAAAACTGCTTAATATCATGTCATACACTGACAGAATGCTTGATACAGTGTCATACACTCATGATATAATTGTTTAATATGACGTCATAATTGAATGATCTAACTGTTTAAAAATGTAATACACTATTGACCAAAGGGTCAATGTAATATTTAGCAGCTATCTTTAAGTAATGTTGTATAATGACAGACAATAATCTACACACAGTCACACAATAATATTATAATCAAAGTGAAGTCATACACAGTAATTATTCATCGTCAATACGAATATCTTAATTATTAAAATAAATAAGTCTGTATCATGATATACTAGTATAAAATACTCGTACATCTGTTATAATTATCAAAGAAAATGTATCTTAAATGAGTACACTAATGCATGCCGTATATCTTTTATGAATACGCTTCTACAATATATTACATGCTTGTTTGTATATGTATATATGTATACTGTAACACAATAATCATGTTGTGTGAAGAAAACTAATACAATTATGTGTGTACTCGTATTATGTCTTTCGAGTCATCCGATCTGTCTGTCGCTTTCAATTTTTAGTTAACGTCTCCAGGCCGTAATTTCATTCAATGTTTCCCCCTTTTTATTACCATGTCTGTTTCACCACCGTTTCTCGGCATTATTTTGAATCCCCAGGGTTATTGTATAAAGGTCTTGTTCAAAGAAACGTGGCTTAACATGTACTGCCTTGTTACTATTGACACGAACTACCAAACAATTCATACACCAGCAATAAAATAGATTTAATTTAGCAACCATTGACACGCCAGGCTCGCACTATATTTGTGTAAAATATTACGGGAAAGCCTAATTACATTCAGACACTTTGATACCGCAGCACACCATTTATTACACAAGATACCAGTTTCTCTATGATATATATATACAGACACAATCCTCTCGTCTGTTTTCTGTGAGAGTAATTGCTGAAAAATATATTAACTTGTAAATATCCATAATGGCGTGAACTGCGAAAACTGATTCTTAATTTCTTTGTAATTTTGGGGGTATCATATCTATGTTAAATCTTTACAAATGGTGGATTGCTAGTTGTTCATGTTTACAAGACTGCATATACATACTTGTATACATACATAAACATACGTGGACGGTATTCTGTAGAGATAATACATGTGCTAAAATTGTATTTCTTTCGCACAAAAAGGCGCTGATCTAGGATGAAATTATTCTTTGGAAAATGATGTACAAAGGTAATCTAATAGTCATAAAGTCATGTGTATCACACCGTGATAAGATTATATAAACAGAAATGTTTTATATGAAATGGAGTGAAATTTGGTGACTATTTTTTACCGGGGTGTAACGACGTAACAACAGCAAAGTTCGTTCTTTCGTTCGGCGACTTTTCCAGCTTTAATGATGGAGGAAGGCTTCAGGCGTACCGGCCTTCTTTAAGCTAGCTGGACGCCTACCTCACATGGGCTTTTTTGGGAAGAGATTCGAACTTACGGCGGTGAGGGGCTAGTGATAACTAGTCAGGGGCCATTACCACTTGACCAGAGTTTGGAATCATGAACTACTCGACTACGAAGGTCCCAGTATTTGATGATCTGAATGATCGAGCTTAATAATGATCGATAGCGTAGTATATCTTTTAAGTCATCCATTCATTTCAAAATACAAATTTTCTGAAATCCTTTAAAAGAGCAGAATTTATTTTTCCGACAGAAAAAAGCAGCGACTTCAACTCGTTCAAATTAATGGCGTCAGAACAAAAACCAATATCACATATTGAATTCTCTACGCTCGCATCTAAATAAGTTTGATACAATCTTACGAACGTTTAAATGCCATTTAAATGTGTGTCGTTGAATAGGGCTCTTGTTATTAACGCGCCTCCTACGCTTATTGCACTTTACATATAAGAATTGCGAAGGCTTTCACGCAACCATCAAATGATGTAGGGAATGGATTAATGACGTCACTTTACCATATTCAATTAATAGAAAGAAAAGGATGTCTTCTAGTAATGCAAAACATATTGGATATCTCATTGTAAGAATAGTGCCTAATGTTTTACATAAATATGCCTTGGGCAATGAAGGAGATTCTGGGAATACATTAATCAGATCAGAATGTCATTCATACAAAATATGCCTATTTTAGGACTTCGGTTTCCATGGAAACTACACATTTACATATCCGGCGCACCTTCTGATTAAATGGTCAGTCTTTTTCAAGTGTTTGAAGCAAAGCTTCACTCAGCCACTAACGACAGGTGTAAACGTATTAGTTTTATAAAAATTGAGAATAAGAAAGAATGGCAATGGATCCTTAATCAAAATTTTATGTTTTGAACATAAACTTGATAATTCCATATTAAAAAAAATATATATACCTTATATCAATTATACCTAGACAACTGAAATATTGCTTTAAGCTCGACACGGAATGAGAATATTTTTATTGTCCCAAATGTCTAGTTCAATAGACGCAAGAAAGTTAGGCTAAGCTTCGCCACTGAACGCAACAGAAAGTAATGGACGGCCAGACAATCTATCAAGATAATATCTAATGCGCTTCTTTTGTGGTTTTCAACCGACTATTAGGATTCGGGATAACTGAGAAAGAATCCATTTTTACAGAAATGACGAACAATAACACTTGAGCCGCGACAATAAATTTCGATACATCGTAATATAGAATATCTCATGGCATAAGTACGCAGACGTATTGGACTATATCACAACATATGTCCATTTCACAAAAGAGAAACCACTTCACGACAAAAGCTTGCAAGAAATATATCATTAAGAAAGAGGACATATATATCAATGTATTGATTGTGTAAAAACAAACATGCCAAGTATACTTAGAGGTGCTTATTAATCACGTCCCTGTCTATATTACAAGTAAGAACATGATAAGAAAGTATATCCTTGTTACAGAGACCTATATAGATACATGGTTTTTGTACATACAACTTTATTGTAATGTATAGGTCTTTGCTTGTTATGACTATTTTCGTTACGTCATTTGATATTCAATGTACAAGAAGAGGTAGATGTAAGTATCGCTGTATATGCAAATGTTAGCTTGAATTAGGATATCTGAGTTCATGCCGCTTTCATATTTTTGTAGCCTAATCTAACTAGTCTGGCATAATCACCCCAGCACAACCAAAATATTAAATACAGGATCTAATATAGACGTACCACGTGGCTAATTTAACGTGATAATCATTTATGACATATTGGTAATCATCGTTGTTTAAGTCATATAACAAAACACAACAACGAGCTATTGTTCTCATGTGTTGTATGCGAAGGAAGAATTCACACGCGAATTGTATTGTTCTAATATCCATTTCATATTAAGATATTGTTGAAATTATCAATTGATAACATTTGACTCTAGTAAATAATTGAGATAAGAGACACACATGGTTTATTTGAATTCACGGAATTGTTAATGAGAAGCTAAATAGTTTGTTTCGTAAGAAATTAAGAACAGAGCTACTCAAGACAGATGGTCAGGTTTTACCGTGAATTTAGAATACAAATGTATTCAAATGTATACAAATATAGCTGTTCACGTGTACTTTTCTGTGCAATTTTAAACTGCGTCCTAATCATGATGCTACCTGATTTGAAGACTTCATAAGTGAATGACATTATAACAAATTTACATTGAAATTCGGCAAACAGTTTTAGAACATATTAGTTCATATTGTGTGAAAATATAACGGTAGGACTCAGTCTATCAACTTCTGGATCACCCCTCGTAGCTAAAGCAATAAAATATGTACGGAATTATTATGTTCGTTTTTCTTTGTTAGTTGCGTCAAGTGAAGAAGCCTTAACGTGGCAATATAGGATAAAACTAGGAAGTACATTGTTAATGGGAAGATGACAAAAAACTGATATAAATCTATCAAGTAATTTAGTAATGTCATAGACACCGTAAGAATGTCGGATTCGCTTGACAGAAAAAATCACTCGAGTAGAATTTAGACAGACAAGATGTTAAGTTGGCCATCACGAGGAAGATCATTCAGTACCATACTGGCGCGACAAGGAAACATTTGAGACCAATTTCTAATGCAATAATTCTAAAATAAATATATACCACAGGGATTCGTAATAATGGTTTTGTTAACCATAGGATTCGTAGAAATCTAATAATAAGACGCGTCGGTAAAAGCTTTGATTTGCACAAGCTGTGCTCGTATACATAATGTTTCGTATTTAACAAGTCAATCAAAGTGGGTGAATACAGAGACAATCTCGATATTTCCTGACGGAAACTCTGTATACATATGTATATAACATTTCGGTACTAGAAAGAAACGTTTCCAGTGTGTTCAATAAAATACATTGTGTACCATAAATAAACGTAACAATGCTAAAACACCTTGTGTAATAGTCTTGCTGGGGAAATTTCTAACGTAATGAAGTAATTAATTGTAAGAAAAAGCGAACATGACGCTGTCAGCGAGATACAGTTTGCAATGAACTGCGTGATTACATCTGGTTGCGCATGCGAAATGGAGAATATTTGCTTTATTTAAAACATATGTAAAGAAGTGTCCGATGATTACGAACAGATTCTGTAGTCGTAACAAACCTTTGTTGTCAACTAAGTGTCATAATAGCGCATATATTTGTTCCGTTTATTATGATTAGACGTAAAAAAGGTTCGTTACTGGTTACCAGAGCTACCCTAAAGTTTTCCCCACGACCCAAGACTTTTATTAGGTCCGAGGAACAGATCATCCACTTTCTCATGTTTTATCTTTCCGCTTGCTTTCAAGAATAAAAACAAGAGATGTGTAACAGACAAGAAGGTCCCCGGAACACAGCAGTTGTAACTGTCCTGTGAGCTTATAAGTTAATTTGGTGGAAATTGCAAAAAAATGTAGATGGAGTTGCGCTCAGAAGCATCATAAAGTAAACTTTAAAGAGGGCAATAGCTCTGCCAGAGATAACGAAACTAAGACTGTGCGATACAACACTTGATACTGATCATTCTGCGATGGTTTGGTGAAAACTTCATAAGAATTGTCGGAGGAGTTGAAATGACAAGAAAAGTGGGACGCACAGACAGACGGACGGACGGACGGATAGTACGACTGCAATACGCAACCCTATCGGATCATACTGTGAATTTCAGGTGAAAATCGCATATCTTTTTGTGGGAGGAGTTGCGAGGACCGATGCATTATATAAAGTAAAAATAAACAAAGGACAACAACATCGGACAGTGCACCTGCTACATGCCTCTCTACCGGGGGCATTAACATTCACTACCTATCCTTCTTTGAATCAGCATGTAGCCAGAAACAAACAATCACTTTTATGTTTTGAGCCATACCTAGACATTGTGTATGTATGATATGGTCTGAGATTTACAGCTTGTAGACTTAAGACTTGGTCTGAGATCCATAACTTGTAGACATTATATTTGGTTAAGTGATTCATTACTTGTACACATAAGATTCGGTTGAGTGATTCATAACTTGTAGGCATAAGATTCGGTTTAGTGATTCATAACTTGTAGACATAAGATTCGGTTTAGTGATTGATAACTTAATTGTAGACACACGATTCTGTTAAGTGATTCATAACTTGTAGACATAAGATTCGGTTTAGTGATTCATAACTTAATTGTAGACATAAGATTCGGTTAAGTGATTCATAACTTGTAGACATAATATTTGGTTTAGTGATTGATAACTTAATTGTAGACACACGATTCGGTTTAGTGATTCATAACTTTTAGACATAAGATTCGGTTTAGTGATTCATAACTTAATTGTAGACATAATATTCGGTAAAGTGATTCATAACTTGTAGACATAATATTCGGTTTAGTGATTGATAACTTAATTGTAGACACACGATTCGGTTTAGTGATTCATAACTTTTAGACATTACATTCGGTTTAGTGATTCATAACTTGTAGACATAATATTCGGTTTAGTGATTCATAACTTGTAGACATAATATTCGGTTTAGTGATTCATAACTTGTAGACATAAGAATCGGTTTAGTGATTCATAACTTGTAGACATAATATTCGGTTTAGTGATTCATAACTTGTAGACATAATATTTGGTTTAGTGATTCATAACTTGTAGACATAAGAATCGGTTTAGTGATTCATAACTTGTAGACATAATATTTGGTTTAGTGATTCATAACTTAATTGTAGACACAATATTCGGTTTAGTGATTAATAACTTTTAAACTTTAGATTCGGTTTAGTGATTCGTAACATGTTGGCATAAGATTCGGTTGAGTGATTCATAACTTTTTGACATAAGATTCGGTTTAGTGATTCATAACTTGTAGACATAAGATTCGGTTTAGTGATTCATAACTTAATTGTAGACATAAACTTAGGTTTAGTGATTCATAACTTGTAGACATAAGCTTCGGTTTAGTCATTCATAACTTGTAGACATAAGCTTTGTATTTATGATTCATAACTTGTAGACATAAGATTTGATTAAGTGATTCATAACTTATTGTAGACATAAGATTCGGTTTAGTGATTCATAACTTGCAGACCTAAGATTCGGTTTAGTGATTTATAACTTGTAGACATAAGATTCAGTTTAGTGATTCATAACGTGTAGACATAAGATTCGGTTTAGTGATTCATAACTTGTAGACATAAGATTCGGTTTAGTGATTCATAACGTGTAGACATAAGATTCGGTTTAGGGATTCATAACTTTTTGACATAAGATTCGGTTTAGTGATTCATAACGTGTAGACATAAGATTCGGTTTAGTGATTCATAACTTGTAGACATAATATTCGGTTAAGTGATTCATAACTTGTAGACATAAGATTCGGTTTAGTGATTCATAACTTGTAGACATTTGATTCGGTTTAGTGATTCATAACTTGTAGACATAAGATTCGGTTTAGTGATTCATAACGTGTAGACATAAGATTCGGTTTAGTGATTAATAATTTGTAGACATAAGATTCGGTTTAGTGTTTCATAACTTTTAGACATAAGATTCGGTTTAGTGATTCATAACGTGTAGACATAAGATTCGGTTTAGTGATTAATAATTTGTAGACATAAGATTCGGTTTAGTGTTTCATAACTTTTAGACATAAGATTCGGTTTAGTGATTCATAACGTGTAGACATAAGATTCGGTTTAGTGATTAATAACTTGTAGACATAAGATTCGATTTAGTGATTCATAACTTTTTGACATAAGATTCGGTTTAGTGATTCATAACTTTTTGACATAAGATTCGGTTGAGTGATTCATAACTTGTAGACATAGGATTTGGTTTAGTGATTCATAACTTGTAGACATAAGATTCGGTTGAGTGATTCATAACTTGTAGACATAAGATTCGGTTTAGTGATTCATAACTTGTAGACATAAGATTCGGTTTAGTGATTCATAACTTGTAGACATAAGATTCGGTTTAGTGATTCATAACTTGTAGACATAATATTCGGTTTAGTGATTAATAACTTGTAGACATAATATTCAGTTTAGTGATTCATAACTTGTAGACATAAGATTCGGTTAAGTGATTCATAACTTGTAGACATAAGATTCGGTTAAGTGGTTCATAACTTTTTGACATAAGATTCGGTTTAGTGATTCATAACTTGTAGACATAAGATTCGGTTTAGTGATTCATAACTAAATTGTAGACACAAGATTCGGTTTAGTGATTCATAACTTTTTGACATAATCTTCGGTTTTGTGATTCATAACTTGTAGACATAAGCTTTGGTTTAGAGATTTATAACTTGTAGACATAAGCTTCGGTTTAGAGATTTATAACTTGTAGACATAATCTTCGGTTTTGTGATTCATAACTTTTTGACATAATCTTCGGTTTTGTGATTCATAACTTGTAGACATAAGCTTCGGTTTAGAGATTTATAACTTGTAGAAATAAAATTCGGTCCGAGATTCATACTGACTTATGGTTATAAGTACCTTTTAAAAACTTACTTTGTTCCGTTCATGAAACATTGGGTACTAAAATAAAGCAAGCGAGTTGTGGAAACACTCCTTCATTGTGAACGAGGTTGTTGCAACAAGATAAGGTCAACTGTTTCTTAATTATTTTTAAAGAAACGCATGATTTTCGCTTTGAACAATTCCTGCTGTATTAGAAAAGCATTAGATCTTGTCGTGTTCTAAAGTCGTCAAATATTCAGCGTTTTATAAACAAACAAAAAGCAAGAACACCAAGGGATAAAAACAATTAAACCGGACAGGCATAGAGCCACGGAAAAAAACGCATAAAACTGTCCAAAGAGTTCGATAGATGAATACTTAACGACATAAAAATACCAACACATCTATTCATCGAAAATGAACACAATAAAAGCTTGGAAATATTGTCCAATTTACCTCGGGATTTGTAGCTATATTTAAAGAATACTTATGTTTCTCACAGTTATTGGGAATATAAAACGCATTAACTATGTGCGCACTCGCGTTTAGTTACTTCAAGCCCGAGGCCAAAACCTTGATTATTTTCCGTCTGGCTTCGATGTGACTTGCTTTAACCAGAATTTTCTCTACGTTGCTCTTTCCACTCACTCAATTTGACGAATGAAACAAAGGTCCATATTATCTGGCTACTTGATTTGATTTAATTATCTCGACATGAGACGTTGTAACTGCACGCTAACTTAACCAGGGTATTGACTGCCGCAATGTTTATTTAACTCTCAAAACAATTCCCTATCGAGAGATAGCTACAGATTGTCGATGCTGGAGACTGACGTTTAAAACGTCTTTTAAAACGAGATGCTATTTACGCACCAAATAATGCGGTCTAATATTGAAACTGTGTCGTGATTTTTTTCGTTTTAGATTGAAGTGAAATAACTCAACTTACCTTTTATGTATCTGGTCACATTTTAGGCTGATATTCCAATATGTTAGCACACTATTTAACAATATATCTATAGATGTAATAATATCCGCACCTATAATGAAAGGTGCGACTGAGAAAACGCCTGTCACTTTGTAACAACATGGACACAACCGTACAGAATATTGATTCGAGGAAAGAAATGATTTTATATACGATGATATTTACATTCAGTTACAAGCACATTTAATCCGATGAATAATTAACCTATATTTATTTCAGTGCTTCTTTTTAAATCGAACTAATTTTCTCATTGTAATTTCTTTCCAGTAGTAAGTTAGCGCTCTTTACTACAGTACCATTCACATACTCCCCTTCCCTCTTCCGCAACCACTCTGTTGACAAGCAATGGCTGCCGTCTGCACATAGATTGGTTACCATAGTAACACCATAGCGAGAGTATCTCTAGATGAGTGGTGTACGTCTGCTATATTTGAACATTGGAATTATCTGATAGATTTCGATACAAGTGGTTAGGTTGATTTAATTTTGAAGTATCAAGCTAATGTGAAAGAGATAATAAGCTATCGCAGATTATTATTGGTTTTTACAATTTGAATGACGTTGAAATCAGGCAGCTGATAATAATCTTTCAAGAGATCCTTTCATGTCGCTATGCGTAATAATGTCACTGATCAGAAACATTGACAACAATGATTATTTATAATACATATTAAATGTATCTGATTGTGATGTGCACGCCAATGACAACCATGTTGGTTTGTATGTGTGAGGAAAACCGCATTACCATACCATAACCGGAAGCGTTCGACACTCAGAATGTCAGATAGCTTTGTACAGTCAAGGGTCGCAACTCTTTTCCCGATGATTAAAATCTTAGATGAATAGCATTTTGACCCAATTGTTAAATCAATGAAGATAAATTATATTATTATTCGTTTCAAGTACTAAAGGCTTTCACAGTCCACAAATAATGTCTTTGAAGAAACAATCGTCACAGTGTGGTGGACCATATACCATTTTTTCTCTTAGTAAAACATTAGAATAATACATTAAAGCCTATTGTTATGTTGCAAACTCTTTATTTGCTCTACCCTTCGGGGTAGATAATGTTCTGTCCACCATTTATGTGAACTGGTCCCCGTTTCAGTGCACCAAGGGTCTCTGTACACACAGTCAACGGGAACCAGCGTACCGTTTGTGCACGTTTCCCTGTGGTGTGATTTGAGTGTGAGTTTTTTTACCAAGTAAATCCTTTCGTATGTATGTATCCATTTTGCACACTTAATTCAATAATAATGTTCAAAAAGTCACCAAATCAAGAACCATAACTAAGACTTCAAGTGATTTGACTTCATAGCGTAACAACAGATTCATGAATAGCTTCGTGCACTGAATTGTGATCTCTATAAATACGAACGTACTTCTCTAAATTTTCCATCATGTGCCTCAGTAACTACACTTGGACACAGGTGAATAAGATTAAATAGGACAGTTTGTTTGAAACCTATTTCAAGATGAGCTCAAAACAATGAAACACTCCATACATTTAACTGACAAGTCTAGAATGTCATGCCTGATATGTCACAGACTTTTCTAAGGTGGTTCCCATCGGTGAGATTATGCTTTGTCCACAGTTTGCGTAAAATTGTTCCAGTACCAATGGTTCCTATTCCATGTTGCAATGATGTACAGACAACGGGAACACAAAACAATGCAACAATCAAGGGGTGTATCCAGCTTTTAATGAGTACTACTCACACGAACGGATGTAAAGAGATTTAACCTGTTGCTGGTGATGTCTTTACCCCATCAGCTTTTAACTTAGATACCATTTTTATGTTTTTAAAATTGATGTTACTAACGTGCATATATGCGTGTTGCATTGAATTGTATAAGGCCCACCGCTAATATTTATTATTATTATTGTCAAACAATTGTTCATCACTGATAGGTGACTGTACCCAGACAGCATTCGTTTCTTAGTTGTTAGAACAATAGTCAATGGGTCCCCGGTTTTTGTGCTTATGGGTTCATTCCCTAAATGAAGCACATGTTATAAACGTCTGTATAAAATATATCTAAACTCTTCCATTTAATCTGAATTCCAATATTTTCACATATTATACAGTCAGATGAATAATGTCATTACCGATCCTGATTGTTCAAATGCTTGATTAAATAATTACTTGGAAAACCATATGATTTTATATTAGATCACAATGTACAGTAGTTCCGTGTGACTCATTAAAGTAAGGAAACACATAGTTAATAGAGGGTCTACCTAATGGTCGATTCCTTTTGAATAAAATAACTATAATACAATAAACTTCACTCAGAGTTAAACACAAAAATAAGACCAACTCATTATACAGGCCACTCACTTCTGGACCAGTTTTCTATACTTCAATTTGTTGAGACCATTATCGATTTTGTTATAAATTTCACTGCTGTAACATGGGCTACAACAAACATTTGCATGATACTAGAAAACAAAAGCGCCATAAGCGGTGCAAACACTTATCTGTACACCACCTGTGAGATCTAGCCAACTTTGAAGTTTCATGTAGCCATCTCTAATAGTTTCTGAATTATGAGCTACATTTATGTTTTTTGCATAAACGCAGACCAGAACAACCTAGTGATTACAATATTTAAACTTTTTCATTGAAAACAAATGAGCTAATAATAAAGTCATGTTTTCAGTTACTGGATTGACTTTAGCATCAACCCTAACGCTTCTTACAGCAAAATACGTAAAAGACTCAGGTATAAAATTATACCTTAATTTCAAACAAATGGTACTAAAAAGAATTAGATATTTTTCTTTCTAGCTACCCGAAATGTGTTCCTGAACATGAAGTAACCCTAAATATGACTTTACCTTTTTTTTGTTCCTGATAAAACAAGATTCAATGTCATATTTTAACTTTTTATTCTAAATTTATGAAAATATTTAACTGTTTTGAACAACAATTAAACAGCATTATACACAATGCAATAATAATATAATATATAGAATGAAAACACAATAATATGGACTTGATAAGGTAACAGATATAGCTACCAAAGTTGTCTATCACAATTTTATAATATGGAATCTTTTAACACACTTTGTTCAGATGATATTATGAAAGAAAAGTATATATGACAAAATGAAAATAATGTTCTACTTAAATGTCTCTGGATCAGAGAGATTTTCAAAATGCTATACATAAACAGTCTTGATGGAAAAAATCCACTTTTTCTTCAACCTGATAATTATCTAATTGACAAGACAGAGTAATGATCGCACACAGATAATAGCACAGTATATAGAATTGATGTTACAGCTAGCACACATTGATCAGTGACACAATATTATCACTCAATTATCATCATCTCTATAAATTACATTCTAACCTGTGAACAAAGGCCACCCTACAGAAAGACAAAACATGACCTTTATTTACAGATGGCCTATATTCGGAGGTCAAATTGTTCTGAATTATCATTGAAGATTTTAAAAATTTAACGCAGAACATAAAATGTAATTAAATCTTCCAATGAGGTGAAATATCAATTAAGTTTGAAAACCAAAAATTTCAGAACAAAATGCAGCCAGGCAATTGGATAATTTAGATACAGCACTAGACAGAAACAACCAATCAAATGCTTGCAATTTAGATTGGTCTCAATACTCCCCCAGACCTGTAATACATGACATCATGTATGAAATTACACGAGATCATTAAAGCTAATCCTGATTCTACACATTGACAGAAACAACACGAGTCTACGATATATCACAGTAAAACTATATATGATACATTGTACAATCACGTTCCAGAATTCAGATTGTATATTATAGATTTGAGGTTAAGCGCCAAGAAAGCTTGGTCATTTGAACATCCACGCAGCAGTTCCTGAATGATCCCAGTGATTGTATAGACTTCAAAGAATCTTTTGTTCGCTCTGAAATGTAGACAGTCAAATGAGTCTAAATGGAGGCCATAAAATCTAAGAGGTTTTAGCGGCAGAATAATCTCAACAGTTTCTCTGTAGATAAGTACCAAGCATGCAGAATCATGATAATAAAGTTATGAATATGACAACAATCAATTCATTTAATAATGAAATACTATTAGAAGAATTATTTCTTGAATTTTCAGATATTTGGAAACTGAATATTTATCATAGAATTAGATTAAAGCAGTATGCATAAATACTGTACCTAATTTTTGAAAGCTTTTGTAATACAATGCTTAATCTTTCTAGAAGCTTCTCATCCTGTCGTGGTGCCCGTAATACCATAGCAACAGTACGAAACCAGGTCTCGTTGCTACAGCTCTCCAAAAATGGAGGAAGGAATGGTGAGTTTGTGGTCATTTGTAGAAATATATCCATAGCCGGGGACATGAAAGGCTGTAAGAATAAAATTAAGCAAACAAAAAATAATTTTGCATTTTTGTAGATGAAAGTTTCTAGTGTTACAACATCTAGAAGCAACTGTTAAAGCCTTAACAATTGAACCATGATTTCACCAAATCTAATTACAACAGAATTGCAGGAAACCCAAGATAAAAGAATTAAAAGCATTAAAAAACAACAATTCATCCGAGAAGAAAATTATGAAATAATTGAATGAATATAAAATCAATACAAAACAGGATAACAGATTAATCTCTGTTATGTCAGACATCGGATGATCTATAACATAAACTTTCATATATCCAGAGGTTTTAAAGATTTAAGAGAACTTGATTTACCTTATTAACTGGTTTTAGAAACTGTAGAACTACAGTTGTTCCCTGGTAAAACAGGAATAATTCCTTGGCAACATCAGATTTTAAGTCAGCTTTTAGCACATCAAAAACATGGGCAAGTAAATCAACTGAAAACAGAAAATATGGATTTCAATATAACTACAGTGATACCTGTGAACAAAGACTACCCATTGTAAACACATAATGTGGCTTTTATTGACAGGTGGCCTTTATTGACAGGTGACCTTTATTTACATGTGGCCTTTATTGACAGGTGGCCTTTATTGACAGGTGACCTTCATTCTAATGTCATTTTGTTAATGACGGTTTTTAAAAGAATGGCCTTTATTCACAGGATTGCCTTTATTTGAAGGTGGCCGCTATTACAAGTTTGACTATATATGGATGCAATTAATTCAGAAGGGATACAGAGACAATAGAATGGGTCTAGTCAATGCACTACCACTACCAACCAGTAGGCTATTTTGATATTTGATCATTACTCATTTTGGTTTAATTCGATAACAAAGACTGAAGTGATGCATAGTATCAGAGAATATGTTTTACTTTAAAGCATTTTAGGTAAACATCACTGATATTTTTTCATTCAGAGCAATAAGAACAGAAAGTTGGAGAAAAATTGCATCTTTCTGGTCCAGTTGCAGAATTCTAGCTTCAATGTCAATAGAAATTTAAAAGAGTGATTTTGGAATAACTCGCAACAATGCTTTGAATTTTACACAAAAAATTTCTGACTTAAGCTTAATATATTGGCATAAATTGAAATAAAGAATGTCATTGCAAATATATAAATATCTGTGTTTATTTATTAAGATTTTCTTAACTAAGAAAGTGGGATAATTTTAATATAATTATGTTTTTTATACAAACTATGAATACATACAAAGTGTTACAACATTCTCGTAAGTAACTTCATTATGTGAACATGACTGAATTTTCTTGAATTTTGACATTCATTACACTTTGTGAGTCTCACAATTCCACCGGTATTTTACTCAACAGAGTGCGTAAAGAATTGTGATCTCTATATTGAATCCTTATGGTATCACATATTATGAAACACCCTGTATTATAATGACATTTGTGCATATTAGACAATAAAAAACCCATAACTTTCAATTACAATCTGAAAAAACATTTGCATCTCCATACATTCAGACAAGTCATTACATAATTACTTAAGACAATTTTTGAAGTCTCAATACAACAGTACCCACCTTGAGACAGAGTACGAAGAATGATCAATGAAGATAACAATCGAACATGTGCATTAGAACTTCTGAAGTATATCCCTTCTCTATTCTTCTCTGTTTTAACTGGTGAACTTGTTGTATCACTGATCGTGTATGGATCTGAGTCATAGAAGCGAACAGTCTTTGAACGGTACAGTTCTTCACCGAGTCTACGGAATGTGGAGGATAAATTTGACTTCTGTAAACATATATACGGTATACAAAATGTAAGAAGAAAAAAATCCAGGCATATGGGAATATGCTTGTAGCATATAATGTAATTTGAAAACTGAAAATACAATCAAACCAGTTTTAGCAGCCACCTCCAAATAAAAGTCAACCTGTGAGTGAAGGCCATTCTTTTAAAAACTGTTATTGATTATTTAAAATAATATTACCTTTAAATAAAGGTCATCTGCATATAAAGGCCAGATTTTATCATTCCAAAGGGTAGCCTTTGTTCTCAGATTTGACTGAACAAATAAGCTTCTCAGAATGTTCATATTTAATAGTGAAACAGAGTATAAAGTAGGACATAAACTAAATACCACAGGAATATTTGATAAAAAAATCAACAAAATTCAGCTTGGCTAGCCTATGATCAGCTAAGATGATTGAGTGGCCTACAGCAATATATTGACCATTCAGACAGAAGTCCATTATGTATCACAATTATACCATCAGACAGATGTTGTAATCAGCTTACTTAAAATGCTCCACAAGTGTAAATGTCAACAACAATCAACAACAACAGTAGTTCTAGGGTTGAAAAAATAACAAGAAGTAAGTCTATAGAACCGGTACACATAAGAATGGTTATTAAGTTATTCTCAGATTTTTCATGGAAAGTATTCAACCATACTTTTAACATAACAAAAGGGCCAAGATGGTCCTATATCGCTCACATGACAATCACTGTACACTCATTAAAATATTGTTTTGAACCGGTGACCTAGTTTTTGACCCATGTTAGAACTTGTCCTACATATAAATAAGACAAACATTCAAATTTCAACTTCTCCTTAATATCATTAAGCCGAACAATCTGACAAGGTTTGGCCAAGATCCAATTAAAACCATGACATTTAGAGGTTTTAGAAGATTTGACCTTGTGACCCAGTTTTTGACCCCGGCTGACCCATGTTCAACCTTGACCCACATATCATTGAGGCAAACATTCTGACAAGGTTTGGTGAAGATCCAATCAAAACTGTGACATCTAAGATTTGACCTGGTGACCTAGTTATTGACCCAAGATGACCCATATTTGTACTTGACCGTTTTATCATTACAACAAACGATTTGACAAAGTTTGGTGAAGATCAAATTGTAACTGTGAAATCTACAGTGTTAACATGGTTTTTCATAAGATTTGGCCTAGCGACCTAGTTTTTGACCCAAGATGACCCATGTTTGAACTCGTCCAAGATATTATGAAGACAAACATTCTGACAAGGTTTCATGATCATCCAATCAAAACAGTGACTTCAGCGTTCACAAGGTTTTCCAGCAATATGCCCAAGTGACCTAATTTTACTACAGAAATGACCCATTATCAAACTTGACCTACATATTATTAAAATAAACATTCTGACAAAGTTTCATGAAGATCAAATCAAAACAGTGATTTTTGAAGTGTTCACAAGGTTTTCCCTTATTTGGCTCTGGTGACCTGGTTTTTGACCCCAAATGGCCCAATATCGAACTCGTCCGAGATTTTGTCGATATTAACGTTCTGACCCAGTTTTGCTAAAATTGAGCTAAAAATGTGGCCCCTAGTGTGTTCACAACATAAAGTTTGACGACACAAGACGCCGGACGAAGACTGATCCTAAAAGCTCACCCTGTCACTTTGTGACATGTGAGCTAAAAATATGGCATTGAACAGATTATTTTGAAATATATTTTACCCACTACATACCTGCTGACCTTGACTTTGTTCAACATGAACCAACGACCAGTAAGTAAACTGTAGACATGGTAAACACAGCTTTAAATTATGTCCAGGAAATTCTTTCAGCATTTCAACAAGTGGTGGTAAAATCTATAAACAAAAGACAAACAAAACAAAGTTATAAATAACACATTTCATAATTATACAGATTGTTTTCTACATTAAGGTAATTTTAAAATAGCTTACAGTTGATTTAGAACTCATGCCACAGTTTCATGAATACTTGAGACTATTCTGATTATCGTAAAAACCTTAGTCTGTCTAGTCGAGTACGAACAGGATTAGGAGTTCAAGCGAAAACAAAAAGCCAATAGCACTGGTTTTTTTCTTAACACAATTTATTGACAGGAAATTTAGGGTCACATATTTTCTGTATTTCATATACAGTCAAATCTGAGTTAGCGACTACCTCTGAATAAAGGGCACCCTGTGATTAAGGACCATTCTTTAGTAAATGCTCATTGACTATGTAGAACAAAATTACTTCTGAATAAAGGGCCACCGTAAATAAAGGGGGCATTATGTCTTTCTCAAAGGTGACCTTTGTTCACAGGTTAACTGAGTATGCTAAATCCAGTGTTTTTTTTATTTTTTTATAAATTAAAAAAAAGCTTTCATAATAATATAATATTATGGTACAAAAGAAAACATAACTCAAATAAAGTTGCTACACGTTTCGTAATTTACTTCGTCAGGCAACTAGTATAATTATTGTAATGATGGTAAACATATGTGTATATAACATAATATAATAAAATATTTAATATTTTCTTATTGTAACTATCAGTTTAAAGTCAGATAATATTGTATGAAAAATATAAAGCTCAAGACAACAATTCAAACCCAATATTGCTTAAGCCAGTAATTTGTAGTTTTGTAGAAGCATGATATCTCTTTACCTTGGTAACTTTTTCTTGTACAAGTTCTTGAGTGGTTACTCGATCAAGAGGTTTCAGTAGACTGTCTATAGTTGTATAACGTAACTGTGAATCTGAGATCCAGTCTAGCAAGGTGGACATCACTTCATAAGCTGTAGATGGAATCTGTAACAATATTCGAACATATTTATCAATAGTAACAATATTTTATGAACACTTAACAAGAAGAAGTAAAAACATAAACCCCCGGTGGCATGCTTGTTAAAAGATTTTGAATCAAATTGAGGTTGGGCAATATTTATGCATTTTGACTGGTCCTAAGCAACAACTGTATAAGTATGAATGTGATAGACGAAATGGTAAAATCTACTTAACCTCTTGCTAACAGACAGACAAGGCAATCACCATATGCCCCCGTATCATTTATCAATATAATTAACATAAAAAAATGTATGTTTTTACCTTTTTTGATTTTGTACATTTAGGTTGATCTTTTTCTTCAGCATATTGTTCTGATGACTGTTTTGTTTTAGGGACAGCTACAGACTGCATTACAGGGAGATCAGCTTCTCTCTGACGAGATTCAAAGTCTTGTTTCCTCTGTCAGAATAAAACACAAGTAAATGCAAATGTTTAATACAAAAAATAACTTTATTCAGGTCTACCCCTTTTTCAACGCTACCGTCAAACCTGTGAACAAAGGTCACCCTTAGGAAATACAAATGTGGCCTTTATTGACAGGAGGCCTTTATTCAAGTCATTTTGCTCTAAATAATTAATGACAGTTTTAAAAAGAATGGTCTTTAATCACAGGATGGCCTTTTTCTGAGGTGGCCACAAACACAGGACTGAATATACATGTACTTAAAAAATACACAAGTGGGCAGTCAATCTAACCCATTCTCCTGGATTCAGTACCAATATTAACCTCTCCACTGATGTTGGTGCAACATTTAACTCCAGAAAAGTTATTGAATTATAGGGAGTTTGAGAATAAAACAATTACATCTATAAACAAACCTGTAAGTTTGTAAGCCGAGCCTGAACACTCACAGCTTGTTTTTCTATTTTTTCGTGTTGGTTTTTCAAGGTCTCTAACTGGAACAGAATTACAATTTTAGCAGATTAAGACATGTATAATCCAAAATTAACATCACAGTTAAAATGAATTTTAGTCAATATATCCAAAGTTTTAAAAACTTTGAAAATGAAGATTCTTTATACAGTAAAGTTCCATAATGCGACCGTCCCGATAATACGACCGTCCGCATAATACGACCACTTTTTCTTGGTCCCGATATTTTCCTTCTTTATTTCAATGGTCGCCGGTTCCGATAATGAGACCGCCCCGCTATTACGTACTAAGACCAGTTTATTCGGTCCCAATACCGGTATTTCTACGTATTTTGGTCCCGGTAATACGACCGGTCCGTCTGTTTAAACTTTATACCTAACCCGATTCGGCATATGTGTTGACACGCTCGTAAATTAGTTGTGAAAACAAATGGATCAACACGATTAAATGACTGTAATAAAGGGGTCTAAAAGTGTCAATTAACACCGATGGATTAATTGGTGTTGTTGCTCATCTTGATGTGAACGTGTTTTCACAAAAAGAAACAAATGCAATTGTTACGAGTTTTTGGATAGGTACGTATTTTGGCTAATTATTTTAATGAGATCGAATAATTTTTCCATTGGTGCTTTATGATCCTCGTATATTTTTATCAGCATGACGCATTATTTTCTTGCGTTATTATTCTAGGTCTTTAAAATATCACTGAATACTGTATAGATTATTAAACATTTAATTTATTTTCCTTGATTAAGATATTTTAACACTTGATTTATATCACTGATTATTCTGCACTGTAATAATTTATTGTTTTGGTGATTTTTACTAAGCACTTCAAACTTGATGCAAATAGAATAATGATTTTTTTCATTCTGTTGTTTCAGGTCAGGAAAGAGAAAAGAAGAGAAATAACTCTTGACAATTTTGAGTGTACCAATGACAGGACTTACTGGACTCGTTATAATATTATGTTCATATGTACATGTACATGCTATCACTATCAGTCACTAAATGACCTTTTAATGATGCAAATGTTTCTTCTGTTTAATATATATGTATTGATAATAAAATAATTTCAGTTTTATGTTTCTGTTTATGTTGTTTTTCTATTTATTTACTTAAACCATATCAATGGTGTGTTTGAATCGATTATAAAATTACAATCACCAATAGAATACAGTCTGAGTACAGGACAGAGGACCATGAAATCACTCATTGACAGATGTTCATAAATCAGATTTTTGTACATTTTGAACTCTCAAAAAGAACTCAGCTTTCTGTAATTAATGCATTTTTTACATAAATAATATGAAGAAAGCACATGCAAAAATTACTAATAAACACACAATCAAGGAACAGAATGTATGTCAAGTGCCTTGTATAGTTGAACTACATATTGCTACTGTTATCATCATCAACACCTGAGTTCCGCTATTAAGACCGGCTTCAAATTAAGACCACTTCATGGCGGTCCGAAGGGTGGTCTTAATAGCGGAACTTTACTGTAATATAAATCTTAAGACAAGCCTTGAAATAATCTATGAGTATGAACACTGATAAAACATGTACTGCAGTTACTGTAATAGTCAGACCTAATTACTCTAACATAGAATGTACAAAAATCCTTACCAGACAAAGACAGTTCTGATCCAATTCATACAGACGTTTTATCGTCAGTAAATGAATAAATGAGTTCCATAATGTGGTGAATAGTTCTTACCTCCTTTTTCTGTGCATCATTGGCCATCTTCAATGTTTCAAAATTATCTTTAAGTCTTTTATTTTCTTTTGACTTATCTTTGAAAGCTTGTTCAAGTCTGGACAGCTCACTTTTGTATTTCTAAAATGAGATAAATAGTGTTGACCAAATAAAATACTAAAATAAAACAATCTTTAAACACTTAAGATCCACCTCTAAAATCATTTATTTATCAAGCACAATAAAAATATTGGGCCAAGTACAACTACAGAACTGATGTAAATATTGTTTATTTATAGTTTAATGGCCCATACAACAGTCTGTCATGATTATTTCAAAGCCATCATAGAGAGAGAGGGAGAGAAGATGCAAGAGAACAGGGTATTTGAGTCAAGATTCAAACCCACAGCCTTTCGATTTGTAATCAAGCGTCTCACCACAAGACCATCAATCCATCCCTTTTTAATTCATAACCTATAAATTTGATGTTTATAGGTATTACATTATAAACATTGTACCTCCTCTACTGCAGATACTCTTTGTTTCACTTCAAGATCAGCAACTGTCTTTAAATTCTCTTGTGATATAGACAACATACGTTCTCTTTCTCTCAGACTGGTTTCTCTATCATGTAATATATGGTTCTCTTCCTGCAAACAAATCTTACATAATTATATAGGACACGAAAAGGTTAGAACTTATTGATAATAATCATAAAATCTGTGTAGAAAAATTTGATACAATGATTTTAAATTGACAACAATTAAGCCAAACATTAACTGAATTTGTGTTAAGATAAAATAGCATACAAAGTCAACAAAAAGATAGCTGCAATTTTCAGTAACAAATCAAAGGACTGTAAATTTTTTATTCATAATTTCATCATGAACATCATACAAGGCATTTATAACTGAAATAGCCAAACTTAGTTTGACTACTTACTGGAAGTGGTATCATTGTTAAAACAAGAAAACGATGGATTACCTTCAACTTCTCACTTATAACTTCTAATTCTTTGTAAATTTCTTTAATATTTCCATCACTCCAATCAGGGGCATCTAAACAAAGAAATAAAGCAATTAAATACTTGAAAATAGAAGACGGAGATCTTCACAATTTCATAATAAAGTCAAGTTATACAGCTGTCAAACAATCCTGTTTTGATATACCACTTTATTCTTTCCTTGTTTTAGCAGAAAAAATATTCTTCACAGGAGTTAAATGCTGCACCAAAAACAACATTAACAGTGGAGGAAGACACAATGCTTACACCAGGGTAGAACCACCGACCTTCCATAAGCTTGCCTAGGGTGGGATTCAAAATCACAGATGTAAAGGACTGCTGATAACAAGTCAGAGACACAGAGGCTTTTATTCTTAGGTCATTTTGTTCTCAATAATAAATTACAGTTAGGGCCTTTATTCACAGGGTAGCTTTTATTAGGAGATAGCTGCTAACATAGGTTTAACTGAAGTTATAATTGCTTATCTACCATTAACACTCATACAAATTGAATACTGTTCCAATAAAAATGCTTTATCAGAGTTAGCATCTTTATACTGTACATCACATTACTTACCATGTGTTCTACTGTTAGATCTTGTACCTTTCACATCTTTTGATGATTTCTCACGACCATGATCATAACGTTTCAGCTTTCTTCGGCCTTTGCTCTGTTTATGATCTAAATGACCTTGAAAGTCTGACAATGAGTCAGAATCCAATACTTGGCCATGTCCAACTGTATCATGGGGCTCAATCGGGGTCACTGCAGAGTCTTAAGGATAAATTTGTCATATTATATATACATAAAACCCAGCATATAATACCATTTGAAAAATAATTTCTTTTTTTACTTCAATTTTTAAAAATGTATTCTTGAAACTTTGACAGATTATAAATTATTTCTGGCTAAAGAATTTAAGAGATGAAGTAGTTGCACTGAAATAAACCATACCTACCTATATCACTATCATCTGAAAAATCCATAACTCAACAGCAAAATCTGAAAGATAACAAAGAAAATTATAGTAATTTAATTTATACATTGTTGTGAATGATACTAATACTACTATTATCAATGGTGCCAATTCTAATATCAGTCGTGCCAAAGCTCTGTCATCATCTTTATTGACATATTTTAACATGCAGGACTTCGCGAAAAGATGCTGGATCTACTGAGATGTCCGATAGATTGTGTATTGGTCCGATAAAGAATTTACTTTTTTTTAGTTTACTTTTTCAGTCTGACAGAATTTTCAAGCTTGTCAGACCTAATGTCAGGCCGATTAGGTTGCCTTTGGCGAAGTCTGATGTAACATGTTGGATTTAAGCAAAGACCTATACTATACATATTTTATAGGTCATGGTATCTAAGGCTGGTCGCAAAGTTTTGGTCTTGGCTTTCCTTCTAAAATGCATGCGCTTTTCGGGAACATCGCATTCGTTGCAGAGTGCCAAATTTAACCATTTTGACAGCTTTTAGAAGGAAAGCCGGGACCCACGATTTTTTTGCGACCAGTCTATCCAGGGTATCGTCACTTCCGTCAATTGAAAAGATGCTGAGTGAGCTACCTTGATGTTTTTATACACTCAATAGTGGAAAAAATTGAAGAATTTTCTTTTGACAAATTTGCATTGTTTGTAGAGTTTAACTGAAATGTAATGTCTATAAATGTCTTAAAATCACAGAATCAAATGCCATGGACTTATATACATACATGGATTCGCAACTTCCCTATTAACAGTTTAAAGTAATCAAATCCCGCGTTAATAAGACGTGAATCAACGGGAATACGTTCTATTGTTTACAAAAGCGAAACTACGAAAATATCTGTGATAATCCGAATGTTAATACCTGCGAAAATATCCGTGGTATTCCGAATGTTTAATCTCGAAGACGAAAGGATTATAATAGATGTCCGCCATCTTGGAATTTAAAATGTTCGACTGATGCCTTTTTCAATGTTTATATTTAAACTTTGTGGATTATAATGTGTCTCATTATTTTTAAGGATTTTGTTGCATCCTTTATAATACTAATACAATAAGTAAACACCAATTACAGCTGTCGGACATTGCCGAGTATATAGCAATGCATTGTGGGATCGTCGAACGATATCGTTTGAGCTATTTTTAGCAGTTGCGAATCCATGTATGTATATAAGTCTTTGCAAATGCCTATGATACTGACTTCTTGTAAGAAACATAAAAAAAAGATAAATAAATAAACATTCAAAATCAAATGCAACTAGGTTGTACAAATCTTAGAGATGAGCAGTAAATTTGAATTACATGTTGATCGCCAAGTGTTGGATACACTGGGTTAATATGATATACAAAACTGCAAAAATAGCAGCGAAATTAATAGTCTTCAGTTGTATTTTTAGCGTAACATGTTTGAACGTGAATGTAAATATCTATTTAGAAATACAGTCAATGATGAATTCTACGCGCGATCAAAACGAATGTAAAGACTAACTATTCAGCGAATGAGTCAAAACAAAGAGGCACCTACAAAATCTGCGCCACCAAAGAGATTTTCTAGTAGAAATTAAGAGTTGAACATTTTGGAACTTTCAATATTTGGATAACAACAGAGAAGATACGAAATTTACTAGTATGGTTCCCGTCCTGAATCTTACAGCCCAAAAACTGTTAGATTAGAGACGAGAACCAGACCACTGAACGTTATTCGGAATTGTTTGGTACTATCCGTTATACCGATATTGATCGAAGAGCTCCGAATGGATCTGAATCTTTTAGGCGCTTGCATACTCGTGGTTATTCAGGCGTTCAGATACAAAGTGAAAGTCAATATTTAGTTAACGACACAGAAAACTAATTTGTTACCACTTTTGCAAGGTGTCATCCATTGAAATGTTCACTGTAGCTAGTATTTTGGGTTCTCTCGCGAACAGAGGCAGATTAGTACCCACAGGTAAAGTTTTCTACACTTAAATGTTTAAAAATTCTATTGCTACTGCTAGATAAATTTTTGGAAGTAAATTTTTGACCCCATATGCCAAGATTTTCGACCCCTAGATTTAGAACCCAATATTAAGACTTTTGGATCCTAGTCCAACTAATTAGACTGTTTGTGACGACTTGGCCCCGTCCCGCACAGGCTGAGAGGATATATGGCCCTTCTGATATTGTTCACGAAAATCCGCCAACTGGAAAGCCGAATTAGTAGGGCTATTTGGACCCCAATTTGTATAAGAATTTTCGACCCCTATGTATGCTTTGAAGTACAAAATACTGAATGATTAGATGAAAGTTTATCTTCATACATGGATTTGCAATTGCTAAAAATATCTAAAATGATATTGGAAAAATCACACAATTCATTGCAATACTCGACTATGTCTGACAGCTGTTATCAAGTGTTTGCAAACTTGGAATTTGGGATCCATCAAGCTTCATCAAGATAGGCTGAAAATACACACCTGTTTGCATATGCATTAAAAAGACATCAATCGAGCATTTCAAATAAGGAAATCTGTAACTTTAATAGGCTTCCAACATGGTAGACATTTATTCTGTTTATTTTCAGAAAAATTTCTGAATTAAGCATACAGACTAGGTCACTAATATATGCAGATAGATTTGCAACTTCTTTATTTTAATACAGTAAAAGCAATTAAATCCCGCAGAAGCGACATGAACCAGATTTCATGCTCATGTTTACAACAGCAAAAATATCCGTGATTATCCGAATCAAGGACTTAAATACACACATGGATTCTTAACGGCTAAAATAGCTAAATTTGAAGACTGTCCAAATGTTTTACCCTTAGCGTCAGTACATTTCTAGGTGAGAATAGTTAATGGTTAGACATCAATGATTTTTATCCTGTAATTTTCTGGTAGGAAATGCACATTATTTGATTATGAGGACGTTTTATTAAGCCTGAGGAAATAAATATTTTTTCATCTGTTGTTTAGTCCTAATTTGTTATTACAGGTCATTTAGGGCAGACTGTTAGATACCAGACTTCCTTTAACAACCCTAGTGGTCTGATTGAGATGGTGAAGTCATTCATCCCTCCACTAACATATCAGTCACATAAAGGAATGTGTGGACGTATTGGCATTGTTGGTGGATGTCAGGAGTGAGTTTAAGTTGATCACTTATACACATTCAGTTACTGGTATATGATGACTTAATATTCTTCCATGAGATGATTCATTGTTTAGCTTTGTACACACAGTACCTCCCTATTGATTAAAATACAGGATTGTTACATGTTATATTCGATGTGTGGTTCTGTGTAGGGAATTATGTTACTTGGCTGAAAAAATTAGTCAGTACAACCTAAGAAGTTTGTTTGCATTTTTATGCTTTTGTACCAGTCCCGAAAACCACTTGTAATAGACTAGAACCTTTGTCAGATAATCTGTAAATAGGTATACAAAAAATATTATTGAAAGAAATACTGCGGAATCATTAAGTTTCATTGGGGATTTAATTTCATGGATTTTGTGGGTCGGCTCATCTACGAATTCAAATCCCCGCAAATTTAAATGCAGATATAAGGCATTTCTTTTCAAAAATCAAAATCCACAAATTTTATGTCACCAAGAAATAGCCATTTTAGTAAAAACCACGAAAATTGAGCCCTACGAAAATAATGAAAATATGGTACCTTGATTGAAAGGTTAAATTAAGTGATTTTTTCTGCTATGTTTTTATCATAATCACAGTAATATAGAACTTCTGTAAGTATCTCAATGCAATGGTATGCTAAACATTTACTACAATCTTATATATTGCAATGGAAATGATATTTATGTTTTATCTATTACATATTTACAGATATACTGGAGCACCATATTTTGCTGCTATTTCTGCTCTGAAATTGGTAAGTGTTTCTATGGAGATGAAAAAAATAGTTATATTTACAGACTTTACGTTTACATATCTTTTTGGTCTCTACAAACTCAACTAACCCTCTTGTTTCTTCCTGACCATTGATTTTTTTCTGTGAAGGTTAATGTTTTCTTGCCAATATTTTCATACAAAACTTGAAAAAATGTAATTAAATAAAAACCTCTGCTGATCTACTTACTCCCTAGTTTTTGGGGATTTCAGTGAAAATATTGTCATTTTAATAATGATTAATAATGATCAGTTACATGTGCATTGGATTGATCAAGAGTTGGTTCAAAATGAAAACATTTGCCTCGTTTGCTTAACAGTGAATATATAGATGAACAAAAACGCTGCTAGTGATTCAATGAGTAGAAAATACAGATAACAGCATTAATCATTCTTGTTGTTACGAGGGTAAAATACAATAAAACTCAATGTAAGTGTTAATTATTCAGTCTCGCCAGCTTAAAGCTAAACTAATTCTCTTAAGGACAATAGCCATGTGTTATACAACATGATTACAACAAATTGAGATGGATCTAAGGAACGTTCATTACCGAGACTAAATCTGATACAAAATTTACGTACCATCATTCTACTTGTGTAATTTAGGGAGCTGATTTGAGCCATGTTTTCTGCACCACTGAGGCTGCACCTGTAATAAAGGCTTACAGTCCAGAACTTATTGTGCATCCTGTTCTGTAAGTATGGCCTAGACTTGTCATATCATTAATCAAATAGTAATCTACCACAAGCTGCAGACAATATGGTTAATGATTTATTATGTGTTTCTTGTCTATTTATTTACTTCTATGGGGATAGATTTGGTACCACAGTGTTTGAACTATTTCTCTACAGCACTAGCCCAATAAACTATAAGTGAGCTATTGAAAATCGACCATTTACCACTAGCCCAAATACACAATTTAGAGAAATTTACTAGCCCAAATAGAAATTTACTGCAGGTTACTGCTTGTGTGAAGACTGCACCAGTATTTATTTATGTTTGTAGTTTGCTAAAGCTTCACATTTTAGAACTCACTTGTGACTGGAAAATTTGACAAGTGGTTGAACTTCTAGTCTGTGGAAATTAAAAAAACATCTTATTACCATCAGATCTGTTCGTGGAAATAAATACTAATCTTGTATTATGTGTAGGGGAATGATCTTGTGAAGAAGACTTTAATTCATAACCATTGTCTTACAACATGTCACAGTCAATGTTAAAATGGTCCTTTAGTTTTAGCTCACCTGGCATTTATTGCCAAACTAAGCTTTTAGGATCGGGCTGTGTCCGTCTGTCTGTCGTCAACAATCTCTAGAAGTGGTTTTATTTTTCAGGGAATCTAAAACTTGTGCGAATGAGGTATCACAGTGGTTACCTAGGTTACATTCATTGGTTGTGGGACCTGGTCTAGGACGTAATGATGTGGTTATGGATAACACATCTAAGATTATAGAACAAGCAAAAGAACGTGATATACCTGTCGTCATTGATGCTGTAAGTGTGGACCAATTGTTGATCTTTTTATTGTCCATTATAAACAGATTACCTTGACATTTACTTTATTTGAAAATGCTGACTTCAAATCACTGTAACCTCTCACTGATAGAAGGTCGTAGGATCAAGCAATTATTATCAAAGGTAAATCTGTTGAATTATCATTGATCAAGAATTTGTTCAGCAAAACATAACAATTTTGAATGATTTTCTAAACAGATTATCATAAAACCCTATCACAATATGGTTCTTTTTATGCTCCTGTCCTATCTTGATGTATAATGGGACAATATCGGGAGAGCAGTGGCATGTGGGTGGGCTCCACAATAGTTGTTTGCTCTCTAAGTTAAAAAGTTCCCATTCAATGCTCACTAGCCTTGGTCAAATATTATATTAGTTATATTAATGTTATCCTGATATATTTGACGGCATATTTTATGACACTTGTTATTGAATATGGTATTTTAATTTATATATTGATAATGGTAAATCAGATTTCTACTCCTATGTCTTGTTGTTTAAGGATGGACTATTTATTGTCACAGAGAACCCGAATGTTATATCTGGATATAAAAAAGCCATCCTGACACCTAATGTTGTAGAGTTTGAAAGGCTCTATAAAAAAGTGGTAAGTATTTTTTCCATAAATTATTTCAAGATTTCTAAAAGCTATCTTATTTGAATAGATCTTAATTTGACTAAAAAATTAGTCATGTTTACAGATATCCTACCATCCCTATTTTTTGAAGTTGGTCGACCTTCAAGTTTCTAAGGACCTCAATGAATTAGGGGTATCCTAATTTTTCTGTCATCCTTGATGTGGAAAACTGTTGTATAATTATTTACCATGAGTTTTATATGCTTTTTATTCTGAAATAAATAATTACAGCAAAATCCTAAGTACAAAAATATAGGGGGACAAATTTTACCTCCCAAGTTAAAAAAAATATGTTTAGAAAAAAATCCCTGATAGAATTGAAGAATTGAAAATGTTTTCAGCCTACCTAACTTAATTGTTTCAATGAAGTCAACTGTTTTCTTTCTAGCCTTTTCTTACACTCAGTTCACTTTTATAATGTAATAAGTAATTTCTCCTAGTTGCCCCAATTACATGTATTAATAGTGATAACTCCTCCAACAATTATGTGTGGTAAAAAAAGGATTGTCTCCCTTTTATTTAATATCTCCGTGTAGTGAAAAAGATTTTCTGTATTCTTTTTATTGATTGTTTTGTAATTTTATAATTGTATTACTTTTTCAAACTGCATTAATCTTCTTTTCAAAATCTTGCTACGAATGCCATGGTTTAAATGATATCATTAATTTTGCTTCAATAAATTTAAAACTACTGGATGATTAATTATTGTGATAATATTAGGAAGGCATGTAAAATTTAGAATGACTTGTCTTATTTTACTATCAAATAACATATACATAAAATGATGTCTATAAGTTGAAAAGTAGTGACCGTTGGTGGAGTGGTAACACGCCGGACTACTAAACAGAAGGTCGTGGGTTCAATTCTTGGCTCCGCCTTTCAAATATGTCAGGAACGCTTTTTCGGTGTCCACTTCCCAACCAACTACTGAGCCAAGTACTGTGTCAACAAAATCATGGGGAAAAGGGTGAGGTGTGAATCGGTCCGTTAACTGGGCACAATAAAGAACCGGGAAAACTATTTAAAAAAAGAGTAGGAGTTCTTCTGTATCTTATTAACTCTCTCTATGTGACAACTCTGAAAGGATCATAGCTGTGAAATGGACAATTAAACAACAGATAAATAAATAAATAACTGTTTGTTAAAAACTCCAAGGCTGAAAATAAAAACAAAGTTTGTTTGGAGTGCTCCTACATACCCATGAAAATCATAGCAAATAAAATCAATTTTTATTTTGGGGGGGGGGCATTTTTTTGTTTGCTATTGTTATATAGCAAAAAAAAAATCCCTGCCTACCCAACCCAGTGCTAAAATTCTGGGTCGGGGCACTTCAAACAAACTTATTTTATTTTCAGCCCAATTGGAATATTTTTGTTGAGAGAATGATAATCTGTGGTTATATTTTGTCTTGGATTCTTTCAACATGCTTCTGGAATATAAGAAAAAAATACTTCCTGGTTTTGTACCAGACATTCAGATTTAATGACTTTGATCTATGTCTGAAGCCATCCAATATCTCTGTGTAAAAGTTTTAATTGAAATCTGGTATAAATTGAATACATCTGTTAATCGTATATTAAGTAACAGGAAACCACAGTTTCTTCTATGATAGCTCGCAGATATCACGATTTTTAATATATTTGCTGGAATTACATAAAAATTGCCTCATATTTTGAATAAGATGAACTGTTCATTTATTAAGTCTCTGGTTAAGCCGGGTGATTTATACCCCTGAAATAATTCAAGAGTATATTCATTGCTGTAAATCTGTTATTTTTGTGAGGGAAAAATTTGGTGAAATTTTAACCCTAAACTCTTTGTGGTTACTTCATGTTGATTTTTGCCTTAATTAAGACTGACTTAATACTACAGTTATAGAAAGTTTTAGCATTTAAGTAAGATATAGATGCTTGTGAATTTCTTGACTTGAAAATAATTTCATTGTAAAATTTTACAATTTTACAACTTGAATTTCAGTAAATAATTTCATGTTGTGCAAGTAAATCTTATTAATTCATTTAAAAATTGCATTAAATTACTGGTTTAGTGAATGCCTGTAAGCACTGGTAGTTAATACAATGTATATGTAAATGTTGTGATGAATAAATTATTGACTGGATAAGTTAAACCACATCCTGTAATAAACTATGCTGCTGATGTATTATCTGTGTTTGAATTTCCTGTGAATAATACAAGCTCTTATGTTTTTGTAAAGTACATTACCTGTGAACAAAGGCCACCCTTTGGAAAGATAAATATGGCCTTTATAGACAGGTGACCTTTATTCAGAGGTCATTTTTGTTCTAGATAATTCATGATGTTTTTAAAAGAGTAGACTTTATTCACAGAGTGGCCTTATTTTGGAGGTGCCTGCTAATACAGTAAGTTTGACTGTATTTGTATGGTGTTACAGGTCAAGGTAAAATTTATGCTCTAATGAGATACAAAATCATAGTTAAAATTTTGTGTACAATGCAAACTATGTAAATGAATTTTTTATGAAATGTGAAAACTGGACATATTTTCAGATGGGGGAGGCACCATTGACATCTGAGCCTGTTGTTTGTGTGAAAGCTTTGTCAGAGAAGATGGGTCATGTGACCATTGTACAGAAAGGAGAGAATGATATCATAACAGATGGAATTAAAGGTACTAAATTTGTAACTAGTCTTTTTCTTATATACTGATGTTATATAAAATAATTATATAACAATGTAATGACACAGTGGATTAGAACTTACATCCGATGCTGTAGGTCACAGGTTAGGTGCTCAGTTATAACATGTCATAGTTAATGTTGTTCATTTTCCTATATAATTGGCATCGAGAATTAAATCTAGGACTAGTTAGCCAGATGATAGGTCTATATGATGAGTTGCCAAGGTGGTAGGTACATGACTGGTTGCTCAGGTGGTAGAATTATGTAGCTGACTGGTGTATCAATATCTGTCTAGGATAAGGTATCATTTTCTTAGATCCCTGTATATGCTTTAAAATAAAGACCAACTCTGGATGACACATCCTTGGTTTGATATTAAATCCATCATACACCCATATATATCAAAAAGTAATAAATGAAATGTGTTAAAGAAAGCTATGATAGGTACCAAACCATTGCTATCAATACAAATAAGATGAAAGTCAGTTATTGTATACAATTAATTGTCCAGAGACACCCAAGCTTTTATGTTGCTTGTCATTTTCTTTTGCAGATCTTTATTACCCATGATAAATATTTTCTGGTAAGAGAGTACATTGGTACCTGCTTGTTTTAACATAAAACTTGCTCATTAATATATTAAGGCTTGCTAGATGTCTCTGTATCACTGTTGGTACACAAAACCTCTTTGATATTAGGAGATTTAATCATAATTTTGAAATACTTATGATTTATAAGTACTGGTTAATGGTAAATAACTGAGATTATTAATAAATTATGACTCCATTATAACTCTTTTATGGCATTTATTGGTAAATTGTTTATAGTACAGAAAATTTATTGGGAATTGTGAATACGTTTTTTGTGGTTAAATGTAAACAAGTTATCTCTGTACTACAGGCATATTGTATATATTTATCTAACTTTAAGTGGACTATGGTTTACATTAATCTCTTATGAATATGATGACCAAACACATGTGTAGACAATAACTAGACAAAAATCTCTGTTAAGTAAATAACCCCATTGAATGAAATTCACGAAAACATGAATTTTTCTTGAACTCTTCTTGCATTCTTTATGAATAGTTCTAGCAGTTTGTATAACTATTTAACAGGGTTTTTAATTCCATTTCTCAGGATGAAGAACATTTATTTTAGGCTGCTGTTAAAATAGTTTTTACAAAAAATAATGATCTAGTAAAGCACAAAAAAATAATTATAAATTCTTATTTTTCTGCCATTCCTAGACGCTTTTCAGTCTTAGTCATTTCTTTCTGACTAAAAGTTCTGCCACATGATATTTTTAGGGGATGAACAAAGGAATCCATGTATTTATTTTTTTTGCCGAATGTTCAAGAATAAAATTGATATTGTAAATAATTATTAGATTTAGGGTCACAAACAAGGCACTTGCAAGAAAAAAACCCATATTAGATGTTTTTAATTGATACAAGGCTTGAAAAATTGTTTGTTTCTGGTTACCTGTTTGTTTCTGGTTACATGTTTGTTTCTGGTTACGTGTTTGTTTCTGGTTACATGTTTGTTTCTGGTTACATGTTTGTTTCTGGTTACATGTTTGTTTCTGGTTACGTGTTTGTTTCTGGTTACTTGTTTGTTTCTGGTTATGTGTTTGTTTCTGGTTAAATGTTTGTTTCTGGTTACATGTTTGTTTCTGGTTAAGTGTTTGTTTCTGGTTACGTGTTTGTTTCTGGTTACATGTTTGTTTCTGGTTACATGTTTGTTTCTGGTTACGTGTTTGTTTCTGGTTACATGTTTGTTTCTGGTTACGTGTTTGTTTCTGGTTACTTGTTTTTTCTGGTTACATGTTTGTTTCTAGTTACGTGTTTGTTTCTGGTTATGTGTTTGTTTCTGGTTACGTGTTTGTTTCTGGTTACATGTTTGTTTCTGGTTACGTGTTTGTTTCTGGTTACTTGTTTTTTCTGGTTAAATGTTTGTTTCTGGTTATGTGTTTGTTTCTGGTTAAATGTTTGTTTCTAGTTACGTGTTTGTTTCTGGTTATGTGTTTGTTTCTGGTTACGTGTTTGTTTCTGGTTACATGTTTGTTTCTGGTTACGTGTTTGTTTCTGGTTACTTGTTTTTTCTGGTTAAATGTTTGTTTCTGGTTATGTGTTTGTTTCTGGTTAAATGTTTGTTTCTGGTTACATGTTTGTTTCTGGTTACTTGTTTTTTCTGGTTACATGTTTGTTTCTAGTTACGTGTTTGTTTCTGGTTATGTGTTTGTTTCTGGTTACGTGTTTGTTTCTGGTTACATGTTTGTTTCTGGTTACGTGTTTGTTTCTGGTTACTTGTTTTTTCTGGTTAAATGTTTGTTTCTGGTTATGTGTTTGTTTCTGGTTAAATGTTTGTTTCTGGTTACATGTTTGTTTCTGGTTACATGTTTGTTTCTGGTTACATGTTTGTTTCTGGTTACGTGTTTGTTTCTGGTTACATGTTTGTTTCTGGTTACGTGTTTGTTTCTGGTTACTTGTTTTTTCTGGTTACATGTTTGTTTCTAGTTACGTGTTTGTTTCTGGTTACGTGTTTGTTTCTGGTTACGTGTTTGTTTCTGGTTACGTGTTTGTTTCTGGTTACGTGTTTGTTTCTGGTTACGTGTTTGTTTCTGGTTACGTGTTTGTTTCTGGTTACATGTTTGTTTCTGGTTACATGTTTGTTTCTGGTTACATGTTTGTTTCTGGTTACGTGTTTGTTTCTGGTTACGTGTTTGTTTCTGGTTACATGTTTGTTTCTGGTTACATGTTTGTTTCTGGTTACGTGCTTGTTTCTGGTTACATGCTTGTTTCTGGTTACATGCTTGTTTCTGGTTATGTGTTTGTTTCTGGTTACGTGTTTGTTTCTAGTTATGTGCTCATTAAAAATAGGGAAGTTAGCTAGGGAATTTAAAAAAATACTATTCTTGAAAATATGCGAAAAGGTTAAAAAAATGAGAGTGGATGCGCCGTTCCTATGATGTAATAAAAAGTCTAGGGTCGAAATGAAAATTTTGGGAAGATCGGGTAACCTGTAACAAATATTTTTTTCAATGCCTAAGTTGGTTATTATAGGTGCTGTCATTTCTCATAAATTTGCCACTAGATTATTTGACTGAAACAATTGTCAATATTTGATTTTTTCTCCTCATTTTTTTACTGATCTGAATGCAGCATTTGTTATGATGTACGATAATTCATTTACATCAGTCTATAATGTTTTTTATCAGACCTTTAATGGCTGTCTTTGCACCAATCAGATTATAGTGTTATAAATGATGTATAATCATGTGGCATGTTATTTGTATGGTATTTCTCTCGTGGAGAGGTTAAATGCACATCATAAATACCACATAAACAGGGACATTATCAATAACAAAGTGTAATTAAATAGGTCCTTCTTATGGATTTATCAGGGGTCTGATATTAGTTAGATATTAACTGTTACAAAGATGGACCTGGGTTTATAAAGTTTATTTATGACTCAAGAATTGTGTTTCATTGTAACTGTAGTTTTACTTTTCGTGTTTTGCGATTCTAGGGAATCAATCTTTTAGGGAGATTCTTCTTGCAAAACATATTTCTGAACTAATATCCCTTAATGTAAATGTTTACAAAATAATGGTTACACTTGATTGCCTTGGGTTTTGCTAATATTTAATCAAGTTTAGTGACAGCAATGAAAACGGTTGATTACGTCTTAGAATCAAATATAGTGAAACCTCTCCAAAGCAGCACAGCAAAATTATGTTGTTGTTGAGAGGTTGTTGCACTAGAGAGGTTAAATTATTAGTTAAATTGTACAGTTCATCAAAAATCATGCAATTGTTGAAGGGAGGTTGTTGCTCAAGAGAGGGCTGTTCTCAAGAGGTTTCATAGTATAATTTAAATTTTCACTGGATTATGTTGTTAAAACAACATACAATTATTTCACTAGTTATCATCATACTGTTATAGGTGGAGGAAAATATTGTACCCAATGTGGGGCTTAATTTTAAACCCCTGACCTCCTGTTTGCAAGTCAGATGCTGTACCAACTGAGCTAATCGGGCTGGATAATATCCCAGTCAATTTATTTATACTAACACTGTAATTATATACCATACCAGTATTAAATACAAAGACAGGAATGAACTAAAAATATGATTTTAATGCACAGTAACTGTTGTTTTTCTAACCCCTAGGGAAAACCCTCAGATTTGAATCCTGGATAAAAACAAGCCCTTTTGAGAATGTGCTTCAGGATTATTACATTCTGTTCGTAAAATGTCTGGATGAGGTCACAGCTGTCGTGCATAAAAACAACTTCCTCATGAGAATCACTTTTTTTAATTCTAGACTAAGTTTGTAAATGCCTTGTTATTCATTTTTAAGTATGATTAATTGAGATCTTCATTAGATGTTGGAGCTATTTCACAAACCAGCAGTGCTCCTTTAGTTGTAAGGTAAAGCCAAGCTTGATCAGAAATTCAAAAATATTATCAAAAGAGATGTTTGTACAGTAAAACCTGTTTAAGCAGCCACCTCCGATTAAAGGCCACTCTGTGCTTAAAGGCCATTCTTTTAAAAATTATCAATGATTATTTAGAACAAAATGACCTGCAAATAAAGGCCACCTGGCAATAAATGTTTCCCAAGGGTGGCCTTTGTTCACATATTTGACTGTACTTCATTTCGAATTTGGCTTATTTTCGTTTATATCCAAGGGTGTTCAGTTTGGGAAAGCTATGATTCTCTGTGGCATTTAAAAAATCCAAGCAATTTTTTTATGCTTCTTTCTCAGAAAAAAAATCTGAACACTAGAGGCATACACAAAACATTCAAAATATTTCTCTACTAATTTCCTGTAAATGAAGGTAACAATAAAATTTGTTAATATTCGTGATCTGAGAGCTTCAGAGAGTTCCCTTTCAAATTCCTGCCTCCGGCCATCTTCATTATAGCCTTTTGTTTGCCCTCTTTTTATCCTATGTCATAAATCTGTCCAGCGAACAATTAAGACATGATAAAAGTTGATAAATATTCTGATAGTCGGGTCCCAATAGTGAACATTACTCTGGAAGGAAACTGATACCAGTTTAGGGAAATATTTGATGGTGACCAAATGTTAGTTTAATGTATAAATGTTTGATTGTTGGCACCCACTTATCTTAATGCTGGAGTAATTGTTTCAGATTTTTGAATTTGCTATCTGTAATTAATTATTGGCTAGACAAAGTAGTTGTACTTGACAAAAACAATAATGCAGGTGGATTAAAATCTTTATACATTGTAAAACCTGTATACAAAGGCCACCTTTGGGAAAGACTATAATATGGTCTTAATTGTCAGGTATTCACTTTTCACGGTCAAGATTGAGAGGTTACTGCTCAAGAAACCATATAAAATCTGATTTGTTGGCATTGCCAACTTTCTTGTTTACTTGTGTACTTTATTTTACTTTCGGGCAAATGAATAAAAGGCATTTCCCGATATTTTAGAATAGAATATAAATCTGTAGGCTAGTCCCTCGTAATTTATCACGTAACCCAGAATATTGATGTTGTATCATAAATATACTTCAAAACTAGAGTAATTTTCTTCAGTGACATTCATTTAGGATGATATGTCTGGACAATATCATCTAGTATTGAAATATATTCAGTCAGTAGACCATAGGTTGATTGATATTAGAAAATGTATTAATGATATCTCAGTATCTGTATCTAGTATATGATTAGACTGTCCTTAAAAAGTGTTGGTTTGCTGTTGGACTACTGACTCCCCGACTCCAAAAGTCACCTGACTGAATTTGTTTTGGTGATTTTTACGATTTAATTTTTGTTCTTTATCCCAGATTTTTTTTTTTCAGTGGTTTTATTTACGCTGTTTATTTTCAATGATTTTTTAGTTATATAATTTTATGACAGCCAGTCCACCTAACCAGTTTTCTTTGACTAGGAACTTAACCTTCAACAAGAAGTTGGCATCTTCTCCAGCTAATAATGGAGGATAATCATCATCTTTGTAAAATTTCACCAGAAGGGCATGATCTTCACAGATCGTCCAATTACAAGTCCAGCGCACTAATCACTGGACCATGGTTGCTGTTAACTACAAAATGATGCCTACTGATTGATAGACCCAGTTTAAAAAGTGGATTGTTTAACTGAAAAAAAGCAACATTTTTTGAGGATGGTCTAAGCATGGATCATCTGGGGTCGGACACTACGTCACCAGGTCAAATCACAGGAAAACCTTGATATCAGCAGACCTCATGACACAGGTTCAAAACAATGTTTTAAGGAGTAAACAATGATATGAACGATACAGGCCCATCTTGGCCCTCTTGTTTATACATCTAGTTATGATTTTCTCAATGTAATACACTTACACATGGTAAAATACAATTATAAAATATTATAAGTATCAACATGTTCATGGATCAATAATAAATACACAGGATCATTTTCACTCAAGTGAGATTAAATTGTGCGTTATTTGAAAATATAATTCTGTAAATCTTTGAACTTTTCGAAAATGGAAAAATTTGAATGCAGTTCCTGAGAATTTATGGCCTGAATAGTATTATGTAGACAGTGTCCATATCAAGACAGAAGACTTTGAAATCATTTATCCTTAATGGTTAGTTTTCAATATTTGATTAATCTTTTCATAATTGATAACTTTATAATGATATCTGGGTAACTTTGGAACCCTGAACCTCTGTATCTAAATACTGTGTACTCCATCAAATGAGCATGACATGTGGGAGGTTTATATCCCCTTTGAATAGAATTCAAGAAAACATAAATTTTTCCTGAATATTTTTTGCATAGTTTATGAATAGTTCATGAAGTATGAAGAATTATTTGACTAGGCTTGGTCCTCTATTTTCTACATATTCTTTTAAGCTAATTTCTTCTCTTAGACCAACCAGGTGATTCTCTAATGAAAGAATGAGAGACATTGATTGATAACAAAATAATGACCTGTAGTTTCACAATGGTGGTGATTTTCTGTGATTAGAAATTTGAAGCCATCATGGTCACCTTGTTCATAATGTATGAATAATACAACATATACAGATAAGTTTTATACATAATACATGAATATCTTGGTAGTTTCATGGTGGGCCAGTGATTCTAAGAAAAATTACCAAATATTTCCTGTTAAAAGTCCCATCCAGTGAAGTCACATTTTACAAAGGTTTCTTCAAAATGCCATATAAATTTTGGGTGCATAGAATATGACTTCCATAGGATTATTTAAGCATTTATTGGGTTAATTTTCTTTTTTTTTTTCAAACTGTGTGGGGTATGGTTAGGGGTGGTCATTTATCGGGTAATATTTTGGTATCATAAAAAATGTGCTAGATTTTAGGTCTTAAATTCCAGCATCTAAATGTACATGTATAATACATTAATATGAAGTGGAAATATTTATATATTGGTTATTTCATGTTGATGATAGAATACATTACTGAAACATTGGCTTACTTGTGAGGTCAATGACGAAAAGATAAATCCTGACGTGGAACTGAAAGCTAGTTTATCATTACAAGTTCTTACAAGTTCTTGATTAATATGTTCATGAATATTGTTGATTGACTGGTTCCAGAATTTTCAGCGTATTTATACATACCCCATTCATTGATCTGTTATGACTTGTTAACTCAGACTGTGACTTTGTTTTTCGAAACTGAACGATAGTTTAGCTTTCCATAGCCGTCACTCGCTTGGCGTTTGTACTATATTTGTCTACACCTGCCATGCTTTCATGTTGTGGTGCAAGTCTATGTAAGTTCAGTTTCCATGAGTACTTTCAGTACTTTGATTAATATTTAAATCTCGTTCTGTCTATCATACCAAGATTAATTGTCTTACTTGTTAGACAATATGATGATTGGAAAGAAAGTACAACATTATTTTCGAGAGAAATTTTGGGCAAAATCATTCTGATTTTAGGATGTTCCCAGCGTGAATTGGTCTGTTGCTAGGGAAACCAATATTTATTGTATTAATATTGTAGACATACAGTATTTTTAAAAGTGAGTTCTTCATTAGATTCGATACTGTGCCTCAGATATTGTATAATTATCATCCTAAGAGCATTAAGGTCTGTATTTATGAAACACGCAAATAAATCAACTTGCATTATTTAATTAATCGAGGGATCTCTGAAGCTCTTCATTTTGGAGAAGTGGAAGTTAAATGGGAGGAGTATTTTCTTCTTTTGATTATGAAAAATACTATTATGACTTAAAATTTGTGCATTTTATTGCCTTGAATTTAAAGCAATTTCATGCTTCTTGAGCACTTTTTTGTCGCCTTGATTTATTGATAAAATTAGATTAAAAAAATGTGTTTTATTTACAGATTTTTTATATTTTTTTCTTAAGTATTTGGGCAGTGGTCTTCACATTTGTCACCCAAAGATCCGACACCATTGTTAATTATAAGGAAATTTCATCAAAATTCCAGATCACAACTTGATCCATTCCACTACTATCCAGACTGAATAAACAGCCACTTGTGAATAAAGTATGCTATGTAGACACAGGTTGCTTTATAACATACAAAATGTACAGTACCAACCTTTGATTATAGGCCCGCTGTAATGGCCAGAAAAAAAACTGAATTGAATAAATTGTACCTCATTGACATACAAAAGGTATGCTGATAAGGACAAATGCAATGCCCCCCCCCCCTAGGGTGACCTTGACCTACTGACCTGAAATGCACTGGTTGTCATGAGGAACCAACATATGAAGTTTGATGATTGTAGGTGGAAACGTTTTGATTTTATAGGCAAGGTTAAAGTTTGGTACTAACAAATTATATGACCCCCCCCCCTGACCTATCAATGTGTGGAAAAAAAAAAAAGTTTTTTACCTATCCTTAACCTAATTTTCGGTCAAACGACCCTTATTGCATTTTTTCTGTCTTTTATTCGCAGGTTTGAGTGTAGTAAATTCTAGGTCTAACTGAATAGAATCTTATATTGTATTTATAATTTGATAGACGTATTTGGACACATTTCTCTGTTTGGTTTCACATTTTCGTTGATACTAAGAATTCGAAGCGCCATCTTCTGGAATGATTGATGTATGATAATGAATTATGTCCTAGAAGGTCTGTCTGCTGTGTGTACTTCTGTCTATTTTGATTACTTTACAAGTTAAAGTTTAAGTACAGACCCGACTCTTTCATCTTATTATTTGTCTACTGTATAAAATCTCTGTAGAGAGAAGTACTCACATCTTGTTTGTTCTCAATACTTACTTATTGAACTGAACTAATTACATTGTCTATGTAATATGTCTGGGAATTTGAAGTTCCTGACATTTATTTAGTGAACCTTTTCTTTCTTTTCTCTTGGTAAAATATCACATGAACAACCAATGTCATTTGGTGACTTCCAGCTGCATTATTTATCTGTTTTTTTCTTTGGATTTAATGCCATTTTCAACATTATTTCAGTGATTTTGTGACGGGCATTTATCCAAACCAGCTTCCCTGGATTTCATTTAGGCTTTAACCAGTACTAACCACATTTTATCTGTAGGCTACTATCTAGCTACCCCACATAATTTAGAGTTGGGGGACAATTTAAGATAGGATATAATATCTTCAAGTCAAATTTGTCACAGACATGTATGTGAGTGTGAGCCTTGCGCGGGGTCTGAACTCACAACCTCTTGGTCAGTGGCTCAGTTAGCTCAGTGTTTACAGAGCATTAGTTTACTTTAATAGAGAAGAAAACATGAATAGAACCACTGACCTTCCATAAGTAAATGATTTTAAGGAGAAATCCAAATCTTTGAAGAAAGGTCACATAAACGTCAATATAACGAATGTAGCCATGATGTATTGGTGAACTTGATCAAAATGACCTCAAAATAAAGGTCACCTGTCAATAAAGGCTATATTGGTAATTCCAAAGGGTGGCCTTTGTTCACAAGTTTTACTGTATATCAATATCAGTGTGTGTCAAACAATTGTTGCCCCACTTCACATGTGCCTGTTACTAATTAAGGTTTGAGTTTATCACGAGCGTTATTTTTTTTCAGTGTTGGTTTGCTGTAATGAAGGAAGTCCGAGAAGATGCGGAGGACAAGGTGACCTACTGTCTGGGTCTATCGGGACATTCTCACATTGGGCACATAATGTGTTCAAAAACACACCACAGTTAGACAAGTAAGTGAAATCCCAACCTTACAGTATTGTTAATCTTATTTTTACAGGTTTGATAGAATTATTTGAAATATCGTTGAAAAAATAGTTTAACACACTGAAACTAAATTTGCCGAGAGTGAAGTTACATACTCTGTTAGTCATTGTTTGATTAAAACATTTATCTAGAACCCATATTTTGTATTTGACCATCTTATTTAGGGCATATAGTGATTGCCTTGACAGTCAATCCATTTGTACGAAGTTAAGTAGATATTACCATTTCGTCAAGCATGCCATGCATGGGGGGGGGGTATATGTGTTTTTTGATCCCAGAGTCTTGTTTCATCTATGTTGAACCATTTATTATTGACCAGAAAGCTGATATACATCATATCTATGGTATGTTGACTTCTGCTGTGAAAACCTTTCTATTGTCCATTCCTATTCCTATCTAATGGTAAACACACAGTAACATTTATGACTGAGAAGAATGCATTATGGGATCAAGTATCCATCATCATAGAGGGTACACTAAGTCTTATTGTATCTCCAAAATTGAAGAGTTCTATCATAGTGTGTCTAATCGCAATGTCTAAAGAGCTGAGTTATTCCCAAAAGATACGAAATGGTGGCTTCCCTAATATTTCAGTTGTCATAGTTGCCTCTCAGAGTCTGAGAAAATTGTATTTGTTTGAGTGGATACGGGTGAGGGGATATGCCGTAGAGAGTGCTAATACACCCCAGAGGTTCACATACAATGCTTTAGTTCCTAATTAGTATTGAGATGACCATGAATTGACTTTTCACAAATACTAAAGAGGTCAGATATTAATCATAATCGTTTTATGGGATTTTTATGCGTTTGAGAAAAGTTTGAACAGTTCTGAGATTTTTTTGTTTTTGTGTGTGTGCTAGTCTGATTGCCTTATTATATTATATTAATTGTTTGTATTGATTGTTTGTATTTGAAGTTGCACAGCATGATATTCTTGTAGAAGTAGTGACCATTTGTTGTTGATGCATCATAAGACAACACTAAACAAACAAACGAACGAATGAACAAACAAACAAATGAACAAAAAAACAAAAGTAAAACTAACAAACAAACAAAAGTAAAACAAACAAACAAAAGTAAAACAAACAAACAAACAAAAGTAAAACAAACGTAGTCATTATCTTAACAAAATCATTTAAGCATTTATGTATTGTATCATTGTTTCATGGTTTTGAAGTTTAGATCAAATTTGAAATACATCTATATTTTAAGTAAATATTATACAAAATTTATAATTGTATTTAAACGCAACAATACATATTTAAATTACAGTTTAGAATGAATGCATCATTAATCATGCATTTTAATATTTGTTGTGAAAAATCATAAATTTCAGATGAAATTTATTAGAAGACTATTAACTATCAATGAATTTTCTTGAGAAGATTTAAAGAAATATGAATAATTCTATAAGAGCATTAAATGTTAAGGTTGAACTGTATTGGTTAAAGTTTTGTCCCTTTTCAGCATTTTTTATGAGGTTTGACACCTTCAATTAACATTAGGATTCCCTCACTGCTGTGAGTTTGAATCTCACTTGAGACCAAATCTCACATTGTGTGGAAGCTTTCTAGCTGGCTTACAGGTTGTTGGTGGTACTACACTGGTGTACACCCGTGGTCTTTGTTTATTTATTCGAGTTTTATGCCCATTTTCAACAGTTCGAGTAATATGAAGCAGACAGTTCATCTAACCATCGTTCCTGGAAAGAACCAGTACTAGACTCCCATCCTATGTAAGCAACTGCCTAATTTCTCACATAAAGAGACATTGTTGGTAGTGGGGCTTGAACCCATGACCCTCTATCAGTGAGAGGTTACACCGGGGTCTTCCTCTGTCCTTAAAACTGGAAAAAATTGCCAAATGACCCTGGCTGTTGTTGTGATGTGGTGAATACCAGAGAAAAAGAAACTTCTTGGATAAAACATAAATCTATTGAGAACTAGATCTTATGCCACAATCATTGTGTAGGTTCATCCATAACTCCATCACTGTCGGTTCTATTCAAGGTTTCCAGCGTACAAATTCAATTTCTCAGTGGTATAATCAAATCTTTTTCAGGAGCTTCTATTTTCTCAAACCTTGTAAAAGATAAACTTCTCGGCATGAAGATTTATTGTACTTAAAACTATCATCTTGATTAACGGCGGTATGTGAAATTTGAGGATTCTATCAAAGTGCATGGCTTAATATACATTTACCATATTTCATAATAAAGTTTATTAATTACACTGTGTCAAGAGATTTAGAGATTTATTTTATTATGAAAATTTTAAGTGTTTTCGGGAAAGATCGACTTCACCAGAGTATACATAAATCACTGTCCGTATGTTATAGGTTTTCTGACAATAAAAATCAATCAGTTTATATGAATTAATGAATTTTATTCATTTTAAAATAACTTTGGTACATTTAGGAATTTATGAACTTGAATAAAATAAATACCATTAACTCAGTTAGCTCTGAAGAGCTGAATATGTCTGTTTTTGGCTTTTAGCTCTGATTATGAACAATTAAATTACACCACATGTTCATTTGAAAAAAACATGGCTTTATTAAAACATGCCAACATTTTACAGGAATGATATGGTAAAGTCCTTCGTATTATCCAGTTGTAAGAAGAATTTATCTTACTTAAAACAAGAAACAATCATTTTATGACCTTCTGTAGAATTATGATGAAGTACTTCGGTATCTTTTCGACTTTCGGAAAACAATTCCTTCTCCATTTTGTCTGGGTTTTTATTATCATGCGGTTCCTTTTCTGTACTTTTCCTTTACTGTTTGTACTTTTTTATCTTTTCCCTCCATTTTAGGGAGTTTGATCCATTACCTCCCATTAATCATGTGCGGAGATCTTGTTATTTTAGTGTGATGCATTTTTTTCTTGAATCAGTTTTCACTTTTTTTTGCAGACTGATCGCTCTGTTTTTGGTTGATGTTAAATGTTTGATGATAGAGACACAGTCTGTCATAATTTGTTGTGAAATATGCATCAAATAGTGGTATGGTCTAACTCTGTGGTAATGATAATTAATGGGTTGTCCTTCTAAATATTAAACCCTACCATGCAGATTACTGATATAAAGACATGATTAATCAGTATGAATGACCTTATCCATGAATGTCATTTTTATAATCTAGATAAATGATGTTTGGGTCAGCAAAGAACTTGCAACATATAATCCTTCATTATAGCCTACACACCAAGCGCTGTAATCCCAAATTACACTCCCATTGGCGCACAGTGCTTTTTGCATCCACACATTAGAAATTGCAGTGCCTGGCATCTGCTCTTCCATGACTTCATGCTCTCCCCTAATTCAGTCATCTGTTCCGATTCTAAGTTAACTTAAATAAATGAATCAGGATTGTTATATTTACCATGTGATGTCATAATTATGTTCTGTGATGTAAACTGTGTGTTGCATTTAGCTTTAAATATTGTGATACTCTTAATTCATTATTTTATGATAACATACATTGTATGACAGAGAGTGTTAAAATGGTTCTTGCAATACCTGCGAGTGAAGAACTTTTTGAGCAAAATAACTGTTATAATGTAAATCTGTATTATTTTCTATTTTTACGATCAGTTTTTTTCCATATTCGGTGTAGTGCAACCATATATTACTATGTTCTGTTCTGTTATGTTTGCATTGCAAGATTAGATTATCACACGTCAAGGAATTGGAATGGCATATCTGTACAATCAGTGCCAGTGGTCATTTGTTTAACAATGATGCTGGTCACTTTGTTTGTCATGTTTTATGCACAGATATCATGGTCAGTATGCATTTGGACTGCCAATGGTCATATCGCATGATGTCCATCATTAGGGCCCACATGTGACCACTATGGAAATGCATTGTGTCCAGCATCCATCATGTAATTAAGATAAATAGACACTTGCTTGACCACTGATATTGTTTAATCTCCAGAGTGGTGCCACTGGGTGGCCAGCTGAACAAATATTGACCATACTGCAACTCATCTTTGTTTGAATATTCTGCTAAATATTATAAAAAATTCCATTTATTTTTATGCGTTAATTCTGCTGTTTGTTTATTGAGGAAAAATGGTAAGTTGTCGTCAGCATGGTTGCAATGTTTGAGAAATAAGGAGAAGACCACCGGGTCTCTTAAGGTTTTGATGTAACATTGTTTTTGTCCATTTTAGGATTACATGTAACATCTAGCATCTGTGCATTTAGGTTAAGATGTGTTGTTGTTGCATCAACATTAGGTTTAAATATGGTGTTGTTGTGTCCTATATAGATTTAGAATTGATGTTGTTCTGTGATATTTAGGTTGGTATTATAGTCTTATATTACAAATTTTTTATGTATTGTTTGTGTGCTAAGACATTCTTGTCTATACTTAAAAAGTTATTTAAAGGTATATGTTTGCAGTTATCATGATTTTGCTCAATTTGTCATGACTGACAAATAATGAGAGTTCAATCCATTTTTCTGATTAGTTAATTGGCTTGAGCATTAAATCTGTCTTTATTTAAACTGGTAATGTGTCTTTTAATTGATTGCCCTTGTGTCGGGTGACTTTCTCTGTACTTTATTAGTTCCTGTTTTATTGAATTGTATTTAGTGAACTTAATTTACTATATCTTATATTTAAAGACTTTGTTTTTATGAAATGTTTGATTTTATGCAGTCCAATATGTGAACAAAGACAACCATGGGAAATACAAACTGTGGCCTTTATTGACAGGTGACCTTTATTCTGAGGTTATCTTGTTCTAAATAATCAAAGACGTTTTTTGGAAAGAATAGACTTTATTCACAGGGTGGCCTTTATATGGAGGTGGCTGCTAGCACAGAGAATTAAAAACTGAAACAAATTTGTCCTGGTATGAATTCTGTAGCTTTTGATTTTATGCAGCATGATGCATTTATTCTTTGACATTTGCTGTCAAAGAAGCGAATCAAAATCACCCAATTTGCTTGCATTTTGTTCTCACTTTGTAAAAATATGCTTAATATCCTGCTGTTAGATTTGTATGACAATCGAAGAGGACTACCATTTTCTAGCGATGGTCATTGGTCATAATGGATTTCTCTAACAAAGAAAAATGACACTTTCCCATGAATAATGTGTAATTATGAAAACTGATTAGATTTGGTACCACCCGTATCTATGGGGATAATTATCTGATACGTCTTCATTTTGGACTAAACGCACGTATGAATGACAAATCTAATTTTATAATTTTTGTGGCCACAATAATTTACTGCGTTAATTCCATGTTTTCTGTTATAAGTTAATCGCTGAGATTGGAATTATGTTATTTGTTGAATCAAGAGCTTGTGTTTTACTAAAGAAACTACATAATTATTGTTTGTATTCTCTAGAGTAATAGATTGGAAAATCTCTAGTGTTCTATTGATGATAGATTCTTGCAGAATGTCTGTATACCTTGTAAGGAGTTTTTGTTTCCATTATTAACAGTACACCCCTCATAATGCTGGAACCGAAAGTCCATAGCTTTTGCTACCAGTAATGAGCAATACGTACCAGGTCAGCCCACACATCCATGCAGTCTGACCTGGCTCTTTTCTGTTAGATGACTAACTTCTGAATTTTCAATGTGACATCCTGTTGATAATTCAGTTTTACAATTTCATTCAAGAAATTCAGCAGGTTTAGGGTTAAGATGCATTGATTTGTTTATATATCTCAGCTGGTGAATCAATCATTATAAAAGTTGTATTGACTACAAGTTTGTTACTGAAGTTGTAAATTATTTTTGTGAACTTCTTTGAGGTAATGTTCTAGAATTTTGGAATTTTGTATGTAGAAATTCTTTTACATTTTATAGTCTTATTTTTATTCTAAAAATTAAGCAAGATCAACATGTTCATGGATTTACGTTATGAGAATTCTGGAGATTCAATTTTTATGTTGTTTTACATTCAATTTAATTTTGAAGGCAATTCATATATATGTTACTTGATAATTTTATCCTCCACATGTTAAATTTAGTGAATATGAGTGAATGGCTTACATGATAATAATGATATTATGATAACACTAACAAGATAACTGATAATTTTGTATATTACAAGTATCTTGGTAATATAATAATAATAAAGACTTAATTTATAGAGGTATTCAGTTAGGCAATGCCCAATCTTCCCTGTGAGCCTCTCGATCAGAATGTAACAAATTTTCTACATACATGTACAACAATATTGACAATAATAAAAAAAAAAAACAGGAAACAAATTTACATAGTTACAGTACTTAAATAAAATAGCAAAAAAATTAAACATTAATGATTAAAAATAGTGTTAATAATGTTACTTTGAGTATAAATCTTCCAGTAATTAAGAAATATACATGATAAGTGAATGGTCAATATGATAACTTCATAATGTATGTGATAACTTGACACACATGATAATTCTTTGCTGTTTATGGTAATTAGTTGCTCTAAACTGTTATAATACTTTGAGGGTGGTCTGTATACATGTTATAACTGAATACTGTAAATGTTTGCATAGAGTATAATATTAAGTGTTAAATGTTATATGTATTGAATATATTTACAAATACCATACAATGATGGATGACTTGTACTGATATAATTAATGGGGTGGCTGGGTATCTATTATTAACCCGGGCTCACCAGATTGGCATTAATTCTACCTTGCCAGCATCTGAGTTAGTATTTGTAAATACTGACTATTCATCATGGTCAATTAAACAGAATTTAATGTCGGCCACCTTTTGTATCCACTATTTGTCAGTGGATCTGAATGAATTCAAATCAAATGAACATGAAAAATAACACGCTGAGCTCCTTAATTTCTTATTAATCATCATTTTTTACACTGTCTGTTGTTCCCTTTGTCATGCTGGCTTCTTGGCAGGTTTTTTCAGCAAAAGGGACACATCAATGGGGCTGCTCCTTCAAGCTCCCTGTCCATCAGTACTGCAGTTATAATTGATTACATCAAATAAGGTTTTGGGGAAAATCTATGTCAAGTAAAATTATAGTATATATTTCATGACAAAAAAAAGGACGTCACAATTTTTGTAAAGGTACCAGAATGTTATTGATTTTGAAACAGTTTTTTAGAATAATTCATAGTTGAATAAATTTTATGTTTCATAAATAAATACACAAATCTGCAATGACATGGATATGTTGTATATAAATGGAAAATATGTTTATTGTATTTAATGTTTATACTAAAAGTGTTGTTTCTAATGGAATGGAAAGAATTTGGGAACCATAAATATCATTTTTTATAGGTTTTTATGATGGCAAATGATTCATTGTAAATCTTTTACAAAAAATTGGTAATCATTTTTGTTTCGTCTCTTGAAATTTGCATTGAAGTCTATAAGACTTAGTATACTCACTGCAGTGACATTATAATAATAGCATTTGTGAGTAGTATTGAGGAGATAATCACAAAGTGTGGTAATATGGACACAATTAACTTTAAACTAAAAGTTAAATTAGCTGAAGCTGTCTTTGTTGTTATGTGGTAATAAAAAGTATTAATAAAATCCTACTCAACTCTTTGTCGTGGCAAACTTGTATTACAAATGTTTCACAAAATCATATATTACACCAGAAAGAGATTTTTTCCCTTAATTCATAAATCCATAAATGACAGAATTATCATTTAATCTGCTTAAATAACTTTTAAAGGCAAACTCATTAACTAATTATAGTCTGTAGTTTTTATTCTTTATCTATAATAGTGATTTAAAGAACAGTTTCTCTTGCAATTAAATTACTGTTATGTACCATTAAAAAAACTATCAATGAACAGATGTTGTATGTTTTAGTTGAATGCTGGATGTAATTGTTTCAAACATCCTGATTGCTTGTAGATTTGTGACTTAAACTTACATAGAATCTGACAGTTGTGTTTAGATTCAATGTTTGACAAGTTAATTTAGTTTGGTAATTGTCTGTAAAATGATGATGTTATCTTACTGAAGTGTTAAAACACAGGGATGCTGTATACAGCGGTCATCAAGATGATGTAAAATATCTGTGATTGAAACTCAGCCATTTAAACAGGTTTCAAATAGGCAGTTTGTTTAAAATCTAGTGAATGAAATGGAATCTAAGAACGATTATCAGATTAATTATTTGTGATTATCATATTTGCAAAAGTGTGGTTAACATATTGAATGGAGAGGTCAACATATTGAATAGAGAGGTCAATATGTCAAAAAGAGAGGTTTACATATTAAATAAAGAGGTGAACATATTGAATAGGGAGGACAATATATCTAATAGAGGGGTCAACATATTCCGTGGAGAGGTCTACATATCAAATAGATTGGCTGACATATTAAATGGAGGGGTCAACATGTCAGATAGAGAGGTCACCATATTAAATAGAGTCAGTTGTTATATTGACCGTAGAGAGTTATCTTATTTGGCTAACATATTAAATGGAGGGGTCAACATGTCAGATAGAGAGGTCACCATATTAAATAGTCAGTTGTTATATTGACCGTTGAGAGTTATCTTATTGAATATGAAGTGTATATCATATTAGCATATTTTTCACTCGATGAAACTCTCCAGCCTGCTTATGGAAGGTCGACGGATCTCACCAGATGTACATGTTAGGCCTTCCACCACCGCTGAAAAGTTGCCAAGTGACCGTGGTCATGTATTGGTCGATTTCTGCTTTATTGAGGAACAAATATATAATTTTCTTATTTGTGAGATTAAAAGATCGGAAGTCAACCATCATGTATGTCATTTTACACCTACACCTATATTTTTTACCCATGTGTGGTTTCCTATTTAAATAAGTCACAGAAAGTTAAGATGTCTTTGTTACTTGTTAGCAGTGATTAATGACCATCTTTAAAAAATCGGTAATGAAATACCGTGTGCATAGTTTCATATTGCGGATGGTTTATTTTCAAAAATGTAGGTTGTATCCAAACAAATAGTTTTATGTTACCCAGCTTGTGATGTCTCCATGTCTGCCTGGTCATTTATTATAATTTTCTGAAGTTTTTAGTTTTCCTGCCTGTTATTTATTGTTTGCGACTCTGTCAGGTTGAAACCTTAGGTTTGAACTACACGTTTATGATGACTTTATTATGGCTTGTACCAATGGGATAACTTCCTGATGCATTGTGGGATTTTTCTGATAACTTGGTGCAAATTTTAAAATTACAAATTAGAATGCCTGAGCTTCAATACAGACCCTATATTTCAAAAATAATTATTAAGGGCAGAGGTCAAGGGGAAATTGACCCCTTTGAAGGGGCTGTCCCTCAGTTAACAAAAATTGTACTCACTTTGCTTACTGATATTTATTGGTCAAAATTGTTATGGAACTTTAAGGCAAAATGAAGCCATTTTACAGTTGTAGGAAAAATATTTGTGTATAATTATATGAATTAAATATCGTGAATTCACCAATTTACTGTTTTTACTGTGTGGCCTCATTCTTGTCTAATACTTTAAAAAATTTAAATTAATTATTTCAAGGATAATTTATTTCACTCGGGATTATTCTATGGTGTTCTGTTAGAGCCATACTGCTTCCTCTTCATGTAACTGGCTTATATATTGACCAGATACTGAAGAATGTAAAATAATATCATTATGATATATTTTTATCTAGTTAAGATGTGACAGCAAAATAATGATGGAAGTACTGCATGACGCATGATCATGTTTAATAATTGTACAAAGATGCCAGACTCAATGCACATCAAAGTGTTACTGAAGTGTCTATGAATATTGACCATTTGAGGAAGTATTAGCATAATGGCTCAGACTAAACACCGTAGTTAAATAACATTTTGACGGCATCACCACACACATTGATTTTGCATCAAACTTCCTGTATACTACTACTCACGAAACTCTTGGTTATTGTTATTTTAGATAGATATTTATTTTGGTTTTGGCAATACATGGTGAAATACATTAAATATAAGAAAACAATCTTTAAAATTTTATTAGAAGATACCATCCCATGTACACTCCCTATAAATAGAATTCATGAAAATATGAATTTTTCTTGAACTGTTCTGGCATAGTTTATGAATAGTTCATGAAGTATAAATAACTATTTGGCAGCACAGGGTTAACACAAAATAGAGAAGACTCTTATTTCTATTTTAACTTTAGTTACTGTTTTCTTTCACCCTGTTATAATGAATATATTTAAATGTAAGTATGGAATTTCCTTCAAATACAAATTTTCTACTTTCTCTGCAGTTTTTGTTGTTCATGGACAGATGTGTCGGGGAATAAAGCTGCCGTAGATTACTAGTTTCTTTGACTACTTCTTGTATTTCAGAATTGTTTCTGGTATTCCCAAACCATAAGCTGTGCAACTGTTGATTGTCTGTCTTAGAGAATTAATGAAACATTTTTCTTTGTAAAGAACTAATCCATCTGAAGATCCTACAGACTGTGTTCACCTTCCATTTTCTGGACTGGTTTACATTTTTCATGTGCCGTTTCTAGTACGACCAGTGTTAGTATAATTCCTCTGCTGAAACTAATAGTCTTAGCAGGTTTCTTTCAAGGCTTGAATGTAGATGTTTTGACAAACAAGAGACTGAACACAAAACTTGAAGTGGGAATACTATTTCATGAATAAACATTAACAGTGTTTGTTTTGTAACTCAAGTGTTGGTGGGATTTGTAATCAACCTTATGATGTAGTGCAAAAAGACAGACTTTTCATTTCTTTTCATGTAATTCCATGATTCCTCATGCTGTTTCTACATGATGTTAGCGTATTAACAACCCTTATGTTATCAGTCTTGTAATTATTATTTATCATTTTGCTGCAAGTAATTTCTCATTAGTTGTGTATGAAAATGTTAAGTAGAATATTTCTGCTTGTTCATATATTGTGGTTGTTTAACACAAATTGGGTTCAATACATGACCACTGCCCCTTGGAAAGAAATTCATGAAAACATGAGTTTTTCTTGAACTATTCCTACATAATTCATGAATAGCTCATGAAGTATTAATAACTATTTGATAGGGGTGCAGCCCTGTCAAGCATGAATAACTATTTGATAGGGGTGCAGCCCTGTCAAGCATGAATAATGAAATATTCAAGAACAGTTAAAGTTATGTTTTCATGAATTCCCTTTGATGATGCCTTTATAATGCTCCGAACAGATAGTTCTTGAATTACTCTGGATCTAAGATGTGTAAGTTGATTACTTATTAAATAGATACTAGATATTCGTTCCGGTTCATTTCCATCAAGATATCTATCACATTTTGTCTCATTTCTGAGAACAGTTATTTGTTTAAGAGCTGCTACGTTTAAAACTCTCTTAATCAGTTAGCGATCTCGGGCCTCCACTTCTAGTTGACTTATTTGATTTAGAAGGATCAGGTAAGCAGCAATGAGTAATTAAGGTCCTGTAAGATCCACTTTCTACTGAAATCTCAACAAATCACTCAAAGAAATACAGTAAAATCTGTGCCAGTGGCAGCCTCCAAGTAAAGGCCACCCTGTGAATAAAGGCCATTCTTTTAAATAACTTTAAATTATTTACTACTAAATGACCTTCAAATAAGGGCCACCTGTTAATAAAGGTCACATTTTGTCTTTTCAAGGGATGGCCTTTGTTCGCAGGTTTGACTTTATATATTTATTTTGAGTCAAGAGTTGAGTGCTATGATACACCATGTTGGCTGTGATTTGATACCACTGTAATCTGTGAGTTTCTAAGTCAAGGCATATGATTGGTTGTTTCAGAGTTTGTTACTGAATTGGCCAATATCCTAGCCCAGTTGTATTACCCAAATAAATGGTGATGTCTTTAAACTAGGTATAAATAATTTGTTTATGATAAGATTCCAAATATGTTTTTTCTATAGATTTATTCCATGCTGAATTTAATGCTGTATGTATGAATTAATGCCAAGTAATTACCAAGTAGTTTATATGTATTACACTAATATCTGGCATTAAATGAAGTCATATTTTATCCATTGAGGATTTTCTTTTACTACAAAAAAATGATCTGTATAACATTTTTATCAGTCAGTCTTCCGTGTAAGAAGGTTGTAAATGATCAGTCAGTCTTCAGTGTAAGAACGTTGTAAATGATTGTATCATAGGAGCATGTTACGACTAAAATTTTGTACACCAGCAGAACGGTGCCTGGTCTTTATTTTTATGAATGCGTTAAATTAATGTAGTCTGATATAATTACCTTTACTTGTAAAAAAGCCCTAACTTCGTCTGTAATTATTTTCATTGCTTCTTTGATATTTCTGTACAGTTGTCTTCTGTAAAACTATGCTGTTGATCTATCTGAAATAATTCTCCTACCAGCCGAAAAAACAGTTGCTGTTTTCTAGGGGTAATATATCTGTTTATCAAGATCGCAAATAGTCGAGATCTTTGTTTTAATTTTCAACACTTGCTAGTTAATATTTCATCGTAGTCCTGAGTACATAATTATGTTACGATGATATATATTGTAATTATCCTTATTCTCGAATATGTCAAAGTTAGTTCCAGGTGGTAATGTTATCAGATTGTAAACTGAAGTATTTATATGTGCTTGTTTAAATTTCAAATATGCAAATAAACCGTAAATTATTCCTGGAGATTGATGTGAGTGTATATATAGGAGATATTTAAGGTCTTGGGGTCGGTAGCTAGCACATGATATGGACACATCCCGGTTGCGAGGATAAAAAATTTAATAAATCGATCTTGGGGTTCGGTTCTTGTAGTTACGAAATAATTCCCCTTCAAATAGAATTCATGAAAACATGATTTTTCTTGAACTTTTCTTGCATACTTCATGAATAGTTCATGAAGTATAAATAACTATTTGACAGGGATTGTATTGCATGAGTTTTGAGGACAATGTAAAGGAGTTTAATGATATTCTCATGCAAATATGTGCTGTATAAATGTACACTATGTAATATTTTTTCTGGGTGGTTCCAAAATATTGGTTAAGATTAAAAGGATCTTGCTCTGTCTGAGAATAATGAATATAGTAAACAATGCTAAAATAATTAATCAATTATATATTATATCTATTAATAATTAGATAATTATAACAAACAAAAATAACAAAAACAAAATGAAGTTATGATGTGATATATTTGAGATATTATGTCATTATATTAAGAGTATTATATTATATAGATATTATGTCTGATTTACACTTGTAGAAATCTTGTTTATTTTATTTTTTGCCTTTTTAATAATTGAATTTCTTGTATACTTGATACAAAAGCTGAAATAAATTGTGTATATATAGTTTAGAGAGTTATTTTCTAGTTATGAGAATAATTAGGCCGGAAAAAAATGTTGTGTTTTGCGACTACTGGTACCCGACCTGCATGTACCCTATTTTTTGGCACTGATCGTTATAGGCTTCTCACAGCAAATCGCAATAAAATCCTTCGAAAAGAGTTCATGAAATCTTGAAATTTTCATGAACTTTTCTTGCTTCATGAATATAGTTCATGATCGAAGTATGAATAACCGTTTGACAGGGGAATTGCAACCTACAAGTATTATAAAAATATTTTGGGATGAATCATGATCCAAAAGAATTGAAGTAATTAGAAAGAAAATACAAAAGATAAGTTTATATTTGCGTCCTTGCAACCTCCCTATTTTTCTGATCAAGTTTACCAGAAACATGACATTCTTTTTCTAGCCTTTGTTTATTTATTTATTTCTTTTTAAATTACAAAATTAGCAGCTTTTGCTATAGAATTTGTAAGGAGGTATTTATCAGTGGTTTTAAATAATCACTTTGAAATCCATTTTTTGTTTAGATCACTAAAGCAGAAAAATAGATAAACATTTAGAAAAAGAGAAAGTTATAAGCTGTATGAAATCATTCTGTGAATAAATTGTATGAAGAAGTGTCGAGAAATATATACCTGATTAATTAAAGGGTAACTATAAAACACTAGATCTATAATTTAGATGATATTTATGATTTAATCATAGGATTCCGTGTTTCTTCAGTCGTGCTTTCCACCGTACAATGGAACTTAGTAATTAATGTATTTCATGGTAGAAAAATGTTACATTTAACGTCAACAATTAAAGTGATAAAATGTCGGAGCTATGTAATCACATACTGTACTTAGCAGACAAGTATACTTTCACTTTTAACAATGACATTAACAGTATCTTTTTACAGTTACAAGATGGTGACTTACCATTTGTGCTGAACAAAGATGAATTAGCATAACTTAAATATCAGTACATGCTCATAATAGCTGATAATAGTTGATATCTTACTATGGCCTGGACTGTAATTAGTGCACAGGAATTGTAACCCTGAAGCTCGAGGTTCGAATCCTGGTCACAGCAGGTTATACACTTCTATGGAAATTTGACAAAAATGTTGATTTTCTGCCACATGTGGAGAAGTTGGCAGGTAGTTGTGGAAAGCTATGTACTGGTTTAAGCTAGTATATTACATTCTGGAAGACTGGCTAGGCAAACCAGCCACCGTATATACTGAAATATTGTTGAAAAAATGGCGTTAAACTCGCTGAAATGAAAGTTGCTACCTGAGTTCTCCTTCTGTTGACATTACTGTAACAGTTGATCATGATAATGAAGGTTTTGGTGCTCTTAGCTTAGTTGCAGTTTCACAGATCTTTGAAGATGGTTGAGAGAATCTTAAGTCAAAAATTATTTCCAGCTTTACAGTAACTTTCAAACTTCAAACAAAATAACATTGCAATTACATGATTATTATGTGTACCCATTTTGTGTATGAAAAATATAAAATGTTTTAATATTTATATGGAGAACTAATACACTGTGTGACTTGACAAACAAGTGGTATGCAAAGTCTCTGTGACTAACGGAACAGAAATCTTGCCTTATAAACTTGTTTTACAAAAAAAATTGAACCATTAATAGATTTAGTAATTTATGACTTCTCATGCAATTCATATTCTGAGGTTCTATGATCTGACAATAATTGAAATTAAATGAAAACTAAGCTAAATTTTTCTATTATGATGTTCCTCTGTTAGACGAATCATTACAGACATGTTTCCGAGACCGTTAATTTTTCGTACCTTATCTTGACTACAATATACATATGTTATAGTGTTCAGACATGCAGCGTTAATTTGATGGACAGGGAGAATGTTTGAAGACATGATAGGTGTGATCCCAACTATCACGGAAATAATGAACTAGAAAGAATAATTACTGAACAAATAACATGAGCGTTTTCATCAGGATCATTAAGTTACAAAAAGTGCATTATTTCCTATTCATCCAGTATAGTTATCTAAAGTTACGATCTTTGTCTAGATGAAGAAAGTATTGCAGTCTGTGTGATGCACTTTATAGTTTATGTCTTTCTTCTTATTATTTCTCTGGGGCTGAACAATGCATGTGAGCAGCATGGAGCATTCAGTGACTTCTAGCTTGAATGGAAGGGCCAGACGTACACCTTAGTAGAAACACCGACCTCCTGTAAGCTACCATAGATAGATCGCTAGTTTCCTCGTTAGTGATATTGGTCTGGTCCCAGCTTATTAATTTTTTTTATCATTTTTGAATATTTTTTTCATCAGTTTTGGCATTATTATTTGAATGATGCTTTTCTTTTATCTTTATTTTGATAGAAAATAAATCTAAAATTTGTATGACTTTATCACTGACTGCAAATACAGGCCCTGCTGATAGACACTCCCTGGAGTACTAAAGACCTGAATTGTTCTTGAACTTTTCTTGCATACTTCATGAATAGTTCATGAAGTATTAATAACTATATAAATTAAAAGGTGTTAAATGGTCAGCCCTACCTTTTTGTTGCTGTCCTGTAAAATCTCTTGAAGCAGAAAGCTTGAAGGGGTCATTTGATTTACTTGCGTAAAAAAAAGATAATACACGTTTAGAAAGTAGATGCAACTAAGTTGTCTTGTACTCTGATAACTCATTATAAAGTTAGATGTAAACAATTTATTTGTTTCTCAGGTTACCTGTGATCTATCCAATTTTCCCCACAACTTTAGATATTTTATTAAGCCTGAGGAACAGCATATAAATTATCCGGTGAAGTTTGGCCTCTGCTATAGAAGGAAAAACGACCCTGCTAATTTTATTGATCATGTATTATAAACCTGAGAAACATGTTTTTATGCCTTATTCAGTTGTGTTATATTGAAACTAATTGACTGACAAGTAGATTATAAGTCTTCAAAGCCAGAAATTAATGATTCTGTCTTAAGTAATTTAGAAAAAACGGATGTTAAACAGTCTTAATTCAGTTCCTGTCAGTTTCACTAGATTGGATGGCAATGGCTATATTATCAGTGTTGTTGCAGTTGTAGGTTTTATTGAGTTACCTAAAAATATATATATACCTTCATTGATGGATTCCAAAGGCATAAAGTCATACCATATGCCCATTCCACTAGAATGTAATTAATCTTAAACATAACAAAATGGCTCATATGGTTTGGGAATAGCTTAAACAATAAAGTTGTAGAAATAAACAGTTTACTCGTATGCATGAAAAGTTTAGTTTCTGGAAGTTGTCTATTCTGTATAAATTCATGTGAATCGTCTGGGAAATTTCCTCTGGATATATATATCCTGGAAATTTATGATCTGTTTAGTTTACTTCAGCACAGACTTCTTCTTTTCACCAAGATATTTTTTCTGTTTTCTGATACCAAAATACAAGGCTTTTCCTCTATGTCCGTTATTGTACAATCATTCTGGGTAGTGTCACCAGCTTGTTCCATTGTTTGAGATGTCCTGATCTGATTTTAATCAAATTTACCCATTAATTATCAATATTGAAGTATAATTACACAGCACCTTTCCAGCTCCACCCAGATACCATTACATCTGTCAATAATGACCTTTAATAATGATCATTTAGCCTCCTAGAAAACAGATTCAATTTCATGGAATAAATGACCAGCAGTCAAACTTCAAGTCATTTGATAGAATGTGTCTTGCAATGGTCACCCCATGTGAACGAATTATGTATCTTGCAATGGTCACCCCCCATAACAAACGATGTATACACCAATTACAAGAATGATGTCACTTCAAGGTGGCCATATATGAGATGATTACAGTTCAACCTGTAAACAATGACCACACAAGAAGGAAGAATAAGGTCTTTGTGCTGTGTTAGCTTTTATTCTGAGGTTAATTAAAGGTATACAGTATAACCTCTATAGAGCAGCCCTCTCTTGAGCAACAACCTTTCTTCAACAACAGCACAATTTATATAGCTATTAATTTAACCTCTCTAGAGCAACAATCTCTCAATAACAACATATTTTTGCTACTCTCTAAAGGTGTTGCTTTAGAGAGGTTGCACTGTATATTAATTAATATAGATAAACTTGTGCTTAAGGTTTGTCCGTCTGTTCCTGTGTTTGCCTTCATTTATTGATGTAGTTAACTCATGTTTTACTCCACATTATTATTATTATCTTGTCTTGGACAGCATGGTCTCCCCATAATCAGAATTCCACATATTTACTTGTTATAAAGAAAATAATATTTCTTATTGTGTGATACCAAAGAATTAGCTGATCAATAATTATCCAATGCTGAGCAGAGATTAGCAATTTATTTTTATGTGATGAAATGTGAAGTTTTTCAATGCACCATTACTACCTTATAGTCAAAGAATGTGTTCATGCAATTTGTAACACATTTTCGTTTATTGTCGGAGCTTTTTGAAGTTCTTCTAGCTGTTAAACGTAATATTTAGTGTAAAGACATGATAGCTGACTTTGTTGATTTCTTTCTGTGGTAACATGTTTTATATATTTAAGCATAGTTTGCTTTTGCATTTATGTTAACTAATGGTTCACGCCCACAGCGACAATATCTCCTGGCAATAATTACAAATCCTTAAATATCTTTCTAAAAAAGACTGATTTTATTGACTGAGGCTGGAGCGCTTTCAATGCGGAAGATATCCCACCTGTGTTCAATCAGTGAAGTGTAATGAAAGATAAATTAATGTCTGAATGAAGACTTTCTTCATGTTTTGATCTCAAACTTTCATTTTAGTTTCTGTTTGATTAATTTATTCAGAATAATTTTGAATCTCCGCCCATATTATGTGATGAAGAAATAATTTTTTCATCAAAATATGACAAAGCAACGCATGGTAATCATTATATTTGTTTTACCACCATTGCACCCCTACTGTATGTACGTGTGTGTCTGCAAGAAATCTGACTGGGACATAAGTTCATGGCAGTGAGCTCATGCACCTTTTAATGTGTTGCATCACTTAGGGGAGGGACTTAGGGGTGGTGTGTGCACTTCAGGGATTTTTTGTCAATGGAGAATTTTATTACGGATGAAATTTTTACTGATGTTGTGAAACCCCATTTGGGAAACAGGCTTGTCTGAAATGTTCATGTTAGAAAATTCTCCAAGTCTGGAATACCCAAAAGTCGGGGAAACTTGACAAAATTCCTGAAATAACTGCATGTTTAATAGAATTATGTAATTGATAATTAGTAATCCATCATTTGGCTATTACTGTTAAACTTTAATCTAATATTTAACATATGTCACCCATATTGTGTCTGCTTTCCGAATCTGCAGAGACAATTTTTTTACCTTAGCTGTCTGGACCTTGCTTTCATTCATCTTAAATTTGTTCCATAGTAGAATTATGTGTCTTTTAAATTGTTAGAAAAATTTCAAATAAAGTGGCACATAATCTTTCTCATATTGACATAAATACCCAAACTTAATATTTTGGCCATATTTTTTAAGGTCATGGTCATTCAATATGGCCGAAGATCATAATTATGTTTACTTATAGGGATAGACATTTTTGCTTGTAAAGCTACCATGTTACAAATGCTCTGTCATTGACAATATGCTGCAGCAGCAATAGCATGTTGCTCTGACAGGAAGATGGGCTTTGGAACCTACATCTTTGTTATGTTTATATTTGTAAAAATATGTCTTCATTTCTGTTGTGACAGTGTTGTGACAACCTAATGATAAATGTAGATTGCTAAATATTTGTAAGCATTGTTGGTTCTGGGAAATGCATACAACCAACATGTAACCAACATATCAAAATGTTCAGTTTATGAATTCTTTTGCTCCTAGAATTAAAACAAAATAAGCTTGTTATGTATTGCGTATGCAATTAATCTTTCTGGCACATACTTGATTTTTTCATTTCCTGAGAATTTATGTATGGAACCGGCTGGATTCTTCACGAAAAAGGATGATATACATGGGATACAGTATCGTAGCAATTACTCAACAGTCGATTATGATCAGCAATGGTAATTTTTGCTGATCTGTGCTGAGGTCATTTTTGCTGGTCAAGAGTGGTCTTTATGATTTGAGTAGTGGCCATTTTTGCTTGATATCAGTGATTGTTTTCTGCTTGGGCATTGTAGGTACCGGTATAATAAGAATTGATTCCCCTGGTGGATAATATAATACTACGACCATCCTGATTAACGAAATGTTAAATAACGTGTGAATTTTTCCTTCTCTGTAATGGCTGTGGTATGCAGTCAAGTGACAAGAATTAATGTTAGACCCTGGCTGCCATTTTTTCAGCCTGTCAAGAAGGTTGAGTCGCTAAACTACATTTTGAGGGCTGATCATGGCCCCAAATATTTACCAGTATACCAGCAGTCAAACCCTTTACTGTCTGGAGATCATTAATAAACTGCCAGGCATAAATTAAAATGTTTGAAGCATTTCAGGAAATCTGAGTATAAATTAAGACATTTAAAAACAGCTGTAATTTTATAATAACTCAGTGGTATGGGATATAGCTGTTACATAAAGAATTATCAGTAAGCAAACTTGAAAGAACTAACATATTCTGTACTTGTTTAGATTTGGTCCCATGCAAATGGTACATACTTTTCTTATCTAGAAATCTGCTATTACCATTATTAATATCCCTAGACAATCTTTTAATCTCTAGGAATAACTTTCCATTTGTATAACTCATTAAGTACATCATTATTTTTATCAAATATTCACCGTCCATAGATAATTAATGCGTAATTGATGTTTTTGTTAACTTTTTTTGTTTTTCCATTTTTTCTGTCTATTACGTAAGGGCCTGATACTTGTCTGATATTGATATTAAATCTTCTTTAATGTCCTGACTCCCCAAAAAATGTTCATGTCAAAGGCATACCGCTGAGAAAACAGTGTCATATATTTTATTTTTGTCTTCAGGAAATATGCATTGGTTATACAGGGTACTTATAGTTTATTATCCTTTAGATAATAGAAAAAATATTGAGAGTTGGAGATGCTTTATGTTTTAACTTCTTTGTGTTCTGCAAATTTACAAGGTTGTGTCAATGAAGTCGGTGATTTTATCTTTTGTCAAAAAATGAAAAAAAAATACTATAGTTATATATAAGACTGAGAATAAAACATACTTCATGGTAATGACTGCCTGGAGAATTGTTGTTTTTTTCTATCGTTTTCAATTATTTATGTATAATACACCCTGCAGTTACTATTCAGCAGAGTCTAAGGAATTTTCAATGTGTAAATATAACCAAATGGAATTTTTTTACTCAAATTTAGTGTCATTTCTAAGATATATTCGAAAATTGTCTTTCATTCTATCTATGGCTTTTTATGCAATTTGAGCTAAATGATATATTGGTTATAAAAAAATATGAAATATGTTTCCTTTTATTCAAATTCATTTGATTACACCATTACAACAAAATTGAACATTCCAACTTTTTTGGCACTGAAATATGCCATTCACTCAAAGTCATGGTACTGGACAATTGGGCGACTTAAGTGAGCTGTCAAAGGTCATTTCTTCTCCTTTGTTTCAGGTCTGTGAAATTAAGTTTCCCTGGACGACACCGAAAAAACAACAGTCTTTATTTGTCAAAGTGAGGATTTGCAGATGGCTGGTAGCAATGGTTAGCTAAGCGGAAACTATAATTACTTGTTTGATTAAGAGAATGCCTTTGGGCAAAAGAATGCTTCCTGCCTAAATAATAGTTTCCATCTCTTTATTTCTGACATTCTGTTATCTAGTTTAGAAGACATACAGCTTGTATAAGATTTCACAATGGTGCAAAAATTAAATCAACTTGCGCAAGAATGTTGGTATGATGACATCGGAACACAATGTGGTAGGGAGTATAATTATAGTGTTCAAGATATTGACATACTTTCTATTTCTCTGTTTGTCACATCAAAATTGTAAGAGAGTGATGTTTGCATTTCGCAGATGGCATCTTATTTCCTTTACCTACATCAAAGTGAAAGTTGCAGTCTCTCGGAGATGCATAATGTTGTGCCGTTTTTGTAGATGGTAAATATTTAGCAAAAATGGAGTCCGTATGTTAGAAAAATATTCTTACAAGGTATATGGTATTACTTAGCATACATTTAATTAAACATTGTAACCCATCATTTGATTATCAATTTTCCTCAGGCCATCTTTAAAGAATTGTATGCCACTTACAACTCATACTTTTTGGCTTGGGTCGGTAGGTAGGTAACTCATTTTTTTGTCATCCTCATATATTTATATTTTTATCATTCATGAGCGAAATGTTTTTAAAACACGGAAAGAATTCTTTTTTTTTCAAAATCAAACATTTTTTTGGACGGGCAGATGTTTTTGTGGGTCTATTATGAGTCACTTTGAAATTGAAAATTGATTAGTTATTCATGAAGGAGGTGTATTAGCTCATGCTATAAAATGATATGATGAGTATATAAATTAATATGTCCCCTGGTGTCTTTGGCAAGAAATGTCTGCATAGAAATAAAACTCTGTGAGGACATGTGCTGCACAATGCCATATTTAGTAGTACAAAGTAATGTCAGTTGAATCTTCATGCTAATGAGAAAGGTTATGGATGTCGATTAATGTAAAACCATTGTGAAACTTGACCTGAAGAGAACTTGTTCCACCATAAACACACCATAAAACTGCACATTAATGTATACATTACAAGTTAAATGAGCAGATGCTGTATATTGGATGAGATGTGATATATTTAACTTCTGTGAGACATGACAGAGTATCTCTTCAAGGAATTGTATTTAATGCATGAGCTACTGCCTGACAATGTTTATAAAAAGTCATTAATCAGTCATTCTAAAGCTTTTAGCTCACTGTAGCTGATGATTGGTCTGCTGGTTATCTTCTGTCTTTCTACCCATGTTGCCATTCTTAAGTTATCCAAAGTTCATTTGAAACTGAAAATCATCAATAACCCATCAGGAATTATCTCAAACCTGGTCATAGAAAATGGACATTTCTGAAAACACTACCTATATAGTTTCAATAGAATTGCTAAATAAAACCAACATTTTGCAAGTTATCGTAAATCTAATTGCTTAAACATTTATAATTCTGTTTGATCTGACTTAAAATATAGATTGCCTCTCATCAAATTGATGAACAAAACTTAATTGATTCTAACAAAATCTTTGGTAAATCTGACTTTAATATTTGCATAGAAATAAAGTGTACGGCTGCAATTTACTCTCAAATTGATGAAGAAAATAATGTTTAAATATCTGTGTGTTTCATTTCACTAAAATCTTATTTTAAATTGTCTGGTTATAAATTGATTGTTGTCTGGGTTTGTTTACAATAGGGTGACTAGAAACAGCAGGAGAACGTAACTTTGAGCTATTGTCTGTCATTGTTACCAAATATGCTAACTATTTTCTATCACATTCATGTCCGACTTCTATTTACTTTTTCCTGTAGCTCATGACAAAAGTTACCTTGGCATACAATTAATTGAAATTTTGTGTGAATTTAAAAGATTTTTCTGATCAATTACCTAATCTATACATATATTGTGCTCTAGGCATGGTGTTCCATTAAAAATTATATTGTGTACTGTAATGTTGCTGTACTGGTATTCTTGCAGAAAATTTACTATCAGTTTATAAAGTGGGTTATAGTTATATAAGAAGTATACATTATTTGAGTTTTTGAAATTTGATTCACCAGGCATCCAGGCTGTCATTAGGTGGACAGACAAGCACATCACTGTCTCTAATGTCATTAGAAAATCTATTAGAGCTGAACTGTAGATGCTTCTCATTATATAAGAGTCATGATGTGCCACATTAATTTCATCAACATAATTATCTGTTAATTATTTCTGTTATTTTGGCTTCCTTGTTGCTGACTCTTCACTAACTTACGAGTCCAAAGCCCTGATTTGTATTCTGGCTGGTGAACTTCCTCTAATTTGGGTATTAGGGCTTTGTGTTGAATTGTTCATTTTAAACAGCCCATGCACTTAAAATTGTAGTTTGGGCTTATAGCTCTTTAAAAAAATGAGTTTGAACATTTTTATTGTGTAACATAACATGTTAGAATGTCGGTAATAGCAGGTGACTTATCACATACATTCATTCCTTTATTGAACAATTACGTAACCTGTGTTCGTTGGATTTTTATCAAATGTTAAACAAAACCGACAGAATTGAATGTTATAAAAATGAAATGTTAATTAGAAATCCAAACTTTCTGTGATATGTATTGTATTTTATTCACTTTCTTACAATGAATAATGTTATCTGTTTTATGGTTGGTGTAAACAAGCACATTTTTGTTTCAGATTATCGTCCATATGTTGGGTCATCTGTATCACTTACGTTTGTCATAAATAACATTAAGTGTCATTATAAAATGTGACAAAAAAACAACATCAACCAATGGCAACTCCTCTGCTGTCTGAAGCTGACTGGCAACAAACTTTTTTGTATTTTTGCCCTTCAAAAACATACTGTAATTGACTGTGATACATGTATAAACCAGCCCAATTAGCTCAGTTGGTGGAGCATCTGACTTGCAAGGAGGTCGTGGGTTTGAGCCCCACATCAAGAACATTGTTTTCCACCTCCTTTTACAATACCTTTCTGTAAATAGTCCATTGTAATTGCTCCACATCTTTGACATTTTTGTTCTTTTTTGCCTTGAAAGAAATCAATATTATTTGTTTGATTTTTTATTTTGATTGATTCTTTAATGATAGGTTTCATCTTCATATTGTGTGTGTAAATGTTAGATGTATCAGTGTTGTGACTGGGGCAACATAGAAAGAGGTTCTCATTGTTGTCGTTTTCACCTGAAGGGTAAAAAAAATGGGATGTTAAACATAATTAACATCTTTAAAGAAGATGATAATGAATGTCAATTGATTTCTTGTGATATTTAAAGGTCATTCAGAATGCATTAATCAGAATGTGTCCAAATGATGGATTTTTGTCTCAACGTTGCTAAAGGTTAAGGTGAGATTGTTGTAGGGGTCGTCATCAGGCGAGTGGCATATGTCCCTTAATGTCAGCTCAACATTTGCTTGTAATTGTTGTTCCTCTCTGGATTTGATTGGTTAAACTTCATGTTTGCTTGCATTTTAATGATGTGTTCGACGTTGGTCTACCTTTTACCAAAGGCTTTTTCATATTCTGTTCTTATAAAAAAATGCAGAATCAAATTGGTTACTAGTAGCTGTAGCAACACAACAGTGTGAGTCCTCATTACTTACATTAGGTATCAGTGTTATTTATGCTATGTTGAAACAATTCATTTCTTAATTTGTTATTAATGATTCAAACTGTTGAAAATATTCTATTTGTATGAGCACATCTTTTGAAAAATCAATGGTTAATCAGTTGATGAAGAATAAACACTTAACTGCCAATAACCTACAAAAACTTGGCTGTCATATTAAATCATCTTTGGTAGACTGATATTTTGTAGATAGGAGGTTCACATGTTCACACACTTGGTGTCGGCTATAGGTGAGCTCCTTCATGTGGCATGAAATTAAACTTTCTTGTATCATTAAAGATTGTATTGTTTGTTGGGGAAACTGCCACCCAGGTACTACAATGGTACCCCGGTGAGTGCTTACAAGAGCTGCTTAAGTTTTCTGGCTCATTGAAAAGTTTACACTGTTTATTGTAGTTAAATTGTTACGATTATTGATTTGTGTGTTAAAGTTTGAGGAGGGGAAACATTCATTCAATGGGTTGCATACTTGAGACTCTCCTCATAGTCCTATGTTTTGCCTTCCATTGAATTTCTACAGTTAAATAAAGAAATGCTTAAATGAATAACCTCAATTTTTTGGGGAAAAAAATGAAAGTGCGGCTACTGAATTAAAATGCCCTTACGTAATATTTATACTGAAATTTGCACCTGTGTGTTTAAATAAACATTAATCAATGCAAATGAAGTCTGTACCATCTTATTACATCTTCATTAAGCAAACGATTAAAGTCCATGTTACCTCCTTTACTAAAGAGTCGAGTTTTAAGTACTTATTTGCATGTATTATATAAGATACATTGGTTAAAATCACTATCATTTAATAGCTCCAGTTCAAATACCTTTCTATAGAGTAGACATTGTACAAGTGAAAATTAAGTTTCATTGTAAAGTCGTGAATTATACCTAATGCAGACTCCCTATGGTGAACAAATACTGAGTTCAATTTGCTACCGGGGATATTGTTATTCCATCCTTGTAAAGTTTTGTGACTGTTTGTTTGTGGTTTATATGTCTTTGATGGTTGTTTCTTTGTGTTTATACCTGAAGCAATATTCTTTCAGAAGTCGATACAAGTAGTGTTTGAGCACGTTATGTCTGAGGATTGTAATGTCAATATAGTATGACAAACATCTATACATTGTGTCTGATGCGACTTAATTATACTTTGACATTCTTATAATAAAACTAAAGATATAGCTACATTACATTCATATTCACCCATTGTCAGAAATACTGCTGGCATTTTTTTATGCACCCGGCATCAAATGATGCGTGGGGAATAGTGATTGCCTTGTCTGTCTGCCTGAGGTTAAGTCAAGCTGCCTTTGGGCGTTTATTGTATGCAACTTCTTGTTTTAGTATAGAAATAACAATTATATTGTTACTGATAAAACCAGTCACATAATCATTAATTATACATTCATACGAAGTCACACTTACATTGAACTTTGATATTCAAGTAGCATAATCTTCATTGTATGAGATAGCAACAAGCACAATCAGTTATGCAGCATGTCAAATACTTCTGAATGTTGCATGCCTTCAGTTGAATGGAAATTAATTGACGTACACCTCCAATGAATGTCAAAACCACCTGTGATAATTAGACTTAAACATAATGTCAGAAATATCATTGGCATAAACCTATACTGAATGCCAAAATTATTAAATATTATTGACATTATGCCTACATTGAAAATCGAAAACAATAAATGGCAAACACATTCAATGAATGTCATATTAACACCATAGACATACATCTATGCTAAATGTCAACATATCATTGGCATAGACCTAAATGGAATGTCAAAAGTACCAATAGCATACACCTCCAGTAAATGTCCAAAACATCAGTGAAATAACACCTTCAGTAAATGTCAAAATCATCATTTGCATACACTTCCAGTAAATGTCAAAATCATCATTTGCATACACTTCCAGTAAATGTCAAAATCATCAGTTGCATACACTTCCAGTAAATGTCAAAATCATCATTTGCATACACTTCCAGTAAATGTCAAAATCATCATTTGCATTCACTTCCTGTAGATGTCAAAAACAACATTTGCATTCACTTTCTGTAAATGTCAAAAAACAACATTTGCATACACTTCCTGTAAATGTCAAAAACAACATTGGTATACACTTCCAGTAAATGTCAAAAACAACATTTGCATATACACTTCCAGTAAATGTTAAAAACAACGTTTGCATACAGTTTCAATAAATGTCAAAAGCAACATTTGCATACACTTCCAGCAAATGTTGAAAACAACATTGATATACACTTCCAGTAAAAACAACATTGATACACTTTCAGCAAATGTTAAAAACAACATTTGCATACACTTCCAGTAAATGTCAAAAACAACATTTGCATACACTTCCAGCAAATGTTACAAACAACATTTGCATACAGTACCAGTAAATGTCAAAAACAACATTTGCATACAATTCCAGTAAATGTCAAAAACAACATTTGCATATACACTTCCAGTAAATGTTAAAAACAACGTTTGCATACAGTTTCAATAAATGTCAAAAGCAACATTTGCATACACTTCCAGCAAATGTTGAAAACAACATTGATATACACTTCCAGTAAAAACAACATTGATACACTTTCAGCAAAAGTTAAAAACAACATTTGCATACACTTCCAGTAAATGTCAAAAACAACATTTGCATACACTTCCAGCAAATGTTACAAACAACATTTGCATACAGTACCAGTAAATGTCAAAAACAACATTTGCATACAATTCCAGTAAATGTTAAAAACAACATTTACATACACTTCCAGTAAATGTTAAAAACAACATTTGCACACACTTCCAGTAAATGTCAAAAACAACATTTGCATATACACTTCCAGTAAATGTCAAAAAATCATTTGCATACAGTTCCAGTAAATGTCAAAATGATTAAGTTAAGATTTATGAAGATGTGTATAAATCTGATTGTTATATGCACTGGATGAAGTGTTTTCTTGCTCACCATGTGCTGTGTTCATCGTTCTTTGTCTAAATGGTCTTCCACCTGTCCTGTTATCCATTAATTTCTGCATTTAAGTGACATATTCTCCTCAATCAAGATCAAACTGTATGGAAATCACAATGAATGGGTTGCTGTAGAGGTATGCTTTCTTGTGATCTTATTTTACTCAGAACACAATGTTAATTCTTAACTAATGCTTTAATATTTCTATGGTTCAACAAAGATATGAGTTAATTGTTGTAACTGGTTATTTTGTCAACAAAATGAACAAGCTCTTGCTCAGTAGCCAGGACAATTAAAAAATGTGAGGAGGTTATTTTGTCAGCATCTATAAACATACATTGATACATTAAACTGGTTGTTGTTTAGAGGTTGTGTTGTCAGCATCTATAAACATGCATTGACACACTCAGGTTATAGTGTAGATGATATTTCACAGCATCAGTTAACATATTTTTTGTAACAAGACTTTTGAATAATTTTGATGTTATATGTCTGTATAAAATGTGCAACCCACATGTGTTTACTTATTAAAGGGGCTGAAACTTCATGTCAGTATGTAAGTTTTTGATTATAGTATCTGTTTCCTGTTTAGAGGATCATTTTATAGGATGTTGTTTCATTTGTGTGTGTTCTTGATAATTATATTTCCTTAAATAAATGTTTGCTTTGAAGTTTATCCCAATTTTACAAGAATCTGAATTTTATTGAGAATGATCTATATCCTATTGCTCTAGTAATCCATTGTGATTCAAGTAATGTATAGTTAGGTGTTACACAATATTCAAATCTTTACAAAATTGTACATATTTCAAACTTTGTGGTTAAGTTGTTATGTGGTCCAGTGGTTATGTGGTCAAGTGATAATGTTGTCCAGTGGTTATATGGTCAAGTGGTAATGTTGTCTGGTGGTTATGTGGTCTAGTGGTTACATGGTCAAGTGGTAATGTTGTCTGGTGGTTATGTGGTCTAGTGGTTACATGGTCAAGTGGTAATGTTGTCTGGTGGTTATGTGGTCCAGTGGTTACATGGTCAAGTGATAATGTTGTCTGGTGGTTACGTGGTCCAGTGGTTACATGGTCAAGTGATAATGTTGTCCAGTGGTTACATGGTCAAGTGATAATGTTGTCCAGTGGTTACATGGTCAAGTGATAATGTTGTCCAGTGGTTACATGGTCAAGTGATAATGTTGTCCAGTGGTTACATGGTCAAGTGGTAATGTTGTCTGGTGGTTATGTGGTCCAGTGGTTACATGGTCAAGTGGTAATGTTGTCTGGTGGTTATGTGGTCCAGTGGTTACATGGTCAAGTGATAATGTTGTCTGGTGGTTACATGGTCCAGTGGTTACATGGTCAAGTGATAATGTTGTCTGGTGGTTACGCGGTCCAGTGGTTACATGGTCAAGTGATAATGTTGTCCAGTGGTTACATGGTCAAGTGGTAATGTTGTCTGGTGGTTACATGGTCCAGTGGTTACATGGTCAAGTGATAATGTTGTCCAGTGGTTACATGGTCAAGTGGTAATGTTGTCCAGTGGTTGTGTGGTCAAGTGATAATGTTGTCCAGTGGTTATGTGGTCAATTGGTAATGTTGTCTGGTGGTTATGTGGTCTAGTGGTTACATGGTCAAGTGGTAATGTTGTCTGGTGGTTATGTGGTCTAGTGGTTACATGGTCAAGTAGTAATGTTGTCTGGTGGTTATGTGGTCTAGTGGTTACATGGTCAAGTGGTAATGTTGTCTGGTGGTTATGTGGTCTAGTGGTTACATGGTCAAGTGGTATTGCTGTCCAGTGGTCTAGTGGTTACATGGTCAAGTGGTAATGTTGTCCAGTGGTTATGTGGTCCAGTGGTTATGCAGTCAAGTGGTATTGCTGTCCAGTGGTTATGTGGTCTAGTGGTTACATGGTCAAGTGGTAATGTTGTCTGGTGGTTATGTGGTCTAGTGGTTACATGGTCAAGTGGTAATGTTGTCCAGTGGTTATATGGTCCAGTGGTTATGCAGTCAAGTGGTAATGTTGTCTGGTGGTTATGTGGTCTAGTGGTTACATGGTCAAGTGGTAATGTTGTCCAGTGGTTATATGGTCCAGTGGTTATGCAGTCAAGTGGTAATGTTGTCCAGTGGTTATGCAGTCAAGTGGTAATGTTGTCCAGTGGTTATGTGGTCCAGTGGTTATGCAGTCAAGTGGTAATGTTGTCTGGTGGTTACGTGGTCTAGTGGTTACATGGTCAAGTGGTAATGTTGTCCAGTGGTTATGTGGTCCAGTGGTTATGCAGTCAAGTGGTAATGTTGTCCAGTGGTTATGTGGTCGAGTGGTTATGCAGACAAGTGGTATTGCTGTCCAGTGGTTATGTGGTCCAGTGGTTATGCAGTCAAGTGGTAATGTTGTCTGGTGGTTACGTGGTCTAGTGGTTACATGGTCAAGTGGTAATGTTGTCCAGTGGTTATGTGGTCCAGTGGTTATGCAGACAAGTGGTATTGCTGTCCAGTGGTTATGTGGTCCAGTGGTTATGCAGTCAAGTGGTAATGTTGTCTGGTGGTTATGTGGTCTAGTGGTTACATGGTCAAGTGGTAATGTTGTCCAGTGGTTATGTGGTCTAGTGGTTACATGGTCAAGTGCTAATGTTGTCCAGTGGTTATGCAGTCAAGTGGTAATGTTGTCCAGTGGTTATGTGGTCCAGTGGTTATGCAGACAAGTAGTATTGCTGTCCAGTGGTTATGGTATTTGACTGATAATCACTAACCATTTAACACTGAGGGTTCAAATCCCACCTGAGACCAGACATAGAGGAATTAAACTGTCCAGCTAGCTTACCAAAGGTATGTGGTTCTAACCTGGTGTACACCTGTGGTCCTCCTCCACTTATAAAGCAGAAACATTCCCCATATGACCCTGGATGTTGGTCCACCATTAAATCTCAAACAACAAGATGTTACACTCACACCACTGTCATTTAATGGATATGAAATCAATTGAAGCTATTTGACAAATACTAAAATTATTTAACCCATAATTTGGTACAATTATAATAACCCATGATAGCTAATTCTTAAAATATTATATTTTAGACAATTCATTGTTAGTGATTAAACCTATTGTATTTCTCTTATATGGAGCTCTGCTTATCATATTTCTAGGCCTGTGACTTAGTGAGTTAACTCGGCATTTATCAACCATCAACATGCCTCTTAAATACTCAGCTCTGAAGCATTCATGATATTAACTGGTGGTGAATTTTACTACAACTCTCAAATACTAGTACTACTTTCATGCTTCATCAAACCTGCTTTATCTTCTATTTGAGGTCCTCGTCCAATCAGATTAAATGTGATGCAGTCACATGATCTCTGATTGACAACCAATTTAGTGTTGGAGGCTGGCTACAGAATTTCTACTTTCTTCAGTCAAGTAGAAAGAAACAAGCATTTTGATTATAATCGTTTTCTTTCGACTTTTTATTTGCATATCATATCTTAATGACCTCTGTTTCATAGTGAAGGATTTAAATCTAGTTGCCAGTACTCATTAATTGGGGTGAGTTTTTTTTGTGGAATTTATTTCTCAGAATTAGTTATTGGATATTGTGTGTATATAAGGCATTTCTCCAAGACTCTCTATTCAGTTTAGGTTCTTTATATAGAAGGTATAAAATCTGATTATTTGATGTAAGACTGCTACGTGTTTCTCATACAAACCAATATAGTAACAATTTACATTACAAAGTATGTTGTATTTCATTCACTAATGTTTTAAAATTTTTTGGAATTTTTAAAAAAGATTTTTCTCCATTGAATTTCTGATTGTAATAATACCACATTTCAGTTATATTGAATTTGGTTGTTAATAACAAAAGTAAAATTTTATAGATCTCATGTAGTGCAATCAAGAATATAATTATTATCTTTGTTCTAAATTTTTTTATGCTATTCAAAGAAAATTTGAATAATATTACTATCATGTCATTGAATAATTTGAATCCTATTGTTTAGACGTTTCCAGCCCTATAGTTTAATAGCTTCCATGAATTGACTTGGTAATTATTATAGATAAAGGTCTTGAGATTCATATAGATAAAGCTACTGTGATTAAATATGTACATATTCATTTATAACAGTTAAATTTACTGTCAGCTGTGTCAGTATCAATACTTGTGATCTATCTTCTGTGATTTATAATTTGTCTTCTTTAATAAGTCAGCAGGGTAGTTAATTAATTACTAATTAGCTGTGTCTATATGTTTTACATACAGTGTGAGTGTTTGTGACAAATTAGGTGATCAGATTATCTGAATGAAGCCATTGTTTTAAGTTGAACATCAATTATAAACAGCTGATTGCTCTTTACATTATTTGTATGTGTTGAGAAATGACTGATTGAATACTGTATATTATAAGCAGATATTATTAAGTTTCAAAATGTTTGTTAATCCATAACTCTATGCATTTCGCATTCATAAATGTTTACAGAAAACAATTTTTTCTGATAGACGTAATGCGTATAAATGATAAAGAAGACAACACTGTTTGTGTGGTCAGAAATTTTCACTAGCAGAGAACGTGAACATTTCCATGACGTGAAGTTCACCACTTATACAGTAAAACATGGCTGTGTGGTCATGTAAGTTTAGTATTCAAGATGATGTGTCCTGGTAATTTATCTATTACTATTGTTAATGAAATTATGACGAGAGTATGATTGATCATGACTTTCTAGTGTTCAGCGTCTTTGATTTTAATGTCTTATGTATCAATAGCATTCATTAGGAATAAATAAAAAAAGTTTTACATCTTGACTTGATTAATATTTGATTTCATGTGGTATTAAAACACTTTTGTTAATGTTTTAAAATTCATATTGTGTTTTACCTTTATTTTTGACACATTTCATGTAAATTGTACAAAAGTCATGTATTTTAAAAGCTTTGCTGTAATTATAATATTATTTTTGTTTTATGTGATAAATCCAATATTTCAATATAATTTAATATATTTAATTATTAATGATGTTTATGCATGTCCATGTGTGATGTCCGAGCCCAAACTATATTTGAGCTATTGAAAATTTACAATTTTAAACTAGCCCAAATACCCAACTACGAGACGGTTCTCTTGCATGAATAGAAATTTACTAGCACTGCCATGGGCTTTGCTGGCAACTGGGTAAGTGCAAAGACGGCTATTGTATTTTCCAAGAAAGTCACAGGCCGATAAAAATGTCGCCAGAAAACATCACCTCATAACGTCACAACCCTGTCTGACATTTCAAATGTCCATTAATAAGCTAAGTTGTAAAAATTGCGACAAGTATGATGATTTCGGCTAAACAAGGTGTTAAAACATTTGTGTTGGAAGTGAGAGACTATCTTATTATGTGATAAACATTGATTCAAAGTGCAAAATTGTTGATTAAAGTTAGGAAAAGATCGGCACAACGGAAAATTATAACCAAGAATTGGGTAATATTCTGTAGAATTGATTACAAGAGGGAAATGAAACATCGTTAGGTTGTAGTGACTGTTTAATTGTCTTCGGGATTACAAAAAATTAGGCTCAAGTGAGGTTGACGTTAAATTGAATTGTACCTATACATTACACGTAAATATTCAGCTGTTTAAATGTGGTTAACCAAACTCCTTGTATTTTACATTCAGGATAAAGCAGTTTACACTCCTTTTATAGTAAAGAAGTGAAAATTTGTGAACAATTATAATATAGTGATACTTTATCTGAACAATAGTATTAATTATAGAAATGTGTGATCAGTGCGGACCTTATTGAAGTTGTTCATGTGATTCACAGGCGGAAATTTATGAGAAATTTGATATATGTACTCAAGGGGTCATAAAAAGGGATAATAAGAGAGTAAAAGTTAAAATATTTGGTGATAAATTTCTCCTAATGACCACCTGTCACTAACATGACTGCATGCCTAGTTAACTATTGTACAAACACAAATACCAGACTGGTTGTAACAATGCTATGTTCTCGCTTTAAGGCGACCCAAATCAGACCCGATTTTATGATAAGAATCAGTCCGTTTGTGATCACACTGTCAGACAATTGTACTTTTTTTGACACCCTCACACTTACAAATGATCATGGTGTTGCGTTCACTCACTCTCTTCCTCAATCAATCAATCAATCAATCAACTGATCTATAGTACAATCGATCATCTGGTAAATCAGTCAATGCTCTTCTTCTTGTCCGGATTGTGTCATCATATTATTTAGATATGAAACTCATTTCTGAATATTAATGGCTCTTGCATTCATATGCACAAAAGTAATTTGTTTTAAAGTATCCAAGTTGCACATTCAAACTTATTTCTTTTGACACACTCTTGTACATATAATTTTCTATCTTACATGACTCATGCGCACACAAATTTATTTCTTGCAATGTGCTCTTGTACTCACAATCTTCATTCTTGCAATGTACGCAGTTGGTTTTGTACACAAATTTATTTCTTGTATTGTGCTCTTGTATAGTCAAATTGTACACAATGTTCTTTCTTACAGTTTCATTACTTACAATGCTCCCTTGTACAAACAAATTTCTTTCTTAAGTTCTCTGGAATACTCAATGTTCTTTCTTACAATGTGCTTGTGCATATTCAGATTTCGTTCTTGCAATGTGCTCTCAGTCACAAACAAATTTGTTCTACAATGTTCCCTCATACATTTAGACTTCTTAGTAGCTAGCAGCTGCATCTCATGGCCATTGTTAGCAATTATTCTTCACTGTAAACATCTTAACTCAGTGATGTGATCAGCTGGTATATATTCAATATGTTTATTTGTTTATTAACTAACACCATCATCCTGAATATATAGAGGACTTTCAGTAGAGAATTATTTTATACATTAGTGGCAGGTGCTTCTAGTAGGATGGTAATTTGCAGCTTAAAAATTAATGGTAATTAAATAAATCTGTCATGAATCGGATGGAAAAAATAATAATTCAACTGTTGGGGGTAGCTCATCATATTTGACAGTTTATTTATTGGATCTATAAATATTGATGGCATTTTCTTGAAAGCTGTAAATTACTCCCCTCACGGATCTGTAAAAAAAGTCTGAGTAAATGAATTCCAGTTTCTTAGATCAATTGAGACAGTTTATTTATATTTGTCTGAATTTAAATTTACATCTAAGTTATGTTAAATATTTTTCCTCTTGAAATGAAATCAAATATGTCCCTGTTATTACAAAAGTTCTCAAAAGTCAGACTGTTGTCTCGGCACTGTAAGTCTGTCTCTTGTAATTTAAGATTATAGTGGTGAAAGTGTGTTTATAATTACCTTTCATTACCATGTCTGTCTTCTAATTAATAAAAAACAACATACATTACAACCTCTCCAGAGTGGCCCTCTGTTGAGCAACAACCTCCCGTTAGGAACAATGTATTTTTCCCACTTTATGATTTAACTAATAATTTTACCTCTCTAGAACAACACCCTCTCAACAACAACATTATTTCGCTTATCCAGAAGGATGTTGCTTCAGAGAGGTTGCACTAAACATGAAATCCCAACTCCATAAAATACTACATTTCCTAAAACCTGCAGACCCAAAACCCACACAATAACATACAAAAACAACATTACGTTCACCCATTCAAGGAAACAGAACATGATCATATATAGAAAGTTACTGCTAGAGACTTATCTCAATGGATTGATTTCTTTAATGCAACATCTACATTGATAAAGCTGTGTGTTTTAAATTTACAAAGTACAAAATATGTTTGCTTTTCCTGTTATGTTAGCTGATACACTATGGGAATCTTTGACACCAAAGCGGTTCTTATTGATTACCTTTGTTGGAGTGAGGTCTAGAAAAAACTATATTTACTTAGTGTAGCTCTTCTCTGTATTTACTTACTAGGTTAAGATAGAGATTAAATTTTTCTCTTGAAAAAGCACTGACTCAAATTGAATATAAATTGATGTAACTATCTTCAGGGTGCTATGTTTGGCTGTAAAGATTGTTTTAACACATCAAGGTTTGAGAAATTTCACGAAGCAACATCTCTGACATAGTCTCCCGGCTACAAACTGTCAATATGGAATAGATATTCTGATAATGATAAAAATGATAAATAATATACAGGTCCATGTTATGAATTGGAGTTTTTTTCTTTCCTCGATCAGGATCTGGGGTTGTAACTTGATATCAGCCTTTCAAGCTCAAATCTCATGTTTTGTCTTTTAATGTTTCTAAGATAATTATGACTATCACATGATGCTATTATTAATCACATTTTTTTCTGCCAGCATTATTGATCTAGATATGTTCTGAAACATTAAACTGTGATATATTTTCGTATGAAATACTTTGTGAATGAAATTGAGATTTGAGCTTGGAGACAGAGTGCTCTCAATTTTTATAACCTTTGGGGCCTGATTTGGTTGAAGAAACTAGTGTCTCCAATCACCTAAAACTAACAATTTCCCCAACTGGCAGTTTTCCCAACATGATTGTTTGCCAATCTAGATGGTTTAACAAATCATTTTTTCCGAAGTAATTTAATGTACCCATGCATTCCTGTAAAGTTGTTCAGCCGTACATTTGGAATGACCTATTTTCATCTATTGTTAAAGATTATTATTCTATGCAACATGAACCAAAGGAACTCTTTGTAAGGTAGCCTTGTTGGAATTGATATTATATAAAAATAAACATTTTAAAGGGCAATTGAGATGTAGGAGATTATGCCCATTGACATAACCAGTCCACTTAGGTAATCCTTTTCCAGTGGTATCTTGTGACCTATTCTATTTTTCTTTCTAAGGCAACCATTTACTTCCCTTATAATATGTGGTACTGAGGTTGTTTGATGACAAATAACCTTAATTGTAAAATCTTCATCTATAGTTAATTGTTGTTTATCAGTCTCACCTTTGTCAATGGTCTTGCTCTTCACCATCTGTATTAGGGATGGATTGATGGTCTTGTGGTAACTTGTTGGACTACTGACAGCAAGGTCGTGGGTTCGAATCAAGATCCGCCTTCTAATATTTCAGGGACGCTTTTTTGGTATCCCATTCTTAACTACCAAGCCAAGTACTGTGTTAAGAAAATCATAGGAAATTGGAAAGGTGTGTATCAGTGCTTTACAATGGACATGATAACAAACAAGGAAAAACTTTCGAAATAAGAGTTGGGATATAAATGCCCAGATATCCTGTATCTCCTCTCCCCCCTCTCTTGGTCAGCCCTGAAAGAATATAGCTGTCAAATGGGCCTTAAACAACAAATCTGTGTTAAACTGGCTTGCTTTGGTATTGACAAAACATTCATTTATGTTCATTACCGATTTTGATAATACAAAATAATGTACCTTAATGATATTACCTATTTCTTAGTATATTGGTGAAGTTAGACTATTAGTAATCATTGCTTAGTGACATGTTCCCTGGTCCAACATTGATTCCTTGAAACATAGTTCATGTTCTGCGTTTGTCCTTGGTGTACATCTGTGATCATCTCCATCTATTTTATGCCTATTTTCTTAGAAACTTACAGAAAACCATTATCTCTATGAAGATATATCTCTAGGACAGGTCACATGTTGTCTTATGTTCTCAGATGGGCAATGAAAGGCTATAATGACTCTCTTGTTAAAACAATAACTTATTATTTTCTCCTGCTTTCCTGTAAGAAAACGTGGAAAAGAAACTTTTCTCATGAACTGGTGTGAAGATCAATTAATTATGAATGTGGTTACAAATTAAAGAAAATCCTTCAATGTTTTCTGAGTTTCCTGGTCTTACTATTAGGACTCAATGTTGAGCAAATTTCAAGTTTGGGAAATGTGGACTTCAGGTTTCTTAGTTTTGTATAAAGTTATCAGTCAGTCGAATTATTTCATAACGAAACACCAGACTGTCATGGGGCACCATAATTAACTTTTATGTCACTTTAAGGGAAACTTTTGGACAGTGAGTTTATCATTATTTACATTAGGAACAGAGTAAGAAGACAGAAATTGATATAATTGGTAAATAAACCCAGAATGAATCGAGGGTTAGGAATTGAGAGGATCTCTTCAGAATTGTAAGGATGTATACCTGCAGTAATCAAACCAAAGAATTGAATAATGTGTTTTAAATATTGGACTGCTGATGGACTATAGATGTTGAGTATTGGAATGTTTGTGAAAGATGTAGTACCTGCAGTGTTTAATGCTTCTAATTGTTTGAAATGTGATGAAATATTATTGTGACGAATTACTATTCAATAAACTGTGGATTCAGTTTTACAATATTAAATTAAAATATGTTTATAGATATGCTTATCCTTTACTACAACAAACAATGTATTATAAAAATTATCAAAGGCTTGTCAAAGGCTTGTGTGATTCATTTATTTGCTATAATACACTCATGTTGTTGTATAAAAAAAAAAGAAACAAAACAACATCAGTATTGATTAAAATGACTTGGTTTGATGTTTCGCATATTTTGCAGACATCAATTTTGGTTGTTTGAATTGCCTTACTTTGTCAAAGGAATCTGTATCAATTCTCAGAGTAAGTAATGCTATGATAGCATATATTGAAGAGATTTCTGCCAAGTACTAGATAGGTTACTGCGGTGGCTGATTGATTTTCGTTTGTGTGTCTAAGGAAGATGTTATTTCTCAGTACACTGTGATTTAATTTAGATAGTTCATTTTCTTTAACATTATTTCAGCTTTGCCATTGTCACTTAAAATCAAATTTACTGTGAAAGAGTTGTTCCTGGCAGCCGTCTGTGCAATCCATCATGTTCAACAAATTGCTCTCCTACTTGATCGGATACAAGTATCATTACTATAGTATTGTTTGGACAAGCATTGTAGTCATGAACAAAACCTGCATCCATGAAAATGTCCATTTTTGCCTTACTACTATTAACATCAATTTACTTGTTTCGTGCAGTGGGAAATTTTGATGTGAATTGTCCAATTTGGTTATGGAAATGTGTCCTCGGAGCAATTTCAGGTCATTGAGGCTCAATCAGTGGCTGATTGTATTGTTTGATTGAGCATGGGAAGGTTTGGTGATAATCAACATGAAGGTTGGCAATATTTACCCTCGTTAGGTGGTCTCATTGGAACATGTGCTCTTTCTTTGGAGGCCTGTAGGGTCAGCAGGTCATATTAAAAATGAGACCAAGCTTCTGATTGGTTAGTTATGAGTCTAATTTTGAATTTTGACCAATGGTAAGGCTGCTTTTTCAGAGGCTTGGCTCCTTAAAGCTGTTGCTCTTATTTCAGAGATCAGAAACTGTTTTGCAATTTTTTTTTATTTATGGGACATTGTTGATCAAAATAACATGTTTTGTATTCACTTGTGACCAGATTTTGAGCATAAATCATTGACAAGGTTGTACGTTACGTTAATGTCAGAAAAAATGAATATTTTGCTCAAGAAAAATTGTAAAAATCATGTTTTATGAACCCCCAGGCCTTGCTGTTATATTAGATCCCTCCATATTATCTTGGAGTCTTTATTTTTCTTAAAGTTTAGTCATTGATAATCTGTATTATTTTTAAATCTGGAAAATAAATATGTTTTATTGTTTCCTGATTATTTTTTGTTTATCTATTATGTAAATAATAAACTGCTCTCTATCTTTTTACCTTATCCTATCTTATTTTAAATATTATTGGATTACACGAGCTTATAATAGATAATATAATTACGATAGGTTATGTCTACAACATGTTTGGATAAGGTTTCTATGAATACATTCGTGGGTAGGTTAAAGTGTCATTGTATTATAGGGACATTCTTAAAAAAAATATGGTTTTCAATTACACAACTGACTCTTTCAAAAATTCTCTGACCCGAACAATTTACCAGTAAATTTAATTTCTCTTTTTTTATTCTTTATTCTAGCTATTCATGTTCAGTATAAGCATATTGTGTTAGAAATAAATGCCTATCTACTTACCTAGCCCTTGTTAAAAAATTGGGTCCCGTGGCCTCAAACCAAAATATTTTTAAGGATGGCCTCGGAGAATGTATCCATTCTATTGAACACATTGAATAACTGTGTGTGTTTTTATTAAGGATCAAATTGTAACTTGACATGTAATAGATGAGTAATTCATGGATAACTTTCTATCAGTGCGTAATCAAATTGTTTGTGTTTGGTATTAAAATCACTCGCACACCTTTTCACGGTTGATTGAACTTTGGAGAGTGAGAGGAATAGTTATATCATTGAGAGAGCTCAGTGCAGTTTGTTTTATTACATCTTGGTAAATATTTGAATTTCATCCTTTTGAAATTGTTGACATATTTAACATTTTATCTTTCTTTTTAGCACCCTGGAAGAAAAGGGATTTACATATGTTGCTGTCTCAAGTATTAATTTGCTTAATTTAATGGGTCTTTGTAAATGCAAATATCTTTTCTTTGTTCATGGTAACTGGTTTATTTGTTTAACAAAACTTGTCTCCTAATGTATTCTTTCTTTCTAACTTTGATATTTTGATGCTATGTAAAATTTGTCCTTCATTGAATAGACAAACAAAATTTGACTATTTTCAAAAAAGAAAGAAGATTTTTTTGAAAATAAAATAAAAACATTCTGGATAAAGCACAGCAATTAATTATAATTTAAAGCTTTGGGGCATGAACAGATTATTCAGTTTGTGGTTTTTGTGTTGTTTTTGACCCCATATCCCACATATTTGACGATTATAATTAATTTGAAAACTTTTAAAGAATTTGCCCTCTTAGACATTAAATATTAAAAGCACTATGTAATGGCCCCTTTACAAAGCGTTTAGACAATTCTTTGCAAATATAGGGGCTGCCACAAGTAACTTCAAATATGGGATGAAAATCTCCCTGGTAACAGCTGCCTTAAATTAGTGAAATAAAAGACGTCAATGTGTGTGTTGAAGGGTTTTCTCAGATTCTTAATTTGTTTGTTTCAAAGGGTTTAACTCCATTTTACAACAATATTTTAGTCATATACAGCATCTGGACTGTATTTTTAACTCAGTACCATATTACTCTTCAATAAGGTGCCTCAAATAGAGCAAAGTCGAAATTTTGTCAAATTTTCATGGAACGAATTTTCATGGAATGGTATGACTGAGCCTTGATCCAGATTTGAATCTAGATCACCAAGTTACCAGTGTAAGTTGATCAATAACACATACATTGGACTAATTGATGGCAGCCCTGATTTTAGACAGTTCACTTTTTACACCAGTATTTCAGATGTTTTATTTGATAGAACTGTGAAACTAAATGAATGGACACTTGTGATTGTAAATTTACACCCCTTTATGTGACCAAGAACAAAGTTGTATTTATGGTAGTCCAAAAGACTCTATTCTTTGACAAAGTACCAAAATTCTGCTTGAATCATCATCATCATCATCATAGGTTATTTTTTATTATCGTGCAGGATTGGGGCATTGTCCACACCAGGTGACCCCCTTCCAGACAGCTGGCTAGCTGAACTTCTGTCTATCCTGAGGGTCATGATCACCGTCACCTTACATTCTCACAAAAGGTGTTTTTAAAAAAAAAATAGAATCAGTAATCTTTTTTACCTATACCTATGTTTTGGTCAAGTTACTGGAACCTGGCTATTCTTTGTCTAGCTTGAACAATGGACATTCTCTTGCTCACATTTATTTATGTAACACACCAAATACACTTCTTATTGCAGGCCGATATGGCTCGTTAATGTCTTTCATATATTCTTTTGTCTTTCCCATTTATTTACAAGTTCTACCGTAGATGAAATATTCCGCTCCCTTATCATTTTGGGTAATATATGAGTTATACCATGGTCAGTTCTCTGGCATCTTTCATCTATTGTATATGAACAATTGTTCCTGACAATATCTCCCTGGAGATCTGGGTTGTTATTTCTTTACAAACTTACAGGAAGATGCTTTTATGGTCCACCACCAAAGTAGTGAACATCAGTTACCTTAATCCATTAAAATGATACTAAAATAGTTTTTTCTTGCAATATGTTGGCATTATTTCAATTTCTTTAGTATAGTATACTACAGTGGAGCACTGTTATAGTGAAATCCTTTGGAGTTCGACAAAAATAATGATTTTCCTCCAAACGTTGAGAAGTTGTTGGCTACTTATGGAAGTGTAAATTAGTACAGTCCATGAAAACTGGTTTGGAACCCCGGCCACCATATATATAGCTGAAATGTTGTTGAAAAACAATGTTAAACACATTGAAATCGCTATTAATGTTTTACTGTTCATGTTATTCTATAATTGACAATCTATGGAGTACTGTTGGTTCTATTTTCAGTGTGTCATTGCAATCGTACGGACCTACAATCAGTGCAGCATACGCAGGGTGTTTGTTGACTAGGGAGTGTAGTAGAAGAGCCTTCTCTAAGAATCGTCGTTCCATGACGACCACGGACATGATTGCTTGTATCAAGGAGTCATTTGAAGTCCTGTATGAATGAAATGTGATTTTAAATATCTACAGTATGGTGAGTCATCAATGCCATCATACATTACAGAATAAAATAAGATCATGACTGTATGTGGAGGTATAAGGCCATAATTACCTGGAATCCATGAAAATATGTACATGTTTTGCATTGCTAATCAGACTGTTTCTCCCTAGGATGAAATAACAAAATAATTTGGGAGGTAATAAATGTTGTTTAGTTGTTTGAAGTGCCCATGATGGCGGTGTGTTGCCATAAATCATCATATTATGGTTGAGTTACGTATTTGCTATGTATTATTAATTTAGAGTTATCTGCCCCTGATGAAAAATTTAAAATATTATCATACTACATGATGAAGCCTCATTTCTATATTGAATTAAAAAATAACCTAAGAAAAATAATATGTCATGTTTTGGTGACTTGAGCAAATGAATCTCCTATTTTTATCCTAAACATACTTTTGTTACTATGAACTTGTATGAAGGTACATTGTTCTTAAGTTAATTCATCCTTAAATATATTTTGTACTTTGGATTTTGCTGTTAAAATATTTCATACTTTGGATTTTGCTGTTAAGATATTTCATACTTTGGATTTTGCTGTTAAGATATTTTGTACTTTGGATTTTGCTGTTAAGATATTTTGTACTTCGGATTTTGCTGTTAAGATATTTTGTACTTTGGATTTTGCTGTTAAGATATTTCATACTTCGGATTTTGCTGTTAAGATATTTCATACTTTGCATTTTGCTGTTAAGAAATTTCGTACTTTGGATTTTGCTGTTAAGACACTTTAGAGTAGGTGCCAAAAAATAGGGGCATTTGGGTAAATAATGTTTTTTCTGGTGTTATGATTATTGTCAATATGATCATCATAGTTCAATTAGATAGATAGATGTATACCAGTATGTGTTTGAAGTTTCATTATTTCAACAAGGTAACTGGTGTGAAACACACCAATATGTGCCTCTTGGATTGTAATTTGTGTCTGTGATAGTAATTAAATTTTCTTGTTAGAATTTAATCCAGGCTTGGTGTGATAATAGTTAGTAATTGAAGATAGCTTTCATGTTATATGTGTTACTGTGTCCTTGTATGATAAACAAACGACAGTCAATAACCATATGTTTATATAGTTCATACAATTAATTAGACATCATGCCCTTAGGTTATCTGTTGTGCAGTCAATAAATTATTTAAAACATATTGCATATTCAGCGCTTAATGCACTTTAGCCATTGGCTTTATTTTAAGCCTTTGATGTTTCATAATTCTTAGAACTGACTGTCTTTGTTTCAAGTCAATAAAAGAATAATTGTCAGAATGGTGCATAAATTATTACAATGAAATTCTTGTTATTAAATGTGTTCTGTATGACTCTTAAAGCTGAATTATAATTCAATTGTTTAAACATTCTGATGAGGTCGAGAAAATACATTTTGTGTTTACAGTTAAACGACCAATCATAAAGTTTCTTCCAGTAAACACCCAAGTACAGTGCAACCTCTCCAAAGCAACACCCATTGTTGAGTAGCAAAATTATGTTGTTGTTGAGAGGTTGTTGCTCTAGAGAGGACAGCTCTGTAGGGGTTATGCTGTACATGAGTATATAGGTATGAATGGTAACCTCTTAAATGTATGTTTGGAAAAAAATTGAATAGAAACATTTTTGTGACCTACCAACCTTAATTTTGGGTCAGTTAATCTGACTTTCTAGCCTGAGTCCACCAAAATTGGTCATAATTTAAACTTTTGACTATTGTCTCAGAATTTGTTCTGTCCGAATTTGTAAGGTTTAACTTTTGTAAACTGAAGTTTGTGCTATTTAAAATGCTTATTTGTTTTATTTTTGAATTACTTAGGATCTAAATTTGTAATATGGTATTGTTGTTAGAATAATATTTAGGGTAAAGTTTATTTTACTTTATTTCATATTACAAAAATATAATTATGTCTCTTTGTAAATTTTGCACCAAGGTGCAAATCAAATCACACTGTGTCCAGCGGGGAGCATTTACACTTTGGTGTAAAAATAACACAATGACAAAAAACTTCATCTTGGTAGGGGGTGTTGATGATAATCTCAAGAACATTTATCCTCACATGAGAAAAAGGCCTGATATTATAAAACTTGAGATTGGTCTCCAATCTCAGATCTCATATTTTGTCTTTCAATGTTTCTAAGTTTATTATGGTAAAACAAGTACAATATCAATCAATTAAATGGCCTAAAAAATTGATCTGAATATGTATTTAAACCTCTTAGTACACTATCTTTTCAAACATAATTTCTCTGAGAATAGAATTTAGATCTGAGCTTTGAGATTGTTCTTAAGTTTTAAATCCTCAGGGCAAGTACTTGAGAATCAAGTGTCAAAACATATTCCTTCACTTATAAGATTACAGTGATAATCTTACCGGACAGACACCATTACTATACAGTAAACCTCTCTTAGGGATCACCTCAATTTTATGAACCCTTATTTGTTAAAACCGGTCATTCTCAGACTATTTCTTTTATAGTTAAACTTGACAATAGGACCACCTTAGTATTTTGACTTATTAATTTGATTCAACAGGTGGTCTTTATCTAGATTATGACTTATAATCAGTTGTATATTATGTCGTCAAATAGTTATCTTTATATCAAATAATTTAAAATTAATTATTTTGCTGTAACTTGCTTTAAGTCAGATCCATGTGAAATAAATATTTAAAAAATCTTTCATTTTGTATTAATTAAATAATTAAAAATTTATTAATTGTATCACCATAATGGAAAATGCATTTATTTTTATATTGATTATTTATTTATTTCACTGCCATTTTTAGTGGTCCCAAAGTGTATAAAATAACTATAAACATGCATGGCCGTACCATATTACTCATTGCAATAAAGATATTCAATTCAATATCACAAACTACAGTTGATTACAAATTTGATTTTTGACATTTCTTACAATAAATATATTTGAAAAAGTAAATATTTGTAATTTTCTTGTATTGGGCGATCAGGTTTTGTTTACGTTATATTTTGGTAATGGTAAAAAAAATAGAACAGCGGGCTTTCTTGTTGAAAAGCTTGTTTTTAGAAGTATTTAACTTGATCTTGTTGTAAGTACTGGAAATTCTTTCAATGACTGTTAAGTGGGCGAAAAAATTCAAATAATTTGTTTCAAAATATTTTTCTTTCGATAATGGCTCACACAAGTCGCTATGTATTGGACTAATATTTTCGACAAAGAAGGTTAGCGTCTTTTTTTATTTTCCATGATTTTTTTACGTTATCACTAAAAAGGGTCGTTCATCAAGTTCTTGAAATTTTTATTTGTTGAATTACTGTAATATTATGTCTTGGGTTTTGATAATTACTGCGTATTTTATTACATAATGTCTATGTCAATATATCCATTCAAAACAAAACAGAAATCATATATGCAAAGTCTTTTTCCTAGAATGTGAAAACAAATATTGTTGAACTATAGGTTGCAATTATGAAGCATTATTTGGGTTTAAAATTCCAATATTTTACGGAATTTGTTGAGATTTTTAAATCAGATATTATAAACTTCAGTTTGCTTTTTTCTCTATGACTCATGAATAATAAATTGAATTGCTTATATCTAGATGGAAGCCACACGATTATTGTCTATGGTAATGTAACACTGTGTCCGTAAACTATCTACAATGACACTTGTATTGTTTATAATGACACAGATTATCATATTTAAAGTGTAAAAATTGCTGCAATTATTCTTATCAGATTTTGTCTCATTGCAAGTGTAAAGGTCGGGTAAAAAAACTGATAAAAATCTGGTCCGACTATGGTTATGATATTATAAACATTTTCCTGTCATTACTTTAGTTGTGTTAAAACATATACAGAGTTTTTTTGTGCAGAACACTTTGGGGTTATATTAATTTTGTATGCTGTCCTCACAATGACAGTAAAACCTGTGAATAAAGGCCACTCTTGGAAAAGACAAGATGTGGCCTTTATTGACAGATGACCTTTGTTTAGAGGTATTTTTGTTCGAAATAATCAATGACGGTTTTAAGTAGAATGGCCTTTACTCACAGGCCTTTATTCGGAGGTAGCTGCTAACACAGGTTTGACAGTACTCTGATTTCAATGAAGTATGAGAAGTATATTAAATAAATACAAGAATTGTAGTGTGAAAGAAGTCCGTGCTTGTATTAAGATACAGCAGCTTGTATGCAGTATTTTGCTATTTTTCGTTAATTAGTTTTTTCCTGTAAAATAAGAAATTTCTACATTTGGTTGTCGCCATAATGTTAGTGAAATATGACAAAAAAGTATGTTTAGATTATAATTGTTCTTGTCATACTACAGACAACACGAGTGTCACAGGATGTGTATCATGTCTGTAAGAATTGGTTGTAATTAATTAATACCTGTATGTAAATAAAACAACAGAAGCGTAGGAGTTTCTTGCTGTTTAGATAAGTTGACAACCTAAGTTTTGATTAGTTTATCACTCGTGAAAAACTGTGACAGTTGTTGTTGTACAGATTGAACAACGATTTTATTGCTCAGTCTCAATGTCCTGGTATTAAAGATAGAAATCTAAAACTTTTAAGTAGAACTCAAGCTAAATAATGAATTCTATATGTTGTGGTATTTTGAAAGTGACAATTTTTACACCTTTCTTTTTATTGTACATAATTATTTATGATTTTAAAACATTGATAATAATTTTGATTGTTTTGTCTGAAGCAAGTTGACATTTCGATTGATGAATAACGCAGACATGTTATGGGTTATTTGTACATAAATTTAGAATTGACAGTTGCGACTAAACTTAAAAGAAGGCGGCGGCTATCAGTGCTTCAGGTTGTCATAATTACAGTCTTAATTATGTAAATTATAAGCGGTGACTAATGAGTGTTATAATTACGTGTTAATTAAGTAATTATCGTCGTGAATTATAGCCGTGAAGAACTACAAAGGAACTCGTTTCTTCTGTATTTGTAAAAAAACATTTTCAATACTGTGTTACGCGATATTTTCGAATCAATGATCAAAAGTTCTATGTTTGTTCAAATGTATGGATTTAGGCATTTTACTGTAAAAGTATAATTAGTAATCATTGCCTAATAATTTAGCCAGAAATAGTGACTGCTTATTTTAAGCTGAAGGTTATTTTAAATGAAAATTATTTTATTTATTCTTCTTATAATTAATTTTCATAATGTATTTTATTATAATTTATCTAATTTTTATTTCATTATATTTCTGTGGATTGTTATTTTTTATGATTAATTATCTATTATTATCATTTTTTTATCTTCATTGTTGCTAAAAATTACAGCATTTTTGCACACTACATTATTAATCCAAAACTGAGTTATTTCTTTAATCATTTGCAATAGTGAGACTAATTGATGGTTATGTGCCAAACTAATCCAATAAATATGATGTAATACAGAAACAAAATTTGGTTATTGCCTTTCGTCAAAATATTGAAAGATATTAATTTTCATGTTTTGCATCACAAAACAGCACATGAATGCAGATTTAATATGTTTTATATGTAGCCTGTGAAAATATAGAAATCTGTTTGTTGTTTAATTTGACATAAATAATGGTATTGATTAAATGTATCTTCTTAAGATCTTTGATAAAGCATATTTGTTAGTAGGCCAGAAAAAAGTTGTTTTCCTAGAATGTTACATGATCAGAGAACAGGGTACTCCAGGGAATTCCAGGGTATAGCTTGCAAACTTTTGTCTTTTGTACTTTTGAGACACAGTTTTTCCCGAAATACAGTTGTTCGGGTAACCAAAAACACAACTATTTTTTTCTGACCTTACTATGAAATATTTTTTTATATTTACTCAAAAGATGCATTGTTCCATTTTTTGTCTGTGGATGTAAGCATCAATTCTTACATATTGTTAGATAATTGAAAACTGTGTTCTTATTACATGGTGATAATTTCATATTGGTGGTAAATTTCTAGACTGTAAATTGGTAATTTAGGTGTAAACAGGTGCCCCGTTCTGCATGAATAGCGATTATTATTGTGTTATCGGATAATTTGAAAATTTCCAATATGTGAGAGAAAGGGACAAATTATCTCAATATGTTAGTGTCTGACCCCTAGGATTTATAGCAAGTTCATGTATTATTTTCTCCATTGGTGTAATCTGATTGGTTGATTGCATAATGCTTACATAACAGTTTTAATCAAATATCTGGTTGAGCCCAGTGCTGCTTGCTGCATAGCTCAGCCACATAACAGGTAACCTTAAGATTTGTTGTTCAGTTTATCAATACATGACTTGTATCACAATGACTGGTAAGTTTAGTACCAGTTAAAATACAGTCCAGGAAACTCAGATAAGGTGAACTGGCCGCTGTATATAACTGGAAATTTGTTGAAAAATTACATTAAATCCCAAGTCACTGTGAATGTCCACATGTACAGCATAGCTGGACTGTAATGTTTGATGTGTTCAATATTAACTGTTTACGTCGAGCAATTTGAAGAAATTGTTAAAGATAAGCCTTATAATGAAACATGCCAACCATGCCCCTTTGATGAAGGTGATGATTACACTTTGATAATGACCATATTATTGTATAATAGTTAGTAAATAATTCACATTAATTTCTCTCAGTTTCTCTCCTAATGTGTCTGATATATAAACAAGAATCTACTTATATACTCTAGAATTCTCCCACAAATTTTGATTTGATTCACCAGTGTGCTGTCTCAAATACACAAGTGTAACATCTGTACCATAATACCCATCAATTATTCAAACAATTTGTAGTTAATAAGTTAGTTTTTCTTCCAAAGGTGTGATCAAGTATTTAATTATTTGTGGATTTTGTCTTGGGAACCAGTCATGATAGCATTGAGGGTAGAACTTGTCCTTCTGCTTGTTCTGTTGACAATCAATACCTATTGTGTTCTGTCTTATTATTTGAGATTATTTCCACCTTGTACTCATTATTAGTGATCATATTCAGGTCTAGACGTACTGGGCTATCATATATACCGGTATGGGGCGTGTTGGTTACACTAACAGTGCACATTATTAACTTCCAAAACTGGATGTCTGAAATTGTAATATTATTCCAGTACTGTTTCTCTTAGACCAAGAAACGAAATCAGTAAGTTTGGGCCTGTCCATAGTATTTCTCTACTTACATTGTGTGCGTGTCGGCTAGACTGGTTTTGGTTACAGACTGTGTGGGTCTCGGGATCAAATACCAAATTGCCAATCATTGTACAGTTATGGGAAAAACTCCTCTGTCTTGAACGAAATTCTGAGCCTTCACAGTCCATAAATCAAAGGCATTAGGCCTGATAAGTGTTGCCTAATAAAGAATGAAAGTATTCAAGTTTTGTTTGCCTGGCATGGCAACCTGGTTCCAACATCTGTCTGCTATTTCAGGGAACTACATTGTATCCCAGGAAGAAAACACTCCGGTTTTCGGTGCGGTGCGCTTTAAGAGCACTTTAATTTAAGTACGCAAATAATTTTGCCTTTGTTGTCGTAATTGATGCAACATTATGCATGCTTAGAGTGGTTACTTTCAGGAAACATTTCTGACAGTCAGGAAACGGGATGTGTTTCAATGCCTACCGCCTTCCTACACAACTTCTCTGTAATAATTACATGCTTGAAAGGATCGTATTGTTACAGATTGGTAATGCTGACCTTGCAAGACCTTACAGTTATTGTAGTCATGTATAATTTAATTTGTCCCAAACTTTAGTACAAAGATGATACCATCTGCTTCTTATCCTTGGAGTGCCAGGTGCCGCCATTGTAAACTTACAAAGCATTTGCAATACTGTTTTAAATAATACTAATTTTTCAACATTTAAATATGACCCTAGGTTCAATTTAACTGTTTTTTGTAATCTTTATCATAGAAAGATTTATTGCTTATTAATAGCATTCATCCAACAATAATTAGGTTACTTTAAAAATAATAATTAAAAACTTATCCAAAATTAATAAAAAAAATTTAAAGTCTTAAATTGAATAGTGAATTTTGCTATTGAGAAAGTTAAACAGTACTTGATTGTACTCGTATGAACTTATCCATAAATACTTCATAAAATTTGTGTACATTAATTATGAAGACATGATTAATTCCTGGAGCATAACTCTTATCATACTTGCCGGGGCCTATTTAATTTCATGTTTAAAAACACTGGTATTATTAATTACGTAATGTAAACAGATGCAATAAAATATCATTAAGTTAATACATATCTAAGTACTATAAGTATGAAAAATTTCCTAAAGCAATTATGACTAGTTAATCACTCTCTGGTGTGGAAAAAAATCTGTTAAAATGTCTAAAAATTAATGGTTACAAATGATTTTTTTATAGAAATTTACCGTTAGGTTTTTAAGGAATAAATGTGAAAGCAGATTGTTTACAAAGCAAGTTTACCTTTGACTCCAGAATATTTTCTTTTCATTTGTAAATAATCAAGGTTTCAAAATGATTAAATAGCTATTTTGTGTGATATTACTTATCGTTGAAAAAATATTTTTTCTTCAAATAGGATTATTATGATAAAATTACCTTTGTAATATTTAACCTGTCACAATTTATGTAATAGATGTTTAACTATATTTGTTTTGGCATAGAACTTGAACATTTTGTACTATCTACTTATATAATTAGCTAGATGCATGATGGGTCGTAAATGAATTCGTTACCATGGTGATTCATCATCATTTAACTGTTATATTTTGATTTGATGAAGATAATGTTACTGTAGTATCATCCCTGAGGACCTAAAATTTCCTGCTTTAGCATCTAGAAACATTTAAAATGATCAATTAACAGAAATGCACTATTTCATGTTAATTCCAGAATTAGTTTGTCATTTTGGGAAAAATAAATCAAATTGAAAACAAAAAAGATTTTTACACCAGTCTTGTTTTCAAAAGTATTTTATTTACATACTAGCAGACTATTAACAAGTTTTTTTTCTGGATTCTGTGCCTATTACAAACTTACAGAAGATTGCAGGTGTCTTTAGTTACAAACAGCAAGTTTAAGCAATTAAAATCTAAATACAAATGTACCACAATGATAATGACCTTAAAGGTTGAGTTCATAAATTTCTGATCACTGAAAAACACTGCAAGAATTTAGAATTTCAAATGACAAAAATGAGGGTTTATGGAATGCACGGAGGGATGACTCATCACTGTATAGATGACCCTGTGCATGTTTTTATGCACCGAGGATCATGTCCTGACATAAAAGACAACAATAAAAGTTTCCATGTCAAACGTTATCCTTATTTAAGTACCTCTAATTATATCATGTCAAATATTGCAATACAATATGGTAACAGACACTTTTCTGTGATAACAATGGCAGTCAGTAATTATTCTATCTGTATGAGCCCATTACGATTCTCTGAACTTTTAACTAACTTACAATCATTTGTCGTTAACTTATAATTTTGTCTATGGCTTTGGAATAATATTATTGCTAAATAATTATAATTATCTTACTGATTAAGTCCCACCGCAATGTGTTTTTCTGGTAGCCCATATTTCCCTTTGTGATTTTACATATTTCTGTTACTGCGCTGGCTTCACCCTTTCAAGCCTTTAATGTCTATTTTAGAGTAAATATTGTACTTGCTCTAAAAACATTTATCATGGCTGTTTGACATGGAGATGGTGTTAGCTTGACCTGTAAGATACTTAGTGTCCGGACACCTTTTGTAGTGGACATCGTAATTTTCTTAATTTAGCCATCCAGCTGACAGAACAGAACAAAACGCTGTGATAATATACTGATGCCTTGTCGTTGTAGATCACCATAATTGGAGATTGATCTATTAGTTGATGAAGTAGATATGTGCTGCTGTCCGCTCTAGTCAATTAACTATTGTAATGTTCGATAATTTATTTGGACATTAAGTGAAATCAGGCTTGCTATACAAGGGGAATGTAGGAATAGTTTTCATTTTTTTTCAGATTTCAGATAAGAAGGTAATTAAAATTTCTCTATTATTTATTTCGGTAGGTTTTTAAATGCTGTTTTCAACAATATTTCAGTCATAACAATAGTGGTTGGTCTATATAACCAGTTCTATTTTATATGTGGAGGAAAATCAACATTTATGTCAAAATTTTATATAAGGGACAAGACTTGCTGCTACCTAGATTCCGAATATCTGCATTAATAGGTTAGACATAAGAATCCTGTTTGTTCATACATTATATAGCCTTGAAAAGTTTTGTCCATTTTGTTCTGTATATGATGGTTATGGCTTTGGGCAATGTCTGGATTCTGTATTTCCTGTCAAAGAATTTAATAATACAACTTAATTGTAACAATACAATACTTGATGAAAACAAAATGTTTGGATATCATGCCTGAAACCTCTGAATTCTGTAAAATCGTCGTAATTTCTTTGGTACTACATAATTAGGATGGTGTTCTTAAGAAATATTGTTTCATGAACTGTAGGATATTAGGATGTTGACTGGTAGCTTTTACAAATTATGACTTTAATATAATGAAGTTTTTGCGTGTGGAACTGGTTAATAATTCTCCCAGTACACAAGTCTCTAACCAATACATAATAAGTTAATAATATGTCTCTATATATTTCTCTTTGTTTTTAAAAGGTCTTTAAATTTCTATCCATTTAACTTAAGCTTTAGATATTGATAAATTTCTAGTTTTTCTTGAAGAGATCCGCACAAAATTGGTTAGTTTGGATACTGTAGGAAAATTTAAGGATTTGACCCTTTTAAGAGTACTTAAAGGTCTTTTAGCGAACAAACTGCAGATAACACTAATTATAAGTCATTCTTGAATGTTTTCTTAGCTGATCCCTTAACCTAGAAACAAATCCCTTAGTTGTATACTCTAGTATTATGATATGTTTGATGTGGCCTAATGTTTCATCAGGTTACGGTACTTTACAGCAGACAGAGAGCTCAGAGGTCCAGCAATATCAGACGTAAGACCAGTACAGTAAATTGCTTGAAATCTTCCTGTATATAAATGGGCACTGTTCTTTATTGTAGTACCCTAATAGGATATTAGATAATCGTTCAGTATATAATCATTTTGTATCCAGTCTTAAGTCTCTGTATATACTGTATTGATAGATAAACTGTTTATTATTTTTGTACATTAAGGATTTGCTATTACAAGCATGAAAAGGTCTCTTAATAGATGACCTTTTGAGTAATTATTTGACCTTTGTGTTGATTATTTGTCTTGTCCTTACTTTTTGTCTCTCTTTATTCAGAGTTCTTGGTATGATCCGTGTCATTGCTTGGCCACATTCTCTTATATCAGTCCCTTACCAAACATAACCACCTGCAAGTTTTCCAGAGGGAGCAGTCTTTAAGGAGAGACTGATATAATTGTACGACTATTTCTTTAAAATGATGTAAAATAAACATTGAAGTATTTTTATTACATCAATACTTGTCAATACATGTTTAAGGTCTATTATCCTTTGATTGTGTTAAATTACAGTTTAACACTCATTTTGAGTGTAAACATTCACTTTTATAAACACTTTTATTAACCAATTATTGTATGATTTATGTGGCCTTTATATGTCCTTACGCTTTACTGACAAGATTCATAATGAACACATTGGTTAAGGTAATCTTTCGGAGTTACGACCTCAAGTGATGTAAAATTTGTTACTTTATGCCTTTTTAATACTTTTATGGAGATTGCCTTGAAATTCATGATCGATCATGTTGACTTCAAATTTAATCCATATATTAAACATTCAAATAGAAAATTCATGAAAACCAGAATTTTTCTTGAATTTTTCTTGCATACCTTATCAATAGTTCTTGGAAGTATGAACAATGTTTTGACAGTTTATTTATTATTTTATTGTCAGTACCTGAAACACCAATTATTCAAGTTAGAATATTAGCTTCATAACTTTGGAACGAATGTTCATAATTGGTCAAGTTAATCTTCAGGCAACCTGGGGAACATTTTTAATGACTTACTTGAAGTATGCATTGTGTTGATCACAATTTTAGCTTGACTGTTGTTAAAGAAACTAGTGGGGACATGAAATTTCATAGGTAGAATAGATCTCACCAAGGCATTAACAGACAAGCATTGGCATCCCTTGAGACGTTCTTGTTTTCTTTTTCTCTCAAATAATTAAGGGTGTTAATTGAAAGGGGTAGGACGTATAAAGGCAAGTATTAGGTGCAGGTATGTGTGTGTTTTCTTTCTGTGTAAATAATTACAATAATGAGAAATTCATACACATATTATACTTTTATTCATATTTGTCAAAGTTTGGTCAAAATCATTACAAAGAATAGCAAATATATTACAAAAGTTGTATATGAAACTTTTACTACCTGCGGTGTTAGTGTCAAAAAGTGAGAAAGGGGGTGGTACCCTTTTCATTTTGTTCATGAGACTTGAACATAAGGTGGCTAAATGGATCACAGTAAGCTTTATTCATTGATAAATTGACCTGAAATAAGGGTCATTAGTGTCGCCGCAGGTTTCAGACAGTTTACCTTCAGTGGAGACCTGACAATTTGGACAAAGTAAATAAATTCTGAACTTTTGAAATAATATTGTTGTACTGTAAGATTATTGATAGTTATGATAAAGACAAGACAATGAGTGATTTGTTTAGTTTGTGTGCTCAAGGTTTAAAAAGGTCTTTATTTTGTCCATATTAAGTTTTGAAAGCATACAGGATAAAGTAAGAAATTTTGATGTTATTCGGTCACCGTGGTAACAATTTCAAATTTGAGAATTTAATTCCTTGGTTGAAGTGACTAGATAGCTTTGCCTCTCGCTAAATTTGATGGATCTGTCATTAAACTTTGGTTAGTTTCTTACGGGATGACTGATATCTGATTTAATTATGTTTGAAGAACTGTTCTCTCATTTATTTCTTGGTTGAAGACACTTATCAGTAAATTAATGAACTTTAATGAAGAATGGGTTGTTATTAAGTTATTCAGATGTCCTAAAACAATTGTAATGACCCTGTTTTAATGATCATTAATTATGTAGACTATGTCTGTGTAAATATTTAGTAAATTCTACCTCATTATAAACTATATTTTGTTTATCTATACAGATAATTTTCATGAAAATATACCGAACTTATCGTATTAAATGTCCCTCTGCTAATTCATGCTTCCTGCCCTTGATTTTGTGGAAAAAATGGGGGAAAAAAATGGGGAAAAAAACATGAAATTTCCTGACTGGCTATGAATTTCTAAATTGTATACTTAACCATTCAAGCATTAATTAGCCTAGCTAGTTGAAACAAAAATGGAGCCGCAGGCTGGATGATGGTCCAGTAACGTGTGCTGGATTTGTTTCCCGGCAGTCCAGGTTCTAGTCCTAGTCATGGCAGTATAATTATGCCAGTCTATGAAAATTTGACTAAAATGTCGATTTTCATTCACATGTTGAGAACTTGCTGGTTCCTCATGGAAGGGTAAGTTAGTGCTGGTTTGAATACCATCCAGGAAAACTGATTGAGTGAATAGACTGCTGTGTATATACTGGTAACTGAAAAATTGTTGAAAGACTATGTTCAGTCAAATAAATAGATGAAGCTAAAATTCTGTTAAATGCACCTCCTCCTCTGGACTGTTCATTAGTACATACATGGTAATCTTATCATTAGATGGCATGGTTGTATTAACTTTAAATTGACATTTGATCATTCACTGATTTCTGATTGCTGCACAATTTGTAAGACTGAAATCTTAAATCATAAAATAACAGTAAGAACAGATTGATTCTTATCATATTTATATAGAAATGTTACATCACCGTATTTAATCTTAAACATAAATAGATCAGTGTCATAGTACCTTAACTTTTATCTCTCTCAGTCTATGATAAACGCTAGAAGAATTTACTACTTACCACAGAATTGAAAGTTTTACAGATTTCATATACAAAAGTATCAGTGTCATTTGAGCCAGGGATGGGATTTAACTTTTGATAAAAACTTGAGTATTACTTCAGATTAGAAATTAAGCCTTTTGTTTAATTAAGAGAATAGTTAAAATTTTATGCATGATGGGTAAAGATGTAAATAATTTTATAACAGTACTTCCTGCCAATATTGTTTTAAGATATTAGAAGTAAGAAGGAATGATTTTCATACTCAATACCTAATTTTGAATCTCACTGATTTCTGTGCAGTGTACTTAAGATAAATAAAAATGAAATAAAATTCAAGTATGGAAAGTCTATCTTGGTTTTAATTTAATTTGGTTGATTAGCATGATTTTTCATGTAATATGAATTTAAATAGAAGAAGAAACATTTTTTATTTTCCAAAAGGCTAAAAACCGCAAAGATACAAATTTGGATATTATGATATTGACAAACAATTGTGTACAATCAATGTAAGTTTCATATTAATTCAAGATAAATAGTAAGGAAAATACATGTAAACAAGAGTCTATGAAATATATACAATATGAAACAGTGAACGTTTATTAATTTAGATATGATATTATGTATTTGACACTATTTTAAAGACATATATCAGATGTTAGCATTGAGACCACTCTTAAGTGAAATAAATCTGTATTTGTTTATGTTCAATATTTTGTACACTTGTTACAATAAACAGGTGGTTTATTGGCAGAAAATTATTGAATTATTAATTGGTTATAGTACAGTTAGACTGTGCCAATATAAAACTGTGATATACAGGCACTGTTCCTTTAAATTCTGAATCAGATTACTAATTACAAACAAAGAAAATTTGACAATGAAAGTGTCTGCACTATTACTTTGTTTAAGTGAAACACAATGGAGAGTTGACATGTCATATGTCGGCCATTTGTTAAAGTGTGAGAAGTTTTAACTAAATCTGTTAGTTTGTAAAAATGTGTGTTACAAATACAGACTTTTTGATCAGAATTAATGCACTGAAGAAATACCAGTAAATTGAACTTAAGTCCTTTGTATTTTTTTTATGACAAAAACTCTTTTTTTATGTTCGCTCAAAGTGATTTGAAGTTCACCCAAGAAATCTTCAGTTTGTCTTTGCACACTTAAGATCAAAACATTTTTTATTATAATAATTCTACTTACCACTAAGATCTGTTATTACAATGTGTGATACGTTGTTACAATAATTTTTAACCATAATTTGTTACGGTAATTGCATTTATCAGGTAATTACAGTAAGTTAATTGGTTTTGACTATGATCTCACAATAGTCAAAGTTTGTGTTGAAGGTGAGCAATTTTATGAATAAGGGGCATTCAAGCTATATGTAAAGATATGTAGGGTCTGTGACGCTAGTTGTAGTCAGCCGATCTGATTATATTAGTCATTTACGGTGCATTCATTGTGTTTGATGTCACTGATCATATGTAAAAGTGAAAATTCAAAAAGGGCCTTCGTAATGTCATTGTTTTATTCTGTGGTACATGTACTTGCGTTTAAAAAGGTAAGCAATTTTAAAACTTTAAACTATGTCCATTATTTTAGATATTTTGTTCATCATGTATTAAGGAATTGAGCGTTAAGATTTTTTTTAAAAGTGTTAAAATGTTAAGAATTAAAATCGACATCAGTGGAAATATTTTTTTGTGAGATATGTAATAAATTTTGATTTTCAAGTGTGGGAAGGCTAGTCAGTGTTGGAGGCATAAGTTATTGTATTATTTCTCCCGTTAATACAATAGAAAGAAACTATGGCTGAGTTTTTCTCGTTTTGTCTTATTGGGTTTCACTTTTCCGTCTCTGAGTCATCAGAATTGAATACAATCTGTAAAATATTTTATGATCACAATTTCAGGAAGTCCTTCATGTAGTGTTGTAAGTAAATAAAAGCATTTATCTGTCATTTATTTTCTTGTTTGTATCATTTTATTCTAAAACAATTTTACATAAATATGTGGCTAATTTAATTTAAAAAATAAATCTGTGGTTACCTTTTAAATTATTATTGTTTATTTTATAGTTTTAAAATTGCAATAGTACGCTTTCTTCACGAATATAAAATTGTCTTATGTAATTTATTAAGTTTATTTACATTATTTTTATTGTCATTTTATTTTAACTATGATTATGTGTCATTATTTTTTGTGTGTTTAGCACAAACATAGCTTCTATGGTCAGTTAAAATAAACTAATCATAGTTTATGCACCAGCGTTGTACTTAAGTCCCGCCCACCTGTCTTTACAGCTATCTGATTGGCTGAGAATAATTTGTGGACAGTATCTTACCTGTGCTATAGTAGTTGACCAGTGGTCAGTGATATTTATTGTATTACAAATATTGTGGGTACATGTGTGATATATATAACAAGTAAATAACAACATGGTTATAATGTTTATTTAGATAATTGGATTAAATGACAGGTAAATTAATTGATTAAACATTAAACTATTTTCATATTACAATATAATTGTTACAATTTACAGAATGAAGATCTGGTTAGAATTTTAGTTGAATAGAATTTAAAGGCTTGTGTTGCGATTTACGTTGCGCAAATACATTAAGCATGGATGTACTAAGATAATAGTAGTTATGACATGATAATGTTACGTTGTATAAGTTACTATGATTTTGATGAATTAAAATCATCGGACAAAGTGACACACATCTGCTCAAGTGACATTTTATACTAGGAATTAATTAAGGTTGGTAATAAAGTCACAAAAAAAAAACACTGTAGATAATGACTAACTTCTGGTAATGTTTTAACACTAATGCTTTCTTACTTTAATCATGTTTAAAGTGATAGAAGGGTTGTCAAAGTGCAAATGATACAAAGACGAAATTTTGACTATGTCAGTTTTTTGCATGAAACATGAAAAATGTCAAAGGTTAGATTATTATAGTACATGTACTAGGGCGTTTTCATTGTTCATGGTACATTATAAATGAAATTTTACAGTCTGAATAGTTTTACTTGAGCTATATAGGTTTGTTATTGTTGTCAAATTATTAAAAATTTCTTAAGTAAATAATGTGATGTATGAAGTGTGGTGAATATTTTTTAAAACGTTTTGAATTTTAGTTGTATTATTGTAATTTAAACTATTAATATTTATGTGTAAACTTAATGCAGGATACAGACTTCTTAATAATGTGTTAAAATTATTCTCGTATTTCTTTCTATCATACTCAAAGACTACCTAGAAGCATATTTGGAACTTAGATCCCCCTGTCAAATAGTTCAATATTCATGAAGTATGCTAGAAAAGTTCATGATTTCGTGAATTCTTTTCAAGGGGTAGTCGTGTCATTATTTGATGAGAATAATTTGATTATACGATTCTTACAAAGATTATTCAATCATTTCTGTTACGACAATATGCCTTTGTTCTGTTCTGTTCTGCTATATGACACCTTTCTCCTTCTCTTTTCAGTTTGTGTTGACTGGTTCCATGATATATGTGTGTTTGAATGAAGAACTCAGAAATCAGACTGGTTCCCAGTAACTACTCATCAGTGTTCATTTCTTCTTAAGGCTTTCATTCATTAACGTTTGTGCGAATGATTGTGATTGAAATAAATCAGTGAAATATTCATCATGAAAACAACAAACATGTTGGCAGTGTGTGCGATCCTCTTAGGCGTTAGCTGTGCAACTTTTGCTCAGGAGAGCGTGGTTACGTGGAATTTGCTTGAAGAACAGGGCGAGAAGACTTACATCGGAAATATTGCACGCGACAGTTCACTCTATGCTAATGTTACCATGGAAGAATTCCAATTAATGAAATTTCAGATTCTAACTCAGGGAAATATATATGCACCATTGTTTAACATCGACGAAAGCGCCAGTACGCTGACAACAGCAACAGTTCTGGACCGTGAAGATCTATGTCCCGATATGCCACAGTGTGTATTAAGCTTCAATGTGGCTGTTTATATAAAAGATAAATTAACGGAAGTGCTTGATCTATACAAGATTATCAAAGTGGAGATTACTCTTGATGACATCAACGATAACGCGCCTGAATTTCCTAAAAAGTATATAACAATTCCAATATCGGAAAACTCTGAAGTGAAAAAAGCTTACTTTACTAACGGAGCCACCGATTTGGATACTGGATCTAATAATTCTGTTCAAAGCTATGAAATGCAGCCACCGAATGAAATGTTTGGACTAGAAGTTCTATACAACAACGATGGCTCCACGGACTTGAACATAATCGTTAATTTCCCTTTAGATCGTGAAACCAAAAGTTCCTACCAGCTTATTGTCTATGCTAAAGATGGTGGATTCCCTGTGCGTACAGGATCAGTAAATATCAACATAACTATAACTGATCAGAATGACAATAGGCCAGTATTTTCGAACATGGACTACAATATTACTGTGGAAGAAAACACACCAGTTAACTCCACAGTTCTGGTTGTCACAGCAACAGATGCTGATACTGGTGACAATGGACTTGTAAAATATCAGTTTAGCTCAAGAACATCAAGTAGAATTTTAGAAATGTTTAATATCAATAGCATATCTGGTGAAATAACAACAAAAAGTGTTCTTAACTTTGAAGAAAAAAGGAATTGGTCCTTTAAAGTGCAGGCTTTCGACCATGGTAACCCAGCTAAGACATCAACTGTCAGTGTTTTTATCACGGTACAAGATATAAATGACAATTACCCAGTAATCAATATCAACTTGCCTCCAGGTGGAACAAGGTTGTCTGAAGCCGCTGCTACAGGAAGTTTCGTCGCTCACGTTGCTGTATTCGATGAAGATGAAGGAATCAATGGGGAAATATCATGTAAAGTTCTCAATGAAGATTTTCGACTGGAGGACTTTAAAATAAAAGATAATTTCAAAGTTGTTCTAAGTAAACCTTTGGATTATGAAGTGAAAGATAGTTATGAAGTTAGTATTGAATGTCAGGATGGTGGAAATCCACCAAAAAAGAATTCAACCAATTTTGCTGTGAAAGTCGAAGATATAAATGACAATGCACCAGCTTTCGTGAAAGATTTGTATGAATTAAGTATACAAGAAGAAGTTTTTCAGTCTATAATTGTTCAAGTTTCTGCGAAAGACCTTGATGGTGGTGAACTTGGAAAAGTTACTTATGGTTTACATTCTGATTCAGATGAAAGATTCACAATAAACTCAGTAACCGGACTGATAACTGCCAACTCGAAATTTGACAGAGAAGAAAATGCTCTTGTCTCTTTTAATGTTCTAGCATGGGACGGAGGCGTTCCTTCATTGACGTCTACAGCAACTGTGGTCATTAATGTCACAGATATCAATGACAATGCACCAATATTTCCTTCGAATCCATTAGAAATAAGATTTCTTGAAGGTGAGGCTGGTCAGTTAGCAAACTTGAACGTCACAGATCCAGACTTTGGAGAAAATGGTGAATTCATTTTAACATTTCCAGAAAATGACTATCTTGGTGAATATTTTGAATTCAGTTCTGTAACTGGAGAAATCAGAACATTGAAGCCTATTGACAGAGAGGAGATTCCTTATTTCAAATTTTGGGTGAAAGCTATAGATAGAGGTATACCGCAGTTATCTAGCTCGACTGAAGTGATTATACTTATTGTTGACATCAATGACAACATTCCTGCCATCATGTATCCAAACAATGGTAACAAAACCAAGAATGTTCCGATCACTGCTCCTGTTGGTTTCGCCATCGCAACGGTTGAAGCCACTGATCGGGATGATGGAGTAAATGCACAACTGCTATATTTCATTGACAGTGGCGATACTCGTGAGATATTTAAAATTGATGTGAACACAGGTCGTATAACAATCGGAAGATTGATGTCAAATTCTGATGCAGATTCTTATGAGCTGGAACTTGCTGTAAGAGACAATGGGGAAATCCAAAGAACTTCTTTTGCTTACTTAAAAGTGAACATCAAACCTGTTAATGAGACAGCACTGTCTCAGATAGAAGAAGAAAGCAAACAGAATCTGATGCTGGTCGCCATCTTTGTTGCCATCACTATCGTAATATCAATTATGATCATCAGTTCCATTATCGTACTGCGCTACATCGACAAAAGAAATCAAGCGAGATCACCGCCGAAAGTGAACGAGAATAGATTCTATGATATTCCAAAAGTTGATGAAAGTATGTCAGGGTCGTCAAGTGTGTCCAAAGATTCCGATATTGAACTTATTAAAAAACAAGCGAAAAAAGAAGTGAGTTTTTCAATTGATGAAGACAGTGACCTTGGAAATAATTCAACTTTAACTAATGTGACATCATTTTCAATGAACAAACCTTCATATCTATCTATGGACTATAAATCTTCCGAGGTAAGGGCTGTCTTATTTTTTTCCTCATTTTTAGATTGACTGTAGTAATAAAAAGTATTCATAGTACATAATGTAATATTGAATTCAAATGGATTAACTTCTTTGCCATTTTGGGGGTTATAAGTTTTATAAAGACATATGAAAAAAAGATCGCAACACAATCTTCATAAATCATTATAATTCTTTATGCCATTATTTGAAGTCTAATTGACAATGATACTTATCTGAATGGTTTCTTTTATATATGATTATATTTGGTGGTATAAGGTTTTGAAATTTGCCTTGTCATCAAGTACAGTGTAAGCATACTCAAGTTCACCACCTGTGGCCCTGGATTTCTACATGCTTCAGTTCCATGGAAAGCTAAACAATATTTATGTTGTCTTTAATACCTCACTCCTTAAGTTAATGTCGGAATCATTGTTCTTATATCTGATTTTTTCCTTGTCACAAATCTGTCACGATATGTTACCCAATTTTAAGAGTTCTTCACGTTACAATGTTTAATGTAGGAATTATCTGTATACCTACTTCAAGATTGAAGAAAAAATAATACATTAAATTTTTTTATGTATGTAGAATTGTTTTTCTTTAGACTTTCTATAAGTGATTTTATTCTATTTAAAAGTTGCCTAGTGTGAGGTCATTTTAAGACATTTTGTTTACAATACCATGAGTAAATATTTTTCATGAAAAGTTAAAGCTTAAAGAAAAGAGCCTGTGACGTAATTTTTAGAATTGATGATTTTCTAATACTGTTGATATAGGCCGTTGGTAAAATATTCTTAGTTTCCCTGTGTAATACCAGCCTGGAAATATTCTTAGTTTCCCTGTGTAATACCAGCCTGGAAATATTCTCTATATCCAAATTATTTTATCCAAAATATGAATGAAGCGATGTTATGTTAAAGACAAAAAAATAATTCACCTTTCGCTTAAGTCTCTTTCAGATCAGATTATTCGGTTTAAGTTCTATCAATTTAATGTTTTATTATTGGAATGAAAAGAATTATGATAACTGCACAAAGGGACACCCATTGTTTTCATTTATAGTAAATGTTAACATATTTAGATGTATTCATTAAAATACAATAATTTTGCTCCCCAAATCTTTATTGTTGTTCAACATATTATTGATTTATTGGTCTTATTCGGAGACCAAACATTTTTATATCATTAACCTTAACTTGTAAAGACTGAGGTTGCTTAAGGCTATTTGTTTAATTGTTTGATGTTTCGTTTAGAGATGATATTAAAACCTGATTTTCAAAGTAAGATAGAATGACAGATAATGTAAAAATCAAGATTAAATGTTAGATAACTCTGGGTTTATTGTCTGAAGATTTATGACTTATTTTAAATGCCATATTTCAAACATAATTTACCCATCTGTGGTCATGAAAATTGAAATTTAATGAAGTGTTTTTGTCTGCCTTAATAAAGTTAAGTAAGGGTTAAGTTATAATATAAATATATATACATGATATGTTTAATGCAGATACTAATATGAGATATGCAATATTGTGGATGAACACAAAATTTGCAGTAGTAAATAATATAAGATCAAAAAGCACTAGTCTTGGAAGTTAATTTAATTGAAAATTTGATATTAATAATTGATCCAATAATCATCTATAATGTTCTAAGGTAGCTCGAAACTCTACAAGACTGAATAATTTATTTTGCCCTTGTTCGCGATGGTGTTACTGTATACTGGTCAATTTTAATTCAAAATAAAACCCTATGTGAGGCCATCATTAAAAATATTTTGTTTGCTGTAATGCTGCCCAAGCACCAAAAAAGTCCATACAGCCAACTTTTTTTAGCCTCTTAGGTAATTTTTTTTTCAGTAAAAATAGCATTCTTAGAATACATGAATTTTGGGTTCAGTAAAAAAATTTTTTTTTTAAAAGATATACCGGTATGTCCTTATATTACTTAGTAACCTGCCCTCTGGATAGGGTTACCACATTATACATACAAACATTTTTTAAGGATGGCCTGAACAATTACTAAGTATAACAAGGTCTTATATATAACATAAAGGCACTTGACTAATAGTAAAGTTCAAATACATTGATCTTATTGTAACTTATTTAGAAAATAATATTTGTGTCATATTTTGGAACTCGAAATCACAGGACATTGTCTGGTTGAAGACATTAGTTTGGTTAAAAATTACTAATTTTCACTGACAGCAGACATGGTTATTGAATTATGACAATAAAAAAGTAAAATAAATCAAAGAGTTAACAGATTTCAAACCCTCCCAAGAGACAAATTTTTATGAAAATTGTAGACTATTAAAAGTGACTGTTGTGGTGCTCTTTTTTTAAACGAACAAACAACGCATAACTGTCTGAAAACTATTTCATTGACTTTTGAGCACCGGTAATCCAGTGTTGTCCCAAATGTTCTACCATACATTATCTGAAAGCTGAAACCATAATGCACCGTACTAAGTACAGTAGCTTCATTATGGTTGTTTGAGGAGTCTTAACCTGTATTTTGAGGGTTCAACGCAACAGTGTCGTAACTCATATGGAAATAAGAACAAGTTATGACAGTGTTGTGCTGAGCCCTCGATTTGTAACCTCAATTGTTAGTTCAAATATATATTTCCTGACATACAAACGCCACAAGTAAACTGTAAATGGTTTAACAAGTATACATAAAAGTGTTTAAATTATCCAATCAAATCTAGTAGTTATCCTATCCTTGTCAATAGACCCAATTGTCAGTATATAACTGTTGACGTACATGTAGTTAATATTTGTCAACTAACTGACAGGGTTTCCACTGACCATTATATTTTTTCCGCCACATCATCATGAATAAGCCACTTTTATTTTGAGGATAAGAATCACAGTTAAACTGTGATTCTTATCCTCAAAATAAAAGTGGGTTTGTTTGTACAATATATCAGAAATTATATTGTTACATTTTTGTTTTTATTTATTTAATGTAATATATCTCTAAATTATGTCAACAAGATTGATAAAAAACATCCCCAATATGACAAAATGCTTTACTTTGAAAACAAATCTTTGTTCAGCTTATATTTGCTTTTATGTGTTATTATTTTTTTAAATATTATTTATTTCTTAACTTATTATTATTTTTATTTCCAGGACACCCAGTCTAGTACATGGCTATGCAATAATACAATGTCTTCAGAATTGAGTAAAACTGGTCTTTACAATGAAAAAGAACTTTCAAGTTTAACACATAGCCAGCTACAAAATGTGTTGCAAAATTTTGTGGGAGGTAACTCTGGTAGACCTTGGCTACAGTCAGTGAGAGAGGAAGATGTAAGTTGTCTCCCTTGAATATTTTTTAGCCTTGATAATGCATAACTTTTATAGGGCTGGTTTGTTGAATTCATTAGATCTAAAGGGATGTGTTCAGCAGCTAGGATGAGACACTGTTGTTGATCAACAATTATTGATAGATATGATACATAAAGGACTTAAAAAAAGATAATATTTACATACTTCCACAATTCATTTTCTGTTTGTTGAGAATTTTCACATTTATTTCTATTAATTAAACAACATTTTACTTAAAAGTATTTGAATAATATGGCGCATTACTCTATTTGAAAGAGTAAATGAAAGATTCTGATAATTGATGTTTGACAAACCATTTAAAACATGAATTATTATGTATTTATGTTACATGTTTTCTAGGGTAAACGTATAAAAGGTGTTGAGGATACAGTAAGTGAGACGTCACATGAAACAGCTACCAGCGACAGTGGACGTGGTGGTAGTGAAGATGATGTCAACAGTAATAAAGCACCATCATTTTGTGATACAGGTGTGTAGAGACCTCAGATATAATTAGGCATATAAAGAAACATTTGTTTCCGGTTACCCAACCTACCCTAATTTTCTTTTTAATAAGGCTTGAGGAACAGTACATCCGATTTCTCATTTCTTTACAAAATAATACCCTTCCTACATTGCATATTTTAATGAGCACATAACCGGAAACAAACAATTTTTATATATGCCTTACTATGATAATCTATACTTATTTGTATATATTATGAAACTAAGTGCTATCTTTGTTTAAAAACACCAAGAACAATGTATAACCTTATTGCACTGACGATTCTAGTTTTGTCACAAATACTAGATACTGATATATTCTATATTCATTGTTATAAACTTCTAAATATAAGTATGCTGCATTATAAATGAGTTATACAGTGAAACCTGTGTTAGAGGCCACCTCCCAATAGAGGCCACACTGTGAATAATGGCCATAATATGTCTTTCCAAGGGTGGTCTTTATTCACAGGTTTGACTGTGTATACCTAGATTTCTTCTACTTCCTTATTTTCTAAGTAAATTGACTTCTTCCAATTCAGACTCATACTAGAACTAACTGACCCGCCTCCGTGGTCAAGTGGTTAAGGTCACTGACATCAAATCACTGAAACCTCTCACTGATAGAGGGTTGTGGATTCGAGCCCAGCTACAGACCATGTCTCTTTATGTGAGAAAGTAGGCAGTTGCTCATAGAGGTTGGGAGGTTAGTACTGGTTCTTCCCAGGAACGATGGTTAGGTGAAATGTCTGCCTCATATGACTCTGACTGTTGAAAAGGGGCGTAAAACCCAAAACAAACAAAAAAACATTCTAGAACATCTTGTATACTGTGTTTTCAGCCTTACTCTACCAGTGCTATGTATAACTCTGGGGGTAAGTCTACGCAGCACGACCCCTTGCTTATGTAACTACATGTACTCACTTTTAATGTGTGATGTTTCTTTATTTTACAAGTGCATGATAACAGTGATTTGATACAGTGTTTGTTTTTTTCTGTACAAGTGTTACCTCTGCATGTGAAAACAACCTGAATATCATAGACAAGCACAGTATTGTTCTATTCTAGTCATAATGCTTTATTTTTGTATTTCTAGTGCTCAGCAATATGTAACATTCATTATCCTGTTGTGATCACTCATTTGGTCTTTGGTCACATTTTATACGCCCCTCTTCATGGGATGTAATATCGAACACCTTTGGCATACTGGTAGTTGTCTAAGTTGAACAGTTCCATATCAGTCTTCACCAAACTTGGTCTAAAGGTTTACAGTCATAAAACTTAAGACAATGTCAATCATCAGCAAAATCATTTCCTACATTTTTGATTCAGGAAAAGAAAAATGAAATAAACCTTCTTCTCTTCCTTACATGAATTGTTTGCATCTGATCTCACCAAAGGGGTTTGTCACGAAAAAAAAATCCTAAAAAAAAAATTCCATGTAACCCATATATATGTCAAAATTTTACAATAGACACACAGTCGTAAAACAGCAGCATATGTATACCAGTGTACATGTACAGAGTGGAACTGTAAAATTATTGACAAAACTGCCCAGAATGGGTTTTAAGCATGTTAAAGTCTTGTGTTTGATTTTCTTTGAACAATGATCATACTGGCCTGCTTGATGGCACAAAGGGCTGACCATACCATTACCTAAATGAACTAGAAATATTCAAGTGACCTATCCTGCTGAAATTTGATGTTGACATTATTCTCAGTTATCGGTGCACATGTCCCTTAACCATTGCATTTATATAATGAGTTGGTGTCCATTTGAGTGTACCATGTCTGTTTAAGCTGTGAGAGCAACCTTGGGCCTTCTTGTCTCCTGTTCTCATATAAATCTTCTATATGCTTGATATTGTTGAACATTAGATACCTTGTTTTGTTTTCCACAGTGTTACATTCCTGTAAACATTGTTTTTCCATCTAAAAGACCTCCTATTAAGTCTAATTGAAGAATTAATATATAGGTGTGTTTATGTTTGATGTTCTACACATTGCATGTATATCAAAACATTCTCAGTGACATATGCTATACATTGTAATCTTTTTTTTAACTGACCAATCCGAATTATTTTTATTTTGGACTCTTTTTCATTGGATGACTACATGGCATGTGACATCAATTATAAGAATTGATTGGGTTATACATTTGGTTGCAGATTTTAAAAATTGCTGACTCAGGATATTTCAGGGACTATAAATTGTGATTATTAATTAATTATCAATTAATTATCAATGTTGATGTGTTTTTCAGATGGAAGAAAATCATACAATTTACCTAATGGTGATCAACATAGACTACACATGATCAAACCAAGACGTCCTCCACCTCCTATACCATGTGACAGTTACCCTAGAAACATTAGTTTTAGTGATGATAGTGTGACTGCTAACACATCTGTGGCTAGTTGTATGTTTAAAACACCATATAAACAACATGAACTATTTACAATTAGTGGACAGTATTCACAGGACACATTTTTAGAGACACAGATGACGACTCCCGGTTTACCGTATTCGGTGGCCGATATTGACACTATGAGTGACATGGCAGTAACATATCGTGATGACGCTAGCACGACAACATCGGGTAGTTATACGATAAACCCGGATGATTTGTGCAATGAAATAAATGAATTATTCTTCAAGGATGTAATTGTATGATGCTGAATTCGAACCTCCTCTTGTTCAGTATTTGCAAGCTCTGAAGAAAATGTGCCAAACATATTTTGTAAACATAATATAAGTAATAATGTATGCAGGTGCTATATACATTGTATACCATTTTTAATGTCTCATTTTTAATGTCATTAATTAATGATATTCAACTGTGTAATGATAATTCATATCTGTTGTTTAGAAGTAATGAAAAAAATCAGTGATACAATTTTCAGTTAGTAATTACAATGTAATATGATTTAGCTAAATAAAGATACATTGTAAACTACCAAATTTTACCACAATATGTCAAGATTTTTATTCTATAAATCATTCCATTATGTTGATCACAAAGTATCTATGATCTAAATAATGTATTTCTTCAAAATCTCAGATTTTATATCTAGATTATGACCGACGATTATGCAATAAGTAAATGAAATGTTTGTCATTGTATGAGAGCCTTAAGAACAACAAACTGTGTGATTATTTGTGTAAATGTGCTATTTTATATGCTTTTTATAGAAGGATGATTTTATTAGTGTAATTTAGACAGCTTTGCTTGATTCTAAGATGTGTTACTACGGATGTAGCTGCAGTCATGATGAAACACTTCTCCACATATAAATTCTTCTGATGAGTTCTTCTGTTGTCGTAATTCCATGGTGCAGTGAAATTATCATTTGTTGTACTAATTGCAAGCTGTTGACTAAACTAAAACTTGCTTGCTGTAAATGATTACACTTCACAGTTTTGCTATGATTTAAATAACATGTACAAGTTGTAAGTCAGCTAGCATGTATTTTCTCTGTGAATTTTATACAGTAGAAGAGATTATTATCTTTTTATAATGGATTCTTTAAACTTTTAGTCTCAAAGAAATCTGATTTTTTTAAAAATAAAGATATAATTGTATTTTGTATTTTTTACTAATAGCTTGGTGTACTTTTAAGTCTGTTGAACATCAGATCACAAAATAAGTGAATTCTTACAAAAAGAAATCTATAAGCTGTAAAAAAAGGTATTGTTTGTTATACATTGTCTATTCAATTTGAAAATATTTCAGCTATATATCAAATACATGTATAATGAATCATTTATTTGAGATCAAATTTTATTTTTATTTTAATTCATTTGAGTCATCTTTTATTTCAAGTGTCATATTAAACTTTTCTTAGATTTTACTGCGAAGGAGAAGATTACGATGAAAAAAATGTATTCACGATCAGTTCTCTGAAAATTCTGTACAAGATCTTGACTAATGTGTGAATGTGAGTTCTTCTTCTGTATTAAATGTATATATGATTCTACAACATGATCTTGTTTTGCTAAGTGTATGTTTTATGTATGTTCTCATTGTTTTATTTACTTTTATTGTTGATTTTTTGTACAAATTGTAAAGGTTATGAGAGAATGTTATTGCAACACTTGAAAAGTAACTTTTTTAATGATACAAAATACAAAATATAAACAAATTTTTTTATCTTGTGTTTTATATGAAATGGGATATCCAAGGTTGAGAGCAGGGCGCCAAAAAACTCTAATTTGCTGATCCGGACCGAATTTGTCCAGCCAGCTTACAGTTCCATAGTTCCACCTAGGTGTATATCTGGGAACTGCCTCATCAGCTGTTAAAATCACCTAGCTGTTGGTACAACCTTAAACCTCTGAAAATATAAGATATTTATAAATACTGCTACACTAAGTTAAAACAAAATATACCAGTATATACAGCTATTGCTTGCCTTATTATCACCTGTCTAGCTGTAACATTTTGTAATTAGCAATTAAGCTTTTTTCTGCTGTGGAGAAAGTGAGACATGTCAGGAAAATTCTGCATTCAATCAATTCTACCAATACCAGTATTGCTTCTAAGGGCAGGTAATAAGTGGTATAATATTCTAGACGGTTGTCTCCCTTACATTGTGAGCAACAAATGTTGCCCATAGGAAGTTGAACTGTGCTAGTAGGTTTGAAAGTTCTACTGCATTGAGCTGATGATGTATATCAAAAGAGTTGATTTTATGCTGATAACACGAAGAAGAGACAGAAGAAGAATCCTACACTTCTCATTATGTTATGTTATATACAGTCAAACCTGTGCCAAGTAGCCACCTCAGAATAAAGGCCATTCTTAAAAAAAGGTCATTGAATTTTTATTAAAAAAATACCTCTGAATTAAGGCCATCTGTCAATAAAGGCCATATTTTGTCTTTTAATTGGATGGTTTTGTTCACAGGTTTGACTAAATATAGGCAAGCATTTCTCCAAGAAATGTATACTGTATCAAACCATGCACTAACTCCTTTACATAAAGAAGTTCTTCTTATTATTATTATTTGTTCAACATCGTCCAGTACATACTGTCAGAGGTGATAAATATTTGCTGGTACAGGAGAACATAGAGGGCTAGCATGTTGATATGAAGGGATATAGTATAATGGTTCCCGGTATTAAGGCATCCCCTAAGTAGGAGAGTAGGCAGGTTAGAATGAATGTTAGCTTTTGCATTTTTTCACCATTTTTATATATCACTTTTGAAATGATGTTGTGAGTATTATTGGCTATGCTCCTTCTGATGGACCATTCTTAAGAATCAAGCTCCTCATTAATTCAAAGAATTGTAATTTAAAAATAAAATATAGGGAAAGGTTATCAACAAATATTAAGACATAAAATACATTTAAACACATAAGATGCTTACACTCTTTTTAAAGTATTTAATATTTTATTTCATCACTTCAATTTATTAAATGAATATAATACATGTACAAAATTTATAAAATACAACACAATTTGTAAACATAATCAATGCAAATAACAAAAAAAAGCACTATTTAATACCATAAAACAACATAAGTGCTAAATAATTTGTTTTTAACCTGACCATCATTCCTGGGATGAACCAGTACTACACTCCCATCCTCCGTAAGCAACTGCCTACTTTCCCATATAAAGAGACATGCTAAATAATGAATGTTTTATAAGTAACATAAACACTATTATAATAATCTACACTCTTGTGTTGCAGTTATCTCTTTTGACTCTTCCAGGATGGCAAGGATAAAAAGTTCCTTTACCTTCCATTGCCCGCAACTGAGCTTAGAATCAACTTGACAGCTAGTTAACCTTGTAATCTATATACAAATTGTTAGTTTCTGGTTATAATGCTCTGTATAAATAGTGTAGGCATGGGTTTTTGGCATTGTAAGCCTGCGGAAAGGTAAAAGAAGTGAGACTATGGATGCAATGTTGTACATGTAGTTGCTTCTAGAATATATTAATGATAAATATATCTACTTAATCAACCAATACAAGTATTGAGTATTGTTATAGAATTAGGTAACTCTTGTAGTAACTATATCTATATTTATGCTGGAGTTGTCTCTCTTAGATCTGATTGTATTAATATTCATGGTATTATATCTTCATGCATGTCTATAGTTGTATGCTTGCTGTGGAACTAGCTGATCAATATTTAATCAATTCAAATAGTGTGAATCCTGCTTATTTCTAATTCCATAGAACTGGATAACATAAAACATATCAAGTATAATCTCAGCCAATCATTTGTCATGTTTAATCCATTTTGTTGAAGAGCTACACAACAACATCATCAATGAGCATTGTATTAAATTTTGATGTAGTATAATACTGATTTATCTGTTCAGGGGAGGTAAGTACTGTCAGTGATTTAGAAAGATCGTTAGAATGGACACTCTCAAGGTCGTCACTAAACATGACGTGCTTTGGACTTTTACACAATTTAGAGATCTCCCTCTTTTCAGCATTCCTCCTGTGGTAAGTGCTATAGATAGCCATAGAGTTTGATAATTCCTCACTATTTGATGTATTGTCTGTCTTGCTACATTCTGATTGGATGAAGTCCTCGGAAGGATTAAATAAATGAAGACAATCGTAGTTATCCTGATGTGGTATTGTTTGAAATGTATAATGATTGTCTGAAAGAGAAGAAAGAAATAGCGAATGTTTCATTTTAGAACAAATTGCAAATACACTCTGGTATAAAATACATGAATGAAATCTAAATAGTAAATATGATGTATTACATTGTTTAGTTTCACTAAGTTGTAAGCTCCCATCATCTATTGCTTCTTAGTACATGCACATGATAAGAAATAATACATTATCATCATAGATTGAAAGCCATTTAAATTATAAACAAATAAATTATTATGAAATATTAACTTTTGATTTACTTCTTCATCTACATATTAACTCATTTGATATTTCATAGTTATGCAAAATACGCATCATTTAATTTATAAATATTACAATCAAAGGGACACAATTATGTAAAAATCGAATGAAGGCAGTTACCTCCCTTAACGCAAAAAAACTTTTTCATGAACTGATTGCAGAGCACCAAAAGCAGTTTACTGATTTTCGTTGACTCTATAGTGCACTGGAACCAGATTATTATGAGAGCAAATTCCACGTGCAGCTTACCTATAGAATGATATCCAGGAGACTCTACGGTTATGTTTAGATCCAGGACACTTCCTCCTCGTCCACTATCATGTGTACACATTTCTCCTGAGTTATTGCTGCCAATATCATCAATCGTATTAGTCTGCTGATGGTATTTCAACTAAAAACACAAACGTAAGTAAATATTAAACAGAGGTATTAATTTGTATATTTTTTCCCGGACGCCCAGGACTTTCATGCATATATCTTCTGAATAAGGTTTTAAATAACGTACAGTATCAATAATCACCTTTTGAATATTTTATATGACGAAAGGACAGCATGTCTTCATTGGAATACCACATGCATGCGAAGAATTTTACAACCCTTCAAACGTTGTTCATGTTTTGTTGAAAGAGAACCAGTACCAAACCACTGGATTCTTGAACATGACGAGACTGCATGATGGTTACATTGTTTTATCAGTTTCATGTGACACCACATATGTTTCGCTTTCAATAGTCATTACGTCAACATAATTACTAAGTACATGTTGAAGGAGATTTCTACACTGACCGAAACAGGCTGCTTAACTTATCCAGAAAATTATGAAAATTTAACATAATATTTATGTATGTTTAGACTATATATTTACATGTACAATGTATACACATACCGTTCCAACTTGTTCAGTGTTCAGCGGATCAATTATAGATGTACCACTTGAGTTGGTGAAATATCCTGTCTCATTAAGGCTGCTACAGTAATCTCTCTGTGAATCATCTAGTTTGAGTTCTAAATACATATCTTTGACTTTGTCAACTTTGTCAGCATCTTCAAGATCATTTGGAGACTTTGTATGAGGCGACAGAGAATCACCAAACCTCACATCAGCTTTATTTTGTTCAACAAAAATGTCTGAGATAGTGGTTTTGGGGGTCTTTTTTCGTTGATCAAACCAACAAGTTTTTAAGATGATAAAAATCATTATGGTCGATAGTACAACAGTCAAAATAACGATTCCAAGCACAATCCATATATTTACGGTTAACCCTGATCCAAACGCAGCATGATCCAGTTCAGGTACAATGAGAAGTCCTAGTGTTACAGATGTGTTCAATGTTGGGACGCCATCATCACTGATGTCTATATCAAATGTAAAGATATCACCAACATTGTCAGCAACACTTTTGTTTAAATACATTTTCCCTGATATGTGGTCAATGGTGAAAACACCGCTAGAATTATCTTCTCTGATTTTATAAGAAAGTTTTGCATTGTTACCAGAATCATAATCTCTGGCTTCAATCTGTACAACAAATGAATTACTTTGACTTGTCACTGGGACTTCAATAGTGTTATCATATTCATTTGGGTATATTACTTCTGGTCGATTATCGTTTACGTCCTTTACAAAAATTTGGACCTCAGCAGAACTTGTTCTTCCACCCATATCAACAGCATATACATTACATTTATGAACTGCAATATATTCTCTGTCTAGCACTTTACTTGTTGTTATAATTCCAGATTGTCCGAATTTGAAAAATTCCATAATTTCTTCATCGGGAAATACCAGTTTAAATGATCCATTGACACCTTTGTCCGGGTCAGACACTGGAATATTTCCTACTTCAGAGCCAACCATTAGATTTTCAAAAACATAAAATTTCATAGGGTCTCTGTCAAATATTGGGTCATTATCATTAACATCATCGATATTTACTACAACAGTGCCAGTTGATGAATGGGCAGGAACTCCGTTATCTATTGCTAATACATGAAATACATGTTCATTTCCATGTACCTCCCTATCCAAGCTAACATTAGCGGTTATAACTCCAGAATCTGGATTCAAAATAAACAATCCATTAGAGTCAGGAAGTAAGGCGTATGAGACCTGACCACTTAATTCTGAATCCTTGTCTTCAGCTGACACTACGACTATAGACACGCCTAACGGATTATTCTCTGTGATAGACACAGTATAAATATCTTCTGTAAACACAGGAATATTGTCATTTACATCTTCGACATGTACTATAAAACTGGCGGTTGTTTGACGTGGTAAATCACCATGATCTTCACACAGAATGGTGACATTATGTCGGGGATGTGTATCATGATCTAAAGTCTGGTTCAAAACAATTTTATAATTACTTCCAAGACCTATTTGTTCAAGTCTGAAATGTTGGTCCAGAATATCACACGACACTATTCCATTTTCATCAGAATCTAAGTCGACTATTTCGACATGTGCAACATAGGTACCAGTATCTAACGATTCCAACAATCTAGCACCCCCTGGTGGCTGATTCAAATTTATTACAGGCGAGTTATCATTAGCGTCTTCAATTTTAATGTGAACATTCGCTGTTGATGATTGTGACTGTTCACCTAGATCGTATGCCACCACTTGAAAACTAAACCTCTGCTCTGTTTCATAATCAATAGTTCCTATGATAGATAATTCACCAGAATGTGAGTTGACGAAAAAATGTTTAAGGATTTTGTCAGAAACTCGATTGCTGAGAGCATACATAATCTTCCCATTATTGCTACTATCTGGATCTGTTGCAGAAAAGGTCAAGATTACTGTGTTCATAATAATATTTTCTCTTACTGAAATATCATAAAAGTCTTCAGTAAAAGAGGGAGCATTATCATTAGCATCAGTAACTTCAATCTGTAGAGTAGCTGTTCCAGTTTTTGGCACTGCCCCTCCATCGATTGCCAAAATGACAAATTGATACTCTGATAAAGTTTCTCTATCCAACACTACGTTGTTCATTAATTGAAATTCTTTACTTTCTGTTACAACCAGGCTGAACACCGGTGGGTTCATTTCTGGTAACAATTTATACGTTTTCACTGAATTAATTTCACTTTTATCTTCATCCATTGCTGCTCCGGAAACAATGACTGCATTCCTTTCTACCGATTCAGAAATCTTAATCGGATTGTTGATTGGTAAGAATTCAGGAGTATTGTCATTATCGTCTTCAATGTTGATCTGAATGTTGATGATGTTCGTCACTTCAGATAGGTCTGAGTTATACACTGCGACATTGAATTCCATGAAGCAGTCCTGGACACAGTCTGGAAACTCTTCTCTGTCAATGGTCTTGCTTGTCCACAGTAGACTGGTATTAGATTCAATTTGAAAGAATGCTATGTAATTATTCTGTGCTCTTATGATCTGGAACTGTAGATGTTGAAATTCTTCGTTGGAAACATTATTAAACAGCTCACTATCAATGGCAACACTTCCTATGTATTGTTTGGCTGGATTTTCCTCCATCAGTCGATAATTAACAGTTGCGTCTTGAGTAATTACATATCCTATTAGAAGGCATGAAACCAAGCACTTGCCGAAAAAGAAAGTCGTCATGTTTACCGTTTTTTGGAATTGATTTTACTGTTCAAAGTAGCAGTTCTCCCACCAAGACTGTTTCATCGCCTAGACACAGGACGATCTGAAATCATAATAAATAAATATCCAACAATTTAATAAAAGCAAATAGTATAACATGTAATTTGCATACTTAAAAGCGTTTATTTCCATAATTAGGAACTAGATATTCTCACACGTACATACAGTGCATAACATCAGGTGTGGACCAGAAACATATGCGGCTTGCTATACAACTATTTTCTGACAATATGGATGCATGCATAATTAATTACACATCAAAATATAATGATGAACAAGGAACAAAATTGCACATACCAGCTTACGTACTGCCAATATCCTTAAAAACCGTGCAATGCATTTATTGATATGTATATACTATATGTATACATGTATCCTAAAACAACATTTTAACACCCTGTTGTGCAGCCAGATATATGTGTAAAGTAACGTAAGTTTAATATATAAAACCTGTCACTAAATCCTGTACTTCAACGCATACAAACTCGAAGTCAACAATGAAAAGTCTTTATTTGCACACGTTGAGGTTAAGCATTTGAGTACATTTGTCCTATGTAACAACACGGGTTAACTACGGTACTTGAAACCAATTCACAAATGTCTAATTTCCAGCTCAAACAAATCAAGTACAATATTTGAGCACGTTTGAATCGATACAGGTTTTCATCTATTGTTAAACTTTTACAAAACAAGGGTTTTTGACACCTGATTTTCCGGGGGTATATTATGTTGCCGGAAAGAAGAAATGTAAACATTACTGTATATTATTCGTTTAAGTACCAGATGGCTAAGTCACTACTGAAGTAACGCAACAACACACTATTCGGATATAATCCAGCAATAAACAAGAATTGTCCAATATGTATTTTTCGCATTATCATTAAAGCCATTTCAAATGAAAACATATGCATTGACATAGTCAAGAAATCTGCAATAATGATTAATTTAATCTCCAACATGTGATAATAGTAATTTATATACACTTGCTTGCGCACAATTAATTTTATTTTACCGCACAATATATAACATAGCATAAGTTTTATTGGCATTAAACAACATTTGCTTATTTACAGTCATACAATATTATGAATATGATAACATTGAAGAATGTGCATACAAATATAGCTGAAAAAACGCTCCAAATAATATAATTGTATTATTTTTGTCACCTACGTTACACACTAATTATAGATTACTAATTACTAAGACGGTCGGTTCTTTAGTCGTGAAGGATATTAATTAATAATACGAGAAAACATTCACATTGAAAGGAAATTCTTTGATCTTAAATATTTTGTTTTGGGTCAAAGGTAAATCTACGGAAGTGGGTGGAGTTAGCATTCAATTATATTTTTGGGTGGCATTGAAAGATGAAATCCGACAAAAATTCGCTCCTACTTCAGTAAAAAAATAAATTATTTATTTGGGTTAAACGCCGTTTTTCAACACTTTTTCAGTTTTATACGGCGGCCGATTCACCTAACCAGTTTTCCTGGACTGTATTCTAACCAGTACTAACTTACCCTTTCACAAGGAACCGACAACAACTTCTCTACATGTTGAAGAAAATCGACATATTTTGTAATATTTTAAAAGAAAGGTATAACCTGCCGCAACCGGTAATTGAATCCGGATGGCGGGGTTACAATCCCAGCGCACGAATCACCGAACCACTACCGCGGCCAAAAAACGATCATTCGGATCAGAATTTATAATACCATAGAAGGGGTGTGTGGTATGATCAAGTGAATGCAAAATCATGGCACTGTCCCTGAGTAAGGAAATAGCATCGTGGTGTTAAAAAATGGAAATGAAATGAAGTTTAAACTTAGCGTTTTGTATTTTGAAGCGTCTTACCAGTAGACGTTTATTGTTGCAGCAATTGACACGAATAACACCAATGTGAGCTATCACTTGAATATCTATAGCTAAGAAAAAATGTCATATGGAAATGTATAGTTGTTAATCGTAGACAAATTTATTTTCTTCCTATGCAAAATATTGCTGTATTATTACCGCCCCCGGATCATATGATGCATATATGAATGACGTTATTAAATTCATACGATGGCCTACTCAGACGAGACAAAAGGAAGAGAAATGCGTTTCCTATGATGAAAGCTTTGTCTCATAAATACACGTTTATTACATTCAACGTCTGATTGCTAATTAAGGGACAATGGTCTTATAAACAGGAGACTTTGACTCGAAAATCGATAAACTGTGCCATTTTCAATACGGAGAAAATCGGCACCAGTTTCACGAACAAAATTTAGTAGAAACTTAATAATGAACACAAGAAAAGTTTTTGTCTGTCTAGAAATCTTGTTTCTTTAACCAGAAATGTTATCATTTGTTTCTTTATTTATTAAGAACATGTTAAACATGCCAGCATAAAATAGTGTGGGTCTGGCAGACAAATTAAATCTAAAAACTCCATTTTCATTGAGTTCCTAATAACAGATGCAAATCAATTTTATTGAATTATATCATGTCAATTTATAATAGTTAGGTTGAATCAGCAAAAACTTAAGTTTTTTTGTGAAACTGGAGCCAGATTATCACCAAAATGTCAAAAACTGTAATAACAACATCTTAATTGCAAATAAATACATACTTCATTGTTTTCGTATAGGTATAACTTTTATTAATAATGATAATCAATAATATAATACATTTGTAGGAGATCGAAATGCATTCAAGCAATCTTAGTCACGCAAAATAACAATAATTGCATAAAAATATTGCAAAAAATACAAATAACGAGTAATGATATTATTTAACAGCATTACCTCTTTAATTTATTCGTGAATTCCAAACTTCGGTTATAATAGCACATATTTTCACCGATATCGAATATAATAATTCGTTCGTTTCTACCTATAAAACCACGTAGTATCTTGAGATATCAGTCATACACAATCATCGCATTGACTTTTACTTTAAATTGAATTGAAACTGTTGAAATGACTGACTTGCAAACATAAAAAGAATAAATGCACAACCAAAACTACAACTTACTTTTCCTAATTCAGTATCCCATATGTTTTTTCCCATCAAGTTGGGTGTATAGAATATTTCTTTGCGTTCACAATGTTATTATTTTCATACAAATCGTAAAATAACGTCCCTCATAATGTATCTGCCATATTTGTGTTCCTTATAATTACGAGTATTCATGTAAGACGCTCTCTCATGGTCATACAAACAAACGAATAAAAGGTTTTTTACTTCAATCTGATTGTACAGATGTGTCAACACGCAACAGACATTCAAAGTGTATTCAAACTGTATCTAAAATAAAATGTCACTATTTCAGACTCTCCACGTGAGCTCAGTTGTATGAAGAGTGAATGTTAAACACTTTTTATAGAAAAAAAATACATAAATTATAACCTTAAAGACACAAACAAAATGGGCAATAGTCTCTGGTACATTTGTATAATTGAAAACTGTTTAACTTTGACTGTAATTTAACAAACAGAATATTATCTTTATCCAAAATGTACCGTAAATGCCTGCCGTAAAATCTTTAAACAAACTTAACAAATATATGGTTACATTGTACTTACAATAAAACTTCAAAAGTTCAACCATTTTCTTTTCCTTTGAAATCAAAATATGAAAAAGTGGTAATCGTATAGAAAAAAAATTGATTGCGTAAATTAACGTTTGTGTAATTTTCTTTCTCTTTTCACGCGCTTATTAAAATCGTATCTCATACGGGGGTTGTTACATGAATTCTTGTTATCTGATTTTACCATCTAAGCTATACAGACAGACAGAATGACGAGTTGTTAAGTGGACAATTATCCATTTCACACATTCATTGTAGTGACAATTTGTTTCTCCAATATATCGCAAAATTTTATCGTTTCAGTGTTAATAATTAGAAAGTTGTATCTTTCTTAAAACCGATAAAGTTTTAGTACTTCCTGTCTGTCTCATCATCGGTTTACTTTTGTTTTCATCGATTAAACATACAGAGACAATTATACATGTAACGTGTATAAGTTAAAACAGAATGTTTGCGTCATTAATGAATAATTAGACTTGAAGATAACGTATTCAAATCGTTACGTCATGAACATATTTTAACTATATCCAGTCCGCAAGGAACATTTACACTACAACCTCTCCAGAGCGGACCTCTCTTGAGCAACTACCTCCCTTGAACAACAGCCTGATGTTTTTCCACTGTACGATTTAATTATTGATTTAACGTACCTCTCTAGAGCAACAATTAACCTCTCAATAACAACATAATTTTGCTACTCCCAGAATGTGTTGCTTTGGAGAGGTTGCACTGTATATACGAATATTGTATATCATGAATTATTCGACTTAAAGACCCCGTTTTCATATATTTACGCCTTGAACATGAATTTGATGTAGTCCGCAAGAGACCTTGTTGCATGAATTATACGAACATGTACGACATAAAAAGAAGAAAATTAACAGACATTTTATCCTGCCGTGGCATTTGTCTTAAATTATTTTTACATTGTGAACAGATATACCATAGTCATTATCTAATTATAGAATAAAACAGTACATGCACAATTGTTAAGAACTTCAAGAAACTCAGAACACATTTTTTAAATAGAAACTATTTCAGAAATTGACCTTCAAAACATGCGACACTGGAGTTAGTCAACAAATGTATATGATTATTGAAAATGGGTTTCTTGCAAAGTTGGAACAAGGAAAACAAAACGTCACGTGTAATTATTTCGTATAAATCCATATCTAAGGTCTACTATCGAACGTTTTGTTATATTAAATGATGAAATAAACTGATCCTAGTAATACATGTATCTCGCACGTGGGTAAAATCCCATTAGAAGACAATGACAGCGTCTGACATCACAGTAATCAATTACTTCATTATTGTATTTACGAAAATGACAGTGATTAGAAAATGACTCGTAAAGATTTAATTCTGCAACAGAATTTATTTGTTTGGGTTTAACGCCGTTATTCGACAAATTTTCAGTCCTATACGGCGGCCTATTCAACTAACCAGTTTTCCTGAACTATATTCTAACCAGTACTAACTTACCCTTCCACAAGGAACCGGCAATTTCTCCACACATTGAGGAAAATCGCCATTGTTGTGAAATTCCCATGGAAGAGTCTGACCTGCCGCGACCGGGAATCAAACCCGAATCGCCGGGGTTACAAGTCCTGAGCAATAACCACTGGATCAAGACCGTGGTCCTTCCGCAACTGGCACAACGGAAATACGAAATTCTAGTACGTAGAGATACGACTTCATGTATTAACATACTTAATGTAAAACACAACACACACTGCACTTCTGGTCATTTTAAAGTAATGACGAATTTAAATAGATTTACAATGTGCATGCTGAGCCCTTTACCCAACATGCACTTTCAAATATTTAGCACTAACACTTTTACAGAACTTACCTAATGAATTTATTCCTTTGTATTTATAATCAAGCATTCAATTAATTTATGCAATATCAACTCAGATCTGCTGTATTCAATATTCTTTTATCCAACTTTACTTACGAAGTCTACAAAGCATTTTTGTACGTACGATTAAATTTAAACCGTCGGGTAACCACTGTGATCAGATTTAGTGTCTAGTCTCGAGGATCACATTAACTTGTTGTAATAGTGTATTATGTAGTATCATTTTTGGTAAACTTGAACAAATACGTGTGAATAATACCCAATTTGGCTTTTAGCACTGGTGCAACACTGTCGATATCACGTATTGTAGGAGCCCGTAATTATCACATCAACTCCCTGACACCGTACAGTCAGACGTTAACCATCCCATATGCTGAGCCTGGATCCAGACAGATTGACGACAAATGATTCAGGGCTGATGCTGTTGCGGGAAACCAGTAAAGCAAATTACGTACCAACACGTCCGGTATGACATCTAGCGTCGTGAAATATTGCGACGAGAGCATTAACATTAAGAAATGTTATACAAATATGTTTGTCACATTTTATGGCGATAACATAGCACAGTCAATGCTTCTTCCAATTATCACCAACTATGGAAAATTGTAACCAACGCTTCACCAAAATACAATTATGCCATATCCACCAAAATGAGCAAAGAATTTCATGACCATAAGCGGCGGCCGTAAAAGGTTCGCTACGTTCTTGATGGCCTGCATGGAAGGGGGGGGGGGGGGGAGTATTTACACATTTTCTTGACAATAGTAGTTGTATTTACGATCATGTTAACCTAAATATAATTACATTTTGAGTCAAAATGTTAAGTTATTTATTGTAATTAGGAATTGGGAAAGGTTACCTATCAATTTAAGCATTTTTTCATTTTGTCTGTCAATGGGTCAAGGCACCACCAGAAAAAAAAAAACGTTACGGCAGGTAGTTAATTACAACTACCTGGTTACAGGGATAATTGAGCAGAGGCTCCACTTATTGGCAATCGAACGAAATTTGTCCTATTTTTAAAAAAATTCAACCAAATGTAGAGCTAATTGTACAATGTTGGCAAAATACAACTTCTATCATTTCGTCCGCGCGTAAAATTATTTAGCCCGTCAAGTGTCTTGTCGTGGGAAGTAAGCTTCGAATATATGTGAGGTGTGTGTGCCTTAAGTATACCTAAGTTATGTAGACGCTACAGATAAAGAACTGGTCAGAGCCACAGTCTCATTTGACCGTAAAAAAGATAGTTTGACTCTCTGAATAAGTAAGATAATACTTCTGTCTCTTGAGACTTTGAACCAAGTGGTTGACCCTTCAAGATATCATCAGGCACTGGTCATTTTGACCTTCAGCTTTGGACATCTAATAAGAACACTGGGTCTGATAGTTGAAACAGGCATCCACAACCTATGCGATTTGTGGTATATTACATTATCTACAGACCTAAAACAGCCACTGAATGTTGAGTGTTGTTTTCACAGAGAACATTCGTATATATTATTTTGTTTATAATCTATCATGTTCTGCAATGATAAATGAAATAATTCTTCATATGGCATACTCACAAAAAACATGTAAAAGCACGCACAGTTACTGTAGAGTAGGTTTACATTAACGCTAATTTAAGCGGCATATAAAATCATATTATTCTATTGTTTCTATGGTGTTCAGTTCTATGTATATCTATAATGATCAAGTTTGAAACTTGAAACTTAAACAGAAAAGTAAACAGTTGAAGATGGAAACACGTTGTCTGCTAGTTTGACGTAAACCTTGTGTTAATTGTGATATTGTCCCATTTCCATCAAAGAAAGAAATATCCGTGTTCGATGATCACGTAGAGGACTAGGTGGACGTCTTTTAAACAAAAATAAATTAAAGGGATCAAATTGCAGGATAAAATCGAGTACATTATATATGTTCTATAGGCAATCCTGCTTCAGCATAAACTGGTTCCCGTCCCATGTTGCAGCACACGATGTATGTACCGTGACGTAAGTACAGAGGGGACCAGTTTAGGTTGGGATGAGTCTTAGTTCCGGCAAGGAGTTATAAGTAGTCCCTGGATCCTGTTGCACTTGAACAAAGAGCGATGAACGAACAAAGAGAGCCACACAAGGGAAGTCAAGATGATAAAACGTTAGACGTAGACGGAAGTTTTTATTATTTAAGATACCACCAAAGACCTATATAGGCCCTATATGTTATGCAGGTCTTTGATACCACTGTCGAGCTACACGTACGCTATGTCAAGTTCGTCGTTTCTTATTGTTAGATTCTGTTTTCAGTGTTAAGCTATATTTTATATCAAAAATCTTTAATCGATCTGGGACTAATATCATTTTAATAGCTACCGTGATTGGAACGAAGAAATCCGTTCAACCCGTACGTAGGCCTACGTACGTTCCGTAAGTTTGATATGACTTTTTCAGTTTATTCTTAGTAGAATTTCGAGCATCGTAGATCTACGTAGATCAACCTGAACTGCTTATGTCATACTTATATTATTATGTACATGCAGATATAGATATTAGTTATGTAGGTCTCGGATCAGGTAGTTGTATTCTAAATACAACTACCTGATCTAAAGTAGATTTTTAAGTCTTTATACTCGTAGATCTCCAGAAGTTTAGAAATGTGTATTAAATTAGAAATCTACTAGATTAGATTCTACTTCATTCAACCACAAAAGCGGTTTGATTATTGGTGATTTTTTTTCGTCATCGCTGGTCACCCTGATAGAATTCACGCGCCCGGACATGCGTCTACGACCCTGGCTGCAGGATTTTGTATGTTTTCATTTTCCCGCGGTCCTTCACCAACGCATGCGCAACAGCGACCTCGTGAGTTAATTCCGACCTAACATCAATGGAGGGAAGGAGAACAGTTGACAAAACGTTTTCGACTTTTATCCTCCTACTGCGTAATGATTAGCGCAACAGTTGCTGTTTAAATATTCACTTACATTCCAGGTACGCATTTTGCTCGATTTTGTCGTCAAAGACGTGTGCACTGTTGGGTAACTTACGAATTAAAATGGGTGTTTTCTGTTCGCACTGTTTTATGACTGCTTGCAAGTTGCACTTCGTGATTTTGCAAATAAATGTGGACGTCTTATTTTCATTATAGCGAGAGTGAATAACAATTTTGAGATAGAATCAAGGATGATGTATGTGTTCGCATGATGATTTGCATTTTGTGTATTATTTCCTGAAAATTTGTATCCGTCATTCGTCTGGTTTCTGTTTCTGATCAGCTTGGACTAGGAGTGTGCCCGTGCCCTCTCGTCTGCCAAGTTTACGAACTGTTGTCTTCTTCAGTAAAAAGTAAAAAAATGTGTAGAACTTATCAACATAAGTCCATTTTCAGACATTTGTCGGAATATTTTTTTACGTCGTAATGCTTTTCAGCAGTACCCCACCCACTGCATGTGGTCGTAACTGTAAACATATTTTTTTCGTCTTAAATTGGGACATTTTATTCCTTGATATTTCCATAACTGACAGTGGTAAGACTTAACTAATATTTTTTTGCCTGATTTCTGTTCAGGAGTCCGAAATCTCTTCGAATTGAGCTTAAAATGGTGTGGTGAACTTCTGGATTATGTAGGTCACAAATTTTCTGAAGGGAGGCAACTCATTGTGGATTGTTGTGTAAAATGTTTTTGCATAGATTTAACCGACTGTTAAATATTTGCCTTGTTATTTCCTTATTGATGAATTAATCGGTTGATGTTGATGATTTAGTAATCATTTCATTAGGTAGATTAATTATTTGATAATCATTAATAGGAATGTTACTGATTTAAAACAGAAAGTAAACAAAGTTGACAAAATGTTTTTTTGCTTCCTGGTAAATGTAGAGCTGTTTCAAGGGCATCGTCATGCTTAGTGGTTGAATATCATTACTTTGTAGTATGAATGAAATGTGGTCGTTGTAACCCTCACAATACTGACATCAAAATTATCATTTAATTGAATTTGAAGTGGGTGGCTAACCAGAAACACTATAATTTATCAGAGTTTAATTCTGTTGAATTTTTGCTGTGAATGTTTAAAAGTATGCTTGTGATTAAGAAAGACAATGCAACAATGAAGTAATGTTTCTTAAAAAGGATTGGAAAATAACAACGAAAACAGATGTTTATTCTGCACTTAATACATATCTGTTAAGAAATTAGAATTGGGTCTCAATATCATGACCCGACTCAATAAGACCACTTTCAGTCTGCCTGGTGGTCTTGAAAGCAGACCTTTAATATTGCATATTATTATTGTGCACTTATAATTCATTTTCCATTTATATAGGTAAACTTGTATCAGCAAAATGTCTTTAGAAGACGGAATGCTTGATTCACCTTTTGAATCACCCATTGGTTCACCATCTCCTGAAGATCGACACAAGTGTCAAAGTTGTCATGAGAAGATGAAGCAGCCTGTAGTATTATCCTGCCTTCATGTCTTCTGTCTCCCTTGTCTTGAAAAACAGGTAGGTTTTCAGCAAGATAGTTGTAAATGTTTATGGTTACTTGTCGGAAACTATTGTTTAGTGCCAACCATTAGTCCTTAACAGCAATATAATAATAAAAAATAGAAAAAAATACTGAAAGAAGTTAATTATGGACTACATATTTTTTTGATCAAGTAACTTTTAAACACAACTAATTTGGTTGTGTAGCTTTGCAACATATGTAGATAATATAAACAGAAGCTGGAGTCTAAGTGTGGAAGACAGCTGATGGTAGCTGATTGTGTGAACCAAGTTTGCCATGTATAATAGTAATATAATGACATTGATAGCTATTATGGCCAGGTGGAGTAATAGTTAATTTGGATTGAACAAGGATTCATGTTTGGTCTGGTACAAATTTGTTCCTAGAAGTGTAATGTGTGAATCCATGCACAAACTGATAATGTCGGCCAGTATTTTGATGTACTTACTAATTATTAACTTACATACAAATTGTACTAGGTTGAGGAGAAGACCCAGGAAGATGTTCCTTGTCAGACTGTAGAGTGTGAAACCTGCCATCATGAGACTGCAATCCCAGACAAAGGTTTATCCGAACTTTTACCAGAGTATGTTTTGATGGATTTGATCGAGATCGCTGACATTGAAAGCAAGATGCTGATATGTACAAGTTGTAAAGCTAAAGAGAAGGCAGATGCTAGATGTCAAGACTGTGCCAGCTTTCTCTGTTCTAACTGTGTGACTGCTCATAAATTTATGAGGTGCTTTGAAAATCACAAGGTAAGACTTAAAGTTAATGTGTTGCACACTTAATGATAATTACGTGAAGAAAAGGGGGTATATTGGTTTGCACATGTTGGTCCATCCGTCCATTTATATCCAAGCCTTGTCCGACAAATAACTATAGAATGATTTGGCCAAAGGTCTTCAGATTTGGTTTGGAGGTAGGTCATCACATGTAAATGACCAATATTGATAATGAGGTCAAAGGTCAAGGTCTTATAATGATATCCTGGTCCAGTTGGCCTTAGGGGCATCCGTGTTTCACAAACACTTCTTGTTAGATTTAGGTTTGACTTGACCTGACTGAATTATTTCTGTTCACTTTTATCCTCATTGTTGCTTGTCTCTTTTAAGTTGAAAGAGCATGTGTAATTCTTATGTTGCTTTTATTCCTAGGTATTATTTATATTGTGTTTCCTTCAGGTGGTTACTATTGAAGAAATGATGAAAGGGGACTCTTCAGCTGTACATAGACCTATACTGTGTCCAACACATCCTGGTGAAAGCCTGAAGAACTATTGTAAAACTTGTGAGGTATGTATATATTTCACATCTACTGATCACATTGTGTCTTTTGTCTCTTGTCTGTAAATATTTGTGTGTGGACAACATGTACTTAGTACATGTAAACAAACAATTGAACACTTTATAGGAATGTATGAAAACAAACATGGCTGGATTTTTTTATGTCATTTGAAGTTAAAGATAATATTTTGATTTGAAATTGAAGTATGCGATTAAATACCTTAGTTTGGTGTTATGTCCCTTATTAGTTTCTCTCTTCATATTTCAATGTGTTATTTAATAATTGTTACCCGTCTCCGTGGTTGAGTGGTTAAGGTTGCAGACTTCAAGTCACTGTAACCTCTCATGATAGAGGGTCACGTGTTCGAGCCCCGCTACCAACCATGTCTCTTTATTGTCGAGCCCGCCTGCGGTGAGCTCGACATAGTCGCCACAATGGCGGTTGCGTGTCTGTACGTTAGTTAGTTAGTGAGTTAGTGTGTCCGTCCAGATCCATGTCCGGGCTGTATCTCCGTTATGCATCGACACTTTTTAAAATAACTTGGCATAATTGTTAAACACCATGAGATTGTGTGCAGTGCGCAAAATCCAGGTCTCTAGCTCAAAGGTCAAGGTCACACTTAGAGGTCAAACATCAAAAATGAGCATTATAGACCTTGTCCGGGCTGTATCTCCCTAATTCATAGAAACTTTTTAAGATAACTTGGCATTATTGTTAAACACCATGAGACGGTGTGCAGTGCGCATAATCCAGGTCTCTAGCTCAAAGGTCAAGGTCACACTTAGAGGTCAAATGTCAAAAATGAGCATTATAGACCTTGTCCGGGCTGTATCTCTCTTATGCATAGAAACTTTTAAGATAACTTGGCATAATTGTTAAACACCATTAGATGGTGTGCAATGCGCAAGATCCAGGTCTCTAGCTCAAAGGTCAAGGTCACACTAAGTCTTAGAGGTCAAACGTCAAAAATGAGCATTATACACCTTGTCTGGGCTAATGCATAGAAATTTTTTAAGATAACTTGGCATAATTGTAAAGCACCATGAGGCGGTGTGCAGTGCAAAAGATCAAGGTCTCTAGCTCAAAGGTCAAGGTCACACTTAGAGGTCAAACATAAAAAATAATCATTATACACCTTGTCAGGGCTGTGTCTCCCTTATGCATTGAATTATTTGAAAATGACTTGCCATAATACAATGAGACCATGTGTCTTGGGCAACACCCAGATTTTCATAGGTCAAAGGTCAAGGTTACACATTCGGTCAAATATATTTTCCTTGTCTGGGCTGTAACTTCTGTTTGCATTCAAGGATTTTTAAATAAATTGGTATATAAGTTTACTTCAATGAAATGATGTGTCATGAATATCACCCATACTTGTAGTTCAAAGGTCAAGATCACAAGCTGGCTAAACAGGGGCTCGACATGTTGCCCTTGGGCTTCTAGTGTGAGAAAGTAGGCAGTTGCTTACGGAGGATGGGAGTGTAGGACTGTGTTCCTCTCAGGAACGATGCTTATGTGAACTGTCTGCCTCATATGACTTGACTGTTGAAAAGGGGCGTAAAACCTGATACAAACAAACAAACAATTATTGTTTCAGATACCTATTTGTAATGATTGTTTTGTGGGAGATCATAAGCCACCAGAACACCAACCTGAGAGAGTTCAAGATCTTGAAGATAAGGAACAAGAATATCTTCAGAAGTTGATAGCTGACAGTAAGAGCAAGATTGAATTCTGTGATGAATCCTCCAATACATTGATGAGTAGTCTTGGAGAGCTACAGAGCCAGACAGATAATGCCAAGGATCTAATCAATGAGACATTCCAGAGTTATAAGGCCATGTTGGAAAAAAGAAAGGTAAGGAACTTCTTAGGTTTTGATTGATAAAAAGTCTGCGAACTTGTGCGGTTGTCCGGAACAAGTAATTATTATTGATTTAGACAGGTAGCTTTTGTGGTAATTTTGTGTCAAATTGTTTGGAGTATAAAGGAAAACTATTCACTTTTGGTGATTATGACAAATAGTTCCAAATCCTAAATTCACAGACTGCATAAAACCCACCAACTTCATTTCATCTGAGTCTAATCAGGTAGTTGTATTAGAGGTAGATGCAACTAAAAATCCGGTCGAAACACTTGTCGTTATCCACGCGCGCATGCGCAGTCGCATTAAAAGAATGGACATATAGTAAACTTTTATTGATTTAAGCTGTATCAATACTTATCTTCGGAAAATATTTATGGTATAATGTAATAGTTAAGTACTTTGAGATTAAGCATGCATGAATAATTTTGATGTATCGTCTTGTAATTAGGCTAAATTAATGGGAAAAAGTTCGACATTGCCGATCGAGTATTTTGAAAAATGGCGGAAAATTGGCGGAAAGACGTGAACAAGTGGTAAATTGGTGCGGAACAGGCGTAAAGACCGATGGATGCATTTGTTCAAAATCAATGTTTCTCAATGATTGATACATTAAAGAATCATCTGCATTGATTTGTAAGGCGATTTTGTTGACAATGTTTGCTCTGTGTAGTTGTGAAATTTCTCTAAAAAGGGGTCGAGTTGACAACTTTTAAAAAATGTATGCCTCTTACTGCGACATACATGAAGTGGTTTTCCTCACTTCTTATACCAAAAATGATACTGGGAACACTTACTGCACACAATCTTCTGTTACTTCCAATATTTATTAAATGTTTTGGTGAAAAGATAATGATCATTTAACTAAAACATGTACACAATGTCGGGCATTTTTTTCACCACGGCGCGAAAAACGAAAAAAAAAAATCTCATTAAACTCTTCATTTCTCGATCAATTTATAAGATAGGGAAACAATAAGTACATTTCTAAAATCAGCTATCTTTCAGCTTTTTAACATGGCTACTTAAAAAACAATCGGTTAATGATTGACAAAAACATGGCAATTTTATTTGAACATGTACACAAAGTCGGGCGTGTTTCCACCACGGCGTGATAAACGAAAAAAAAATGAATGTCATTTAACTCGTCATTTCTCGATCAATTTATAAGATAGGGAAAAAATAAGTACACTTCCAAAATTGGCTATATTTCAGCTTTCTAACAAGGTTACATTTAAAAGAATTAGTCCATAATTAATAAAACAACAGCCACTTTAATAACAGGCGTATAATACTCTCCCGCTATGCTACGGTACTACATCGCTAAAACAATAGAATATCGATTAATTATTGATCATCTATACACCAGCTAGGCGACGACACCTTATGTTAATACATATACGATTATCGAGGAAGTTGCATCTACCGTTAATACAACTACCTGGTCTAATTAATTACGGTGAAATACTTCAGTTATGTAGTTTAAATATGCTACATGACTTATAAGTTGTTGATGTGCCATAAAAAAACATTAAATTAATAAATAGATGGGCATTAATCCTTTTTGCTGTCTTTGTTTGTCAGCTCATCTTTAACTATACAGATTTCTTATTGAAGCAGGTACATGTGAAATTACTCTTTACATTTCATACTGCTTAATTTCTAGTGTCTAGTTGAATTGCAGTAATAAATTATTCAAAAATAGATGTTTGAACAAATTCTAATATCAAGGCAGTTGATGTTCATAAATTTTGGTGACTGTTCAGCATGCATTGTAATTTTGAGTGACTTGGTGAAAATATGGTTAAAATCCCTGGGCGCAGAAGGTCAAAACCCTTCCATGATAATTTGACAACAATGTTGAATTTCCTCCACTTGTGGAAAAGTTGCCCATTATTTCACTAGAGATTTTTTTAAAGCAAGCTTTGTTTGTTATATCATTCAGGATGACATGTTAGCAGAGCTGGAATCCTTACAGTCCAGTAAAGAGCTTGCTTTGATGGATCTTTGCCATAGCTTTGAGAAGGCTTCTGAAAACCTTGAGGCTGGATGCCAATTCACAGAACATGTTCTGAATAATGGCACAGTTCTGCATTTGTTGTTGATGAAGAAAGTAATCAGTAATCGTTTATTGTCACTCATGAGTTTGACACCCGACCCTGAAGTTGATGTGCACATAGAATTTCAAACTAAGAATGAGGAATTTGAAAAGTCTTTAAAGAAAACATTTGGATCATTTAAGAAGGAAGATGATGACCATAAGGTAATCTATCAATATTTTTTTCTAATTACACTTTTCAGAGTTGGCAAAATATGTGCATTAGTGTTTAAGATCCAATAAGGAATTTGAAATTTTTTAAACGAAACAATTTGTTTGTTAGTGAATACATCATATAATTAGTGATCTCAAAATATTATTATAACAGTTAGTATTTTTACTTAGATGTGTGAAATTTCGTCATTAGCTGGTAACATGATAAACTTCTCTTTTCAGCCTCCTGAAAGAGCTTTGTCATCTTTGCACTCTTCATTTGAAAATGAAGGCTTTAACATCCATCAGGGTATTGTTACACCTGATGCTTTGCCGCCAATACAAGGAGACTATATGGGACTTCCTCCAGTGTCTACCCCAGGACCTATTGGTTCATTCAACTTTCCAACTATGACGAACATACCACATAACCCTTTGCCTATTGGTCGCAGCAAATCCACAATCGAGAGTCGTAGCTTATCAAGAAATTCACACAGTCCCGCTATGTCTGATAGCGGTATATCAGTAGATGCAGGCAGTACCAACAGTAACTCGAGTGCCCCACTGTCTAATATTGCTATGCTGGCAAAACTTGGAGTTAGTGGTTACAGTTCTCAAAATGTAGGCAGGTGTTCCAGTGGTTTTAATGATTTATTGCCTGCATCTGCAGATGGTAAATATATTTTGTACTTTCACTCTCTTTGTAATTTCTCAGTTAATCTTGATATTGGTAGATTGTAATGTTCATCGGTTATTACAATTTAGCTTCTTTCTGTGAACATTACATATAATTATTGCCGTATAATTTTGTTTGTGTGCTAAATCTTTTTGCACTACAATGTTTTCTTTTCTGAGTAATGACTTTGATAAGTTGTCGATGGTAAATGTCTTTATGATTCAATTTCTATTCTTATATTTGCTGCAAACAGATGCTTCTTGTGTTGTGAAATAAATGCCTATTTATTACAGGTTCTGTTTCGTACCCATCCAGCCAAGGTATGTCTGGCTTGATGAACTTCCCTATGATAGGTCAGCCACCTAGCAGAGGAGCCACTCCCATGTCCGAGGTTGGAAGCATAGCTCCAATCCAAAGACCTACTACTCCTAGTTTAGAAACTTTGGCTGGACTGCTAGACAGAAATTCCACCTCTTTGGACTACCTTAATTCAGCTGTCGGTGGTACTTTTTCACCAACACCTGGGACTGCCACCCCAACTTTCTCAGCTAGTAGTAAGTAAATGTTTCTTAATTGAATATTAATTGAGTCCTTAGTAAGCTATTTCATTGGATGCCCCCTTTTACAACTTTATCATAAATTTTGTGTGGGGTTCATACCATTTTATCTTTATGGAGGCTATAAAGTCATGTTTCGTTGCATGACCTAAAACTTTGCGAAGTTTGGTCTATAAACCTGTTGTTTTTTCCCCGAATATTTGCTGTTAAAAACTTGTCAGTGAAACCCTGTTTATGAACAATGAAGCCAAAATAAAAAAAGAAAGGCCATATTTGTAATGAATGGTAAGTTTATATTTGTAGTAAATGTAACAAAATAGCCGCTTGTAGATCGCATGTCTAAGATATACTATCAGGATTAGTTATTGTACATGTACATCTTACCTGTATACCTGGTAAGCAAGTAATATTAGTAGCCAAATATTGCTGACCATCCATTGGTCAGTTCTTTATCTTGGAAATATCCAATATGCATGTACTTTATGTGTATAATATAGAATGTTAGTTTAAAAAGAGAGTTGCGGGTTAGTCGCCGCACCGCTCACGTTCTACAAACCTGGGATGAATGTAACAAATAAATCGCTTTTCAAATGACTATTGCGTTGTTATGTTACATAAACATACATTTCTTTAGTCTTGTTGACTCCAAAGTATTTTAAAACTAAACTTTATTGTAGGTACTTTAAGTGATAGTACAAGCTCAATGAACACAGTTTGTTCTAGCCAGAGTGGCATTGGTGGTACAGGTCCTCCAGTTAGAAGATCTCAGAAAATGAGTGCCATGCAAATAAGGTAAATAGTAAATGTAGAAGGGTTCTAGATAGTCTTGTTCTTATTGTATGTTCTACTGAAACAAAATAATCTTAATTTAGTATAATAAATAAATAGCCTTTAAACTTTCAATGGATCTGTAAAACTTAACCAAACTGTGTCAAGTTATTATGTGTGAACATTTTTCATTTGGAAATATTTATGGAATGAAATGTTTGATTCTTACTGCATTCATTCATGAGTTCAACATAGACATCATTTGCCCAGAGTAGTGTTTTTCTACAGAATGAGTTTTTGATAACCTAAGAATTTTTTTTTTATGTATTCAACAATGCGTCTTAATCTTCATTAATTGTATTAATTAAACTTTGGCAGGTGCAAATTTGGTCAGTTAGGACCTGGTAAAGGACAATTCAATTCTCCACATGGTTTTTGTTTGGGTCATGAAGAAGACATAACTGTTGCTGATACAAACAACCACAGAGTTCAAGTCTTTGAAAAATCTGGGGAATTTAAGTATCAGTTTGGAATTCCAGGTAAGAGCAGTGCAAGGGTCGTGCTGTATAGCCACGTTTGGGACTGGTTAAAATTGGTCTTTAGTTGATTTTATACAGAAAGTATTAACACTCGATCATAATTAAGTGGTTATTGTAATGAACTTGCTGCTATGTGAGAAAGTAAATTACATGTATACAATCTTTATTACTTATAAATGTTACTTGTTAAGTCACTGTCTTATCCTGAACCCAAAATATATAAGTACAGGTTTCTTAGTCAAGTAACTTGATTTATCCAGTCAATTTCATGATGAAAAGAAATGGCGCTGTAAAATAGTTGTGACTGAAGTAAGAATTAGCTGACGAATAGTAAAGCAATGTGGGACCATTATAGCTCTTTCTGTATTTCTGAAAATTTAGTTTGTTTAATACTAATAGTCTTTTTACCTTTGCATGTTATTATAATTTAAAGCTGTCTTAAGAGTCAAACATTGGTGGTGGATATTTTAATGAAATGTTTATATTCTGTTATAACTTCAGGCCGTGAAGAAGGACAGTTATGGTACCCACGTAAAGTCGCTGTGATGAGAAATAGTGGAAAGTTTATTGTTTGTGATCGTGGGAATGAGAGATCCAGGATGCAGATATTTACTAAGAGTGGCCACTTTGTGAAGAAGATTGCTATTCGTTACATAGATATTGTTGCTGGTCTTGCCATTACTAGCCAAGGTAAGTGACATTGTGATTATTTTTTGTTTGAAAGTTTATCAATTCCTGTGCTTAATTTGTGATGACAAGTGAGGACAGGTGTTCAGATGATAAAGTGTTTGATTCCTGCTTAATAAGTTGAATATTAGCAGTTTTTCTGAAGTAACTTGAATATTTTTTTAACTTCAAAATATGACAATACATTTAAACTCCTGAATTTAGTTGATTGTAAGACATGTCTCTTATTTATCTATAATTGTGAAGAAATTAATTTTTTTTCGTACAAATCTGTGTAAGCACATATTGTGAATTTTGTTGACAAGTCCAAAGATTTTTGGGTATGATATGGATAACATGTCTTTGTAGGAAATATAGTTGCTGTGGATAGTGTATCGCCTACAGTGTTTGTTATTTCTGAAGGGGGAGATCTCATTAAATGGTTTGATTGCAGTGATTATATGAGAGAGCCATCTGACATAGCAATTAGTGGAAAAGAGTATTTTGTTTGTGACTTCAAGGTAAGAAGTTTGTAATAGCTTTACTATAAAACATAAACATTGAGTAAAAAATGATGGTTGAATATTTTTATGCCCCTGTATAGATAGATGGGGCGTTTATTGTTTTGGCCTGTCTGTTTGTTTGTACCAAACTTTTAACCTTGCCTATAAATCAAAATGCTTCCACCTACAATCATCAAACTTCATATGTTGGTTCCTCATGACAACGTATACATGCCTATGCATTTTCAGGTCAGAAGGTCAAGGTCACGCAGAGGAGGTATTGTGTTTCAAAAACACATCTTGCTCTTCTCTCTGATTGAATTGCATAAATATATCTGAATGTATTCTGAATCTATATTGGGTGGTTTCACATTGCACTTATTTGAAAATCTTAAGGGGTACTGTTGTATTCAGTGAAGAAATGTGTAGTTCCTCAATGTACTGACAGGAAATTCTTTTTGTTCTATTAAAGGGGCACTGTGTTGTTGTGTTCAATGAAGAAGGTCACTTCATGCGCCGTATTGGATGTGAGAATATTACCAACTACCCGAATGGCATCGACATCAGCGATGCTGGGGATGTACTGGTTGGTGATAGTCACGGTAATCGTTTTCACGTGGCAGTTTTTCAGCGTGATGGATCTCTTATTGGAGAGTTTGAATGTCCGTATGTGAAAGTAAGCCGCTGCTGTGGTCTTAAAATCACCGCTGAGGGCTATGTTGTTACCTTGGCTAAAAACAACCATCATGTTTTAGTACTTAATACACTTTATATCAGTTAAATATGGGATAGAATGTGTATAGAGATGAGAGTTGAGACTGTTTACTTGATTTTTGTATGGACCATACGCAGAGAGTTAGGGTTTGTATGTTTATGTTTGTAATTAATGTCTATTTGCTGTGATTGGCCACTAACTTGCTAGCAGATATTTGGATTGTTATTTTTGTTAAATTGTTTTAAATGTTTCATTTAGTAAATGGACTTTACTTCTTTGCAGTGAGTTTTGCTGCCCAGAAGTTCTATCTTTGTAAACTCGACTTATCAATATTGACCTGTGTATGCAGTTTATTTGATTATTTTGTATCCAAAGTTTCAAATGTGGTAAACATGTGTATATAGATAATGTTAGTTTAATTTAGAATTTATTGTTCCTGTCTTTCCAATTATTGAGTGACATATTCAAAAGTGGTATGATTGTTACCATACCATTCTTAAAGAAGCAAAAAGATTTCTTTTTATTAGTTTACATCTGCCGAAGATTATGGTTAAACTTAGTGGTAATTTTTTTTGCAAACTTATAGTATCAATAAATTGTTAGCTTGACGGTTTCATCTCTCGAATTAACGTGCTGACTTTAATTTACGTGTACTCTACTAGCATGGTTCTTTCAGAAAAATAATTTCAATAAAACAAATGGTCAGAATTTCAAAAAATGAATCCATCGTCAGTTTGATCAGTTTAATAATTTGTCCACCAAAAACATGGCATAAATTCAGTTTGCCTATATCCCATACAAAAATGCCATGCTTGTATTACTGAAGAGAGTGAGACAGACGGCATGATCTTGTGGCTTTTGTTAAGGGGGGGGGGGGGTGTACTTCAACATAGTTTATTATGGGTTCGATATTGTGAAAAAGTTTAATTTTGGGTTAGATATTGTGTAGAAAGAAATTCTGTAATGAAATCTGGCGTAGATTTTATATACAATTATCAGCAGTGTGCAATTTTGTATTTGAATTTATCTTTACCCAAGAATATATATTTTTTGATGTACGAGAGTTGAATGTTTTTGATTTGTAATCTCACATGTTGCAATGTTTTTTCAGATTTATTTTATTTTAATGGACTTGGGCTTAATTTGTAGAGTATAACATCTTATACTTTGAACTGCTGACAACAGTTTGAAAAAAATGGTAAAGGGTAGCCATTGTTTACATTGTTGATTTTTATAGCTTTTTGTGTTTTACTATTATTATTTTTATTTTTGTATTAGTGATATGGTTATTTAATGCACAATTTGGCCTTGAAATTACTGTTATCGCTGTGACTTGCTGAGAAAACTGTTAGTTTATTTTTTCCTTTTGAATAGTCTATTGAAAATTAGGATTTTTTCATTGTCCTTACCTGTAAGGTCTGCCCTACAATGCTTTATATGTTAATTAGTCCTTAGAAACAACCCAATTTTACAAATATTAGATTCCACCTTGATATTTTTCCCCCTTACAGTATGTAGGGCAAATTGAACAGGTCATGTTAAACTGTCATGGCCTGTTAATGCATTCAGGCCAATTTCCGGAAGACGTCAAATAAAGTTGTGCATGACTTTTCAGACTATTCCTGTTAGTTGTCTGGCTTTCATGTTGGGCATTGTTTTTTTAAGAACCCTTTATCTATTGCCTTAAAGTATTACAGATTCATCAAAGAACTTTACATTGTTTCCTTTGATTGTTTACTTTTCAAGGATGTCCATTTTCACAAATAAATCCTTGTCTTCACCTTTTTATTTTGTACAAATTTAATAAAGAAAATGGCGCCAAAAAAGATCATTACACTGAAGGTGGTTGTAAATTTAATGAGTTTTTAGATGTTTTAGCCCTGAACAATTTTTAGATTTGTTGCACTTGCTGTCATAAAATTGATAAGATTCGTACCATTCCTGTTTTCACTTGTATGCAGCAAATATGACATGTAGTAGTTCCATGGTTCAATAAGTTTCTATTGAAAAATAAAAAAAAATATACCATCATACATTTCTATATTACCATTTTTCTAGCATGGTTTCTTTTAACAAGACTCATCGTATTAGTGACACAAATTGCCATAAAATTTGTGCTTTGATTTGTAAAAGTCACTTTCAGCTTGATGTATTAATTTTGTACATATATTTTTCTTAAGCCTGGTCCGTTGAATTTTGTTAAGACCGACTGAGATTAGAACCTCTTAAAATTATGTGTGACAGTTGTAAATTAGACTGCCTTTCAATCTTCTTAAAAGGGTTTTTGTTACAGTTTGTGATAGTTTCAATATTAGACTGTAACTTGGAAAGAGTGCTGACAGTTATTTTCTCAAATAGTTTAATTTAGCAAGATACAGTTGTCTTCAATACATGTGAATGACTGTCTTTACTTATCCACTTCTGTTGCAGTTCTTTATATATGTCAGACAATTATTATAGTCTGATGTTAAGCTGGAAATTCCAAAAAACATGTTCCAAGAATAGCCTTAGATTATTTTGTTTCTAAATATTATACTTTATATTAACTGTATGCCACATTTTGTGTAGCTTATTAATATTAATTGATTATTAATTACTAGTTTAATAGTACTTTTTTTCTGGCCTTGTTAAAGTTTATGTATTCGGCCCTTCCTTAATTGTCTAGTCAGATATACTCATTTTCGTTATGACAACATTTTTACTGTGCCTTATGATAATTTTCTTCTTTTATTTAAGTGTTCATACTTGTATAAGGCTTACTTGAATCACTATTCACTTTAGAATATTGACCAATAATGTTGATGTTATTTGTGTTTTTATTTTTTTTTCAATTTAGTATGATTTGTTAGCTTCATATGAATACAATTGCTCATCTTATTGCAAATATTTATATGTATGGTTACTCTGTCTTGGTGATGCACATATTATATGTATAAATATAAAATGTTTAAAATTACTATTTTAATTATGTACTTAATCAAAATGTTATTTATATAGCGTCATTTGTTACTCATTCACACGGTAGTTGCCATTGATATACATATATGTGTGTCATATATTAAGTTGGGAGATTAACGATCAATCTTTACTACCTATCTTAGAATTGTAATAATATGATATTGAAAAAAAATGATCTTCATGAAAAAAATATTTCATGTTGTTTTTATATTAGTGCTGATAATAGGAATTACCAAGTTCTAAAAACTCCTATGTACTATAATGGTGCTTCCTTTTGAGTGCCAGGTATTACCTTGTAGATTTGATATTTCAAGCCTGTTTTGGGAAGGGAGATCGGGACAATCTAGTTTTAGCATATTAACAACGATTTTGTCATTTCATTTACTTTGATGTAAATTTAGTGTTCATGTTTTCTTGTCAAATTCCAGTTAGGTGTTTTAAAAAAATATATATCTATATATAAAAAAAAGAAAAAAAAATGTTTTGTAAAAATGTTTTTAATTTTATTTGAAGCCTTTATAGTTTTTGAAATGTTGCATTTAACATTTTTGATTCTTCAAAACGTTAAAGAGTTAAGAGTTGAATTTACCATAATTCTTTCATGTTTTGAATATAATGTCCAAGTATTGATATTTTGATCAGTTATTTTTACAAAATTGTGATCTAATGTTTTCTTTTTTAATTGGTGCGAAATTGATATATTCATCTTTGAAAGTGTGTGACTGATATCTGGTTTGTGAGAAACAATATTTTACATGACATACTAATATTTGTTTTACTTATCTATCGAATTTTGGTTGAGGAAAAAATATATGGACATGAATGATCACAATTTTGATTTTCCGTTGTTTAAGAGATTCACATGTTTGTTGGTTTATGGCAAATTGAAGTAGTTTGCTATTTGTACATATGTTACCTTACTGCAAGTATTTCAGGAGTATTTTTGTTATAAATCAGTTTTTCTTGATAAATGAATGTTTATATATTATACATTTTACTTTATTTTCCCATTTAATGTTTTTTTTTCTGTGCCAAACAAAAGTGCTGAGCAATATTTGAGCTGCCCAGTTCAAACATTTCGTGAAAGCTGAATGTTTTCAGCTATATAATCTAATACCGATGACTGGATAGAAGTTTATTTAGCAAGACTTTTGTCTTGGTTGACTTGGATATTACAAGAAATGGATACTTACTTAACCCTAGTCAGGTTTTTATTTTAAAGGCCTTAAAATTTACATATCAAATTAAATAAGTTAATTGTAAAAACCTGTATTATTTGAACTGACTTTGAATTGTTGACTTTAGATTTACTACAATTGTTTATGAATAATCTATATCTACATCTTCTACATACTTCATATTTGTGTTAGCATGCTCTGTCCATTATATTCTAAGATTTACATCCTGCATAATCCAGGGACAGTTGTTTACATTGTATACAATGTTTGTAATATTTGAAAAAGTAACATTTTAAAATGTGGTGCTTACTTTTGCGTATATCTCAAAATGCTGTTGCCATTTACCCTCCTTGCACATATTTTATTTTGGTTGCCTTTTACATCTGCTTTGAATCTATAGGCACGTCATTGTTAAGCGTGCCCTGATGGGATAACTGTATAACGTAGGATTTACATATGTTGTAAGAAGTTTAGTTGTTCTAGTTAGTTTGTTTTGTTTGTTATTGTTCCGTGTTTACAAGCAAATACTTCTTTACCAGTTAACAATTTGGGGAATAATTTATTTCATGTCTGTGTTGGGGGGTGAACAACACTTTTATTTGTTCTTTTTACTATTATTTTGAAAATTTATTTAGATTTCCATTGTATTGATTCTTATTTCGTGTTTAATTTACAGATTTATGCTTTATTGTAATGTTCATTTGTATGTATTTTGTTAAAATTAGAGAACTTAAGCTTCCTACTGAAAGTTTTACTGTGATTTTTATTATCATGGATTTTAGAAAGATTTAAATTTCAGTTTGTGACTGCGTCTTTTTTGCAGTGAACATTTTGTAGCACTAGTCCAAGCTTACAATACCTAGAGGTTGCCATACTTATTATTAGTATTTACTTTGTTGATATATATTTAGCCCACTGTAACAGATGGCTTCAGTGCGCTGTAGTGATCTATTAATGTCCTGTCCATCGTCTTTTGTGTCCTTACAGAGACGAGAGCTGGGAACCAACTGTTCAATTCTTGATTTAATAAGGTCAAAATTCTTTATTTTCTGAGAAATCATGTTCATATCAGTAAGATGATGAAGACATTGGACATTTTGGCCTGTTTGATTAAATCCTTGCTAATTGAATTGAAGTTTTTCATACTTAAACAATACAGTGTCATCAGGTGAGCTAGTCAGGGTATACTTGACCCTCTTGTTTGAAAAAAAAACAATGCCGAAATAATACATTCAAAATCAATGACTGTTAAATTTTTTTGATGAACAATCCAAACTTACAACACTCTTCATTATGGTGTAATTGTTATGCTAGTAAATCAGGACTGTCGTCTTCTGAAACAAGTCCTTTATTTAGTGATAAAGTTGTTACTGTATAGGGTTGTGACAGACTCGCAGATTATCATCTTCCTGTAAAATAATCTATATTTTTTTCTTAAGGCTTCAAATTTGTTTTCCGACCTTGATTAAGATTTTATAGAAGTTTTTTATGTCTTGTTCAAATAATGTTTAATCATACATTCCACAGTACATGAAGTTTAAATATAGACTGTTAGAAGGAAATTTGAATCCTTTGCTATTATGACAGTATTTTATTGATTGCTCCTGGTGAAACAGATGTTCAGGTATTGATGTATATTTTATTTTTGCCATTCCCATTTATAACAACTGTTTTGTTCACTTTATAATACTGCAATTACAGTTTTTGGGTGCAAATTGTTGATTATTGTACAGTTTATTATAGTAGTCCTTTAATACATGAACATTGTTCCTTCCTGGTTGATCACCTTTTAACTAAATATGCAAAAAGTTGAAAGATTTGTGTATCCTGGCCATTGTTTTGCCTTCTATTTTTGATGAGATTTGCTGTTTTGCGAGACGTGTGTACTCTTATCAAAATTAGATTGATGTGTGTGTGAATGACGTTTAAACAATTCTTGTATAAATGCTCTTTAACATAGGGTCTTCCATATGTATTGTTAGCAATTTTTTGGCATCATCTTTCAACTTGGCTGAAATGATGGGCTTTTCATGAGATTAGTAGAATGTGTGTGACTTGGGTTATAGCGTGGATCTTTTAATTCAAAGGATCTGTTTAAACGCTTGCTACGCAGATTATATGATTATTTAGCGGAGACAATGACAGTTTTTGCTATTTTAAATACTGGCTTTCATCCTGCTTATATAACCAAATTCAGCTAACTTCATAATGCGATATTATTTACTGTAAAGTTGCTGTTTTATTAGAACTAGTTAGACTAATTTTTTTATTACATTTGTGATTTTTTTCCCAAAGAAGGGGCTTTATATAGCTATTAAGAGTCGAAAAAGCAAACCATTGTAGCCTTTAAATGAACCAATTTATATTTGTCATATAAAAGTTCAATGACTTCATTTGAAGAAAAAAAAACACTCTTAAATGATGATAGTTATTCTTTGCAATTTTTATGTTAAATGGATATTTTTTCATGTTGAACGGCTATTCAGGCTGTAAATACTTGCAGTATAATTATTAGAATATGAAATTTATGTGAAGGATATTATGTAAGAAAGATTCAAAAATTGATTTACATAATGCTCCATTTTAGTTATCTTTTATTTAATTAAAATCAATATTGTTTCTTCATGAAGTTGCATTTTTTACAAATTTTAAATAAGGTATATTTTTCTATGAGATTATTAATTATTGAACATCAGTTGATTTTCTGTTGTTTATTTTTTTTGTCTTATTTGTATTTTAGCATTGCTCAATATACATTAGTTTGTGTGGATCCAGGTAACATGATACTTAGTATTGTTTATCCTGCTTTCTTTTCATACATTTATCCCCCAGTTTATTCCAAATGTCTTCACTGTCTCAGAATTTGTTTTTCTCTAAATTTTATGATATTTTTAGGATATTTATCATATTTATTTTCATTTTATAAATAAATACTTTCGTTAAGTGGCATATAAAATTTGACCAACACTTACATTTTTCAGGAAAATACATTCCAATATATAAACTTGTTCCATGTGAAGTGCTATTAAATAACAAGTAAATCTTTGGTGATAAATTACTTTTGAAGATTGTAATCAGTGAATCTTCTGGTATCAAAATAGTCAGTATAAATTTACAAGGTCATTGTTTTATGTGAATCCCCAAGTTCTTAGATTTTATCACTGCTTACCATTGGGCGAAAATGAATCTTATCAGTGTTGTGCTTCTGTTGGACTTAAATTTGAGACTTTTCAGGTGGCAGTTCCTGTATGGATGAATTTTATCTACTGTAGTGAGACTACTACCAGATACAATAGGCTGGAATTTTAATCCAAAGGTTATAGTTACCTGGTCTAGTCTAAATGAAAACAGGCCTTACTGCTCCTGAGATGGTATTTTGGCTACTAATTTGGATGTTTCTTTTTTTCAAATGCCTCTTTAGGGCTTATTTCTGTCTTAGTGTATTTAATTTATTTACAAGTAAATTTTTATTTACCGGTCCATTATATACGACAAAATGTATTAATATATAATATGTTGTATTAAATGTGCTTGGACCGGTAGCCTAAGTACTTGTAAATAAATGAAAGGAAATTTCTTGATGTAGCAGAACATTGATAAGATTACTTACCACCTTGCAGGTGAATAGTTACCCTCTGGCTGTATGCTTTGTTACTACAAATCTTATGTGATGTTGACTGGCTGTCTGGTATATATTTCTTAATTTTATCCTTTATTTGCAAGGTTTATACTTGATAAATAATGACTTGTGTTTTTAAGCATAATACTTATGATATTGATAAATCACTTAGTTAGAAAAATTATGTGTTTTATTTGTACTATGTGTAAACTGTGTGTGCAAATTGTTAACACGTGTGTGGATGGTGCAAATTGTTTTTTAGTGAGATAATATTATGTGTACCATGACTTATGATGAAAGAGCAATGAGTGATTTGTCTATTATTGAATTTTTTGTTTATTTTGTTTTACACCGTCAAGATTCATTTTCTTTTAATTGGATATACACCGGGCATTGATGAAATCCATTCTTTTGCTTGTTTTGTGTGATATGTGTTGGTCTCTACTTAACACTTGGAGATGTTAACTTGTGTAAATTAATGTACATGTATTAATGATTCCTATTTCCCACATTTACAGGTGCTGGAATTAAGTTTTAAAAAAATAACGAACTGTTGTTGGTTGAGTTTACTAAATTTTACTCCAATGATCTCACTCTTTTAATATTTTTCAGTCATAGCCAGTACATTTTGCCCCAAGTTCAGCTTTTGTTAAGTTATTTTGCCTGTTTACAATTGATAACAGTAGTTGTTTTTCTGTAACTATTGCATCTGTAGTTCTTAAGTACAAAAGTAAGAAATGTTAGCATTGTAAAATAGGGAATTCTGTCTCACATAAGGAATTGGATTACTACAAGTCTCAATATAATGATTGCCATCTACGAATCACAAATTGCAATAGTTATAAAACCAAACCAGTCACAAGTCTTAACATCTGATTGGGAAAAAGATTAATCATTAAATTGAACAATGGTGTGGATTGTTTATTATTGAACAAACTGTCCATTTATATCAACCATCAATCTTGAAAATTTATTTCAAAACCTTGTTTTTTAGATAATTAAAAAATGTGGCAAACATGAGCTCCATTCCTCTGATGATGATTTACATTTGTATACTGGTACTCATTGTTGAGTATTTAGTGATGCAATTGTAAAATTGAAGACTGGGGGAGTCATGGAGTTATATACAATAACTTGATTTCTTTAGGGCTGACAAACATTTCAAAGTACTGGGCAAGATAATTTTTCAGACTACTCAACCTGCTGGACATCAATTTCCACTCGTAACTATGAGGACCCGCCTCCGTAGTCGAGTGGTTAAGGTCGTTGACTTCAAATCACCATAACCTCTCACTGATACAGGGTCGTGGGATGGAGCCCCACTACCGACCATGTCTCTTTATGTAAGAAAGCAGGCAGTAGCTTACAGAGGATGGGAGTCTAGTACTGGTTCTTCCCAGGAACGATGGTTAAGTGAACTGCCCGCCTCATATGACTCTTGACTGTTGAAAAGGGGCGTAAAACTTGATATAATCTAATAAAAAACCTAACTTCGAGAGGACGAGTAGATTTTTCGAGCACCGATATGTTAATGTCATTAACAACTCGGTCACATTGATGGCGCATTATGTCCTACTGTATTTTACTTTAAAGTTAGCATTTTCCATCCAGTCATCTTTGTAATTTACAGTTCTTTTTTTTTTAGTCCCTTTGTACATTGTTTTGTTACGTTTATATAGATTTACTGATTTTTTTGTGTATGTCAATTAATGTTTACGACATAAGCATCCAACTTACTAATTCTCATGAGCATCCCCTTTATATAGGTTGTAACTTACGTTCCATGTTTAGTGTAAAAGGATGGGAGATTTCATTGTATTTGTCCTGTGTGAGTGAAGCACTGTTCATGAATTTTATCTTCTTATGTTACTATAATCTATGTCACCTTTAAGTATAGAAATAGTTGGGATTCCAAGTGTTATGTCCTATATAACATGTATTCAGTTAATTTTGAATTTATGCTTCAGATTTTATAATCAGACTAGTACACTTGTAAACCTTTATCAAACATTGTATGCATATGACACACATGCCTGACTAGTTTTAAGTAATAATAAGTATTAAAATATCAACAGTAAATACTCAAAAAACAAATCGGGCAAAATTAAATTGACAATTGGTCGTTAATTCATTAGCACAGTAATTAAACAGTCTTTATATACTGGATCAGTAATTTGCTTTTAATTGTAACCAGAAGTAGTGTAAACAGTCTGTATTTGATTTTTTGGAGTTAAAACTTTCCTGTTATTATTTACTTAAGTGCTGGCTATGAACGCGATAAATTGTTAACTATTTAACATTAAGTTACCTCATTTATGAGTGGCATACACCTTTCTCACTGATATAATATTATACAATACATACCCGTGTTTTTATGTGAAGAAGTATTGTATAATTCTATGTGTATATGTACGTATGTTGATGAACGCTGTAGTGAGACTATTGTAAGACAGTGCGTGCCTGTATCTAAGCTAGGATACACTAATCTTAATAACTCAGCATTATATATTATTATCATAAAGTTTTATTTTATATTCAAACCAGAAAGGGATTTTGTCATCTATATACAAGTATTCATATCTTCTACTATTTTAGGAATCACTTAAGATTTCTTGTCTTACATTTAACAACTTGTATGCAAGTGGAATAAAGGTTTTTCTTTCCTTATTTGTTTGTTGTTATTTCCCCTTATTTATACAGTGCAATATCTCCAGAGCGACCCTCTTGAGCATGAACCTCAGTCTTTCAATAACAGCATTATTTTTTCACACAACTTCTAGAGCAACAACCTCTCAGCAACATACTTTTGCTACTCCCAAAGGGTGTTGCTTTGGAGAGGTTGCACTATATGTATAGTATATTGTCTTGGAATGTATTCAGATATATTAAGTGCTTTACAACTGAAGATGGCAATGTGTCACATGATGGTCCGGTGCCACCTGTATAGATGAAGAATCTGGTATCTTCAGCTGGCTTAATGCGAATTTCTCAGATTGAATATCAACTGTCTACAGTTGTGATGCAATCCATTCAGATTAATTGATTGCTACCACCAACAAACATGGTTAAACCATCAAGTCCACATTTTGTGTGGGGAAATTACTTGTGGTTTAGGAAAGAGCAAGTTCATACCAGTTCAATGGTGATTCGTGCAAATGATTTGGTCACATGACCGCCAAGCACTACTTCGAACTTGAATAGTGCCTAAATGCAATACCGAGATGTGTTTGTGAAGCATATCCTTTTTACATTAAAATAATATTTTTTATGTGTATTTACTATTATTCATATACTTAACATGGCCTGGATGACTTGTCTTCATTAGGTATAAGGACCCGCCTCCGAGGTCAAGTGGTTAAGGTCGCTGACATCCAATCACTAACCTCTCACTGATAGAGGGTCGTGGCTTCAAGCCCTGCTGCCGACCATATCTATGTGAAAAGTAGGCAGCTGATTACGGAGGATGGGAGTCTAGTACTGCTTTTTCCCAGGAACAAGGGTTCTTAGCTTATATGACTGACTCTTGAAAAGGGGCGTAAATTCGAATGAACAAACATTAGGTACCGGTAACCTCCCTTCTCATGCAATTCATGAAAACGTGAACTTTTCCGGATATATTCATGAGTAGCATATATACTAAGAACAATTAAACAGGGGCTCGTACTTGCTAGATTGCACCTGAATGAACCATTCCTCTGACCTAATAAACAAGTCTAGGATATAAGATAGGAGTTGAAGCCAAAATCTGTTCTTTCAAATTTATTTATGTTTCAAGAAAGACTAGAAAAAGTGCTGTAACAATTTACGTTCATCAGGAGATCGGTTAAAAATCTCATCCGATGATCGGACCAAGAATCTGTGGCATCAAGACATGATCAATGATATGTACGACACCGTTTTCTGCTTCTATATCACTCAACGTAATGTGAGCTGTGTTATCCAACACGACGTCACCAGCTAAAAATAAGATCAGATTTGTACATATATGTATATACAACTACTTACCAACATTCTATGCGGCTATATATGACCACAAATGTAGGTTTTCGCCTGAATTCAGGATTTTTAAGGCCCGGAAAGATCAATAAATCAGATGAGAAATTTAAGAGGGGGTACCCGTTGTCTGATTACATTGACATAATATTCGAGGGCTCAGCGCAACACTGTCATAAATTGTTCTTATTTCAATATGAGTTACAACACTGTTACGCTGAACCCTCGACATGCCGACAACGTCGGTAAATTTACTATTAATTTTGTTATTGCGATTTTCACGCCAAAATGTCAGGCTTTTTGCAAGTTCCAACTTTTACCCCTGCGAATGAAACATGCTCCAGTTGAAGTAAAATTTTACCAGCAGCTTACAATATGTTTACCTAACACTGGTGCCATTCCTTATTACTCAAGGACATTAAATTCCACACAAATCACAAAATAAGTACTCGTAACTTCTGTCACTAGAAGCCCCAAAATAAATAATATATTGTTTAACGAGATTATTCTTACGACTTATTTCAGATTCTGTTGACAGAAATTAACTTTTATGTAGAACCTTTACTGACTAGGAATGCCAGTATTCAAATTGAACAACGTACTTGTACTCCTCGTATTTAGGTAGGGCATAATATTAAAAATTATCATTCTTATATGTATGAAATATAAAACAAGAAGACGTGTGTATTTATTCAAGATCTTAGTGTAACGTTAAGATGCCAATGAAATGCACTGAAAGCATAATTGTACTGATTTTTCAGCTTTAGAAATAGAGGCAACAAATGCTCGTTTCACAATAGTGAGTTGTTTATAACTGTGCCACACAATCGATTTGTCAGTGACGTAAACATTCATCGAGTAGATAAAGGTATATTCTTCAAATCATACAAATCGTATTACTTTACGGATTATCAAATTTTAGATATAAACAACTTATGACTTTTATATGGGGCTGTAATCACCCTCCCCACGAGTCCTGCGTCCCTTTTATTTTTTCCAATGAGTCCCGCATACCTCTATATTTTAAGGAGCGAGTCCCCCCCCCATTAAGAAAAACGTGAGTCCCGCGTCCCGTTTCGCCACTGAGTCCCGCGTCCTGCCTAAAATGGCCCCTAATCCCGCGTCACAAAATGGTATATTACAACCCCTTATATTGTAATCTGCTTGTCTTAAAGTACTTACTTGAGTCTGGTGTGACTGCAATATTATGGTTTGGAAGCGTTGTTCTAATCGTGTGATGTTTTTCTACAGTTCCAATATGCATTGTTCCGGAATGGACGTGATATTCAATCAGCACTGTAATGTAATATATTGAAATAAGAACTCACTCAAAACATTTAATGTAACTGGGCCAATACTTGTTGTGAAGAAACGCACAGCCTTATCATTCTTTGATCAAGAAAATTTTTAACATACATGCATTGTGTTACATATTAGGCAAACAAATATACATACACTTTTAATATACAGTATACAATATCTGTTTAATTCACATTTCTGGTTATCTCTAACAGAACTTTGTGTGATAGAAGCACCAAGTTATATATATTTTATATACGTTAAACTGATAGAACAGAGGGATAATCAGTATGAAGCACAGGTGGCTGTATCAGTGTTTGGTTCACCAAAAAGAAAACCCGTCACTGAGCTTATACATACTATCAAGGTAAAAAGCCTACTTTATGTCTATATGCCAAACAATGTGGAACATCGCATCTCGTTGTTTCAGCATAAAAGATGTGCGCTGAAGGAAAATTGCTGCACGTGTCATTCAAATAAACTATAAGATATTCATTCCTATCGAAAATCTCATTCAATTACATCTAATAACTGAAACGGTAAAATTGTGTTCCTTTCGTTATTTAACGAAACCATTTTGAGTCAAGCGCGTGTGATGTATCAAGCGATCTGATTGGTCGGCATGAAATGAACAGTCTATTGTACACACATATCCGACCAATCAGATCGCTTGATACATGTGTAGCTATTTTCCTTCAGCGCACGTATTTCATGCTGAAATGTTCCACATTGTTTGGTGTATAGACATATGGTAGGCTTTTTACCTTGATAGTAATATAAGCTCAGTGACGGGATTTTTTTGGTGTGTGGCCCGAACACTGATACAGCCACCTGTGGTATGAAGTAGATCATGTTAGTCGTGGAGACTTACTTCTTAGGTTTGTGGTATCATTAGTTATAGCTGCCAAGGTTGAAGCTGGCAGAGCATCGATGGCAGCATCGTTAGGAGCAAACACTGTGTATCGATTCAATCCGGCTGAAATATCGGTTTAAAAAACACGTGTTCAGATTATTATTTTTCTTTATTAATATATTTATGCCACTTATACAAACAAATATACTGAATAAAAATTAAAACCGGCGCACAAAGGTTCGTGAGTTGGAATACCAATTGGACTTAATAAAAATTACAACCGAGGAAGCTACCCAGCTCGGTTACGGAAGGCTGATGGTCATACCCAGGTGCACGCCTGGGGTTTATCTCCACTGTGAATGCTTCAAATATCGCCCGATGACCATAGCTATTGGTGCAACGTTTAACCAAGAAGAAACAAGTCAAGGTTAAATGATACAAAAAGGCATACTAAATGCTCTTAAGATATCTCTCAATAAAAAGAACTACATACTGATGGGTCTTAAACAATTAGAATTAAGAAAATTATCAACTAAATTTGGTATACTTGGATTTGCGTAGTTTGTCTCAAGCTTGGCTTTCTTTATAAGATGGACGAACTTCGAGGTGTTGTATGCACTGTTGCTTAGGATATCCATAACTGTGCCTTCTGGGACATCCAAAACTAAAAGTGTTAATTCTATATTATGAACCAAGAAGGTGAGTTTAAAAAAAAAATATCTCCTTTATAGAAATACAGAAAGGCCCTCTGGAGTTGAGTCTGATGCTTTTGGTCATAAGTTTAGGCCACAGTTTAAAATAGGACATTGACATCTTTAATAATATCACTCAACTAGCGAACCAGTGAAATGGTTGCACAACAGTTATTAGACATTTTGTCGGTTACTATTATTGCAAAATATGAACCGTATTGCGGACAATTAATATCTGATTATTTCGAAGCTTTAAATGCTCACTGTCGATCTGATAAGATATATGTAAATTCCAAAGATAAATTAGTATATAATGTCAATGTTTGATAAGTTACCAGTTCGTTGAATATGACCCCTAAATGCCCTAAACTTAAAAGCGGACATGAAATACACAGACCTTATCTTATGCAGTAAGGTAACTGATTACACATGTATCATAAATACCATAATTAATTCTTAGTATTTTTTTACAGCGTTGGAAATTTGCTGGTCTTTTTGTTATGAAATAACAGATCGTTAAAGGTTTCAAACCTGAGTTGATAAGATACATGACACCATTAGAAGCGGTGATGTCAGATTTGATAGCTGTGGCTTGGTTGAAATGTGTTCCAGACTGAAAATAAATGAGCAGTATATTTATAATTGTATACAATATGAGAAATAGTAAATAAACTTGCACAAAATATACGTGCAATAGTGTTAATCCCATCGATTCTTTAGTTGGCACTGGTTAGAATTCAGTCCGAGAAAACAGATTTGGTGAAGAATCGTTTAAAACGGTGTTAAACCCACGTCGTCGTTTTTTGTTTGTTTGTCATTCAATTTTTTCTTGTTGTGCTTTTTGTCGCCTTCCAATATGGTTCTGATTGGCATGCTGTTGTGAAGATGTCGCTGTATTGAACTTGGGATGCCCACACAAATTAAAACATAAAAAAACTAAACATAATTCATATAATGAAAATAAGTCGCTTGAAATAGTTTTGTTCATGCCCGTGAGGTATTTTATTCCTTCTGTATTAAAATATTTGAAGATATTTGTAACTGCCTTTAGCTCAAGCATATGTCATTGGCTAGTGTTGACGTGTGTGCCTGTGTGGTGTGATATACAATGTACATGTATCTCTACACGTTGTGCAAGAAAAAGAAATGGAATGTCCCGTATCATGTCAATGTGGAATGCGTACTAAGAATAATTTGTATCTAGGGCCGAAAATAAGGGCAGTATACCATCCGGAACACATCAAGAAATATGTATTTTATACATGTCGTACTGTGTACTCATGTACTTACATTTCTATTACACATTTATATTTTGTTCTTGTACGAGCGTTTATATGTTATAAATGTATATATATATTGTTAAATTTATACGCATTATATACAGTATGTTAAATGTTAAATCAAAGTAATTTTTGTATCGTGTGCTATGTATTAACACGTATATATGAAATGTATGTCAAGTTATTATATGATGTAGATTCCTAGGCCAAAGGCCTATTATCTTGAAATAAACCATATAGGCCTACAACCTAATCGTTAATCTTGACTTTGTCCAGAGACACCTTTCAGTGTCCCCACCCGAACTTCCGAGCCAACTGTGTTAAAAAAATCTCAGGAAACGGGTGAGGCGTGTATCGGTGCTCTACACAGAAAACCAGGAAAAGCTAATCAAAGTAAGACTACTTGTAGAGATATAAATGCCCGAACTCCTGTATATTCTCTCCACTCTCTCTCCGGGGCGGCTCTGCAAGGACCATAGCTGTTGAATGGGATGTTAAACAACACATAAATAAATTGCTTTTGTCATAAAAACTTACCGCAGATCTATAAACTCGGATCACGTGACCATTCTTACTGTTGAGGAAGTAATGTTTACCAAACAGGAAGTCATGTTCCATATTGATACCATGTACTAAGTGGTACTGAGTAACCTCTTGTAACGACTTCAGGCTGTGTTCAACTGCGAGTAGATCTGCAGCCGGAAGTTTGGCGAAAGCTTTATCAGTTGGTACGAGAAGTGTATAAGGACCTGGAAAATGTAGGGAACATGTGAACAAGCGCTGTTAGCTGCAACAGTCAGTGATTTTTTTCCAAAATGTATAATAACAATGAAAGTTTTTCTCGCACCACGCAGTAATACTAGGAGAAATTGTTTGATTGAAACAGCAAAACTTTTTTATTTAATGTGTTATACCCCTGATAATTTATAATGTTTGAACATTCATATTCTATGAACATTCTATGGAAGTCAAGTTTGCTGTATACATTGTATCTTAAATATCGGTCGCACGTTTTCTATGAATGAACTACCATACTCCATATCAGAGGATCCGATATGTCTGCCTAAGCTGCCTAATACTTGATACTTATTAGACCCTGTGATGCCGAAACACTCAGTAGTCAGTAAGTTGAATAGAACGGGATGGTATATACTAGTAATGGTTATCAAGGCCTTTAGAAAATGACCACCCGGACCAAAAACACATTTTTCCATATATTACACTAGTATACATTATGTAACCCCCATATATGATAAATGTGTTTTTGATCCGTGTTGCTATTTAAGGCCTTAATAACCATATACACTATCCCTTCAACATACTAGCCCCTTATGGAAATACCAAAACACAATATGTTAATCACTCTTTATACTTCAATGCTATTCATCACCTACATAGTATCTCGACCCCTTGGACTGTACAGAATTCACAAAATTCTTAAATATCTCCCGTCGGCTCTTATTTTAAGAAAAGAACACATAACATGAACATTAGTTCTAGAACACGTACCGTCACTTGGATTCTGAAGTATTGGTGTTAGTCCAGCTTTGTCGGCCAGTCGTAGAAATGTTGTGGCATTGTGTCTTTGTAATTCTTCATATAATGTACGATTTTGAGCGAGCGTTAGTGTGAACACACACATAAAAAACGACAAGGTTTTAACAGAAATCATCGCCTTTGCTTTAATATGTCTTCACTGTGGCTGATATTTTAACAATTCCCCAGTTGTCTTCAAATCGTGCGAACAAACAGTCCTGATAGCTGATAGCGAAAGATAAAATGTGCCAAGGTCGGCGGAGGGTTAAAATGTAGAAATACGAAAAGCACGTCTGCGTACAATGATTGTATGTTGGTTGTGGACTGTTTGGAACACTTGAAGGTTAATTATTTGTAGCAGGCCTCGATCAGCTCTTCTAGTAAGTTTACTCGGAAATCGTTCATGGTACAGTTTATTCAAGGTGTTAGCTCCGACTCAAATGAGATGTTAGGTCCACTTACTTCGACGTATTGCCATGTATAATATTGTTTGTCATACCCTTCTGCATAATATAGAGAGTGCGTCATTCAGACAATGCAATGTTCACATATATTTCAGGTAGAAAGTACATCACGTCGGGCTATGGCTTATTTATTATTTAACTTTTTTAATAAATTTACATAAAAAATGCTAAAGGGCGAGAGGTCACAATTTCGAAACATACTCAAGGTACGTAACATTTCTTCGACATGATAAAATTATTATTTTACTCATGACCTTTGTAAAATGATCATAGTTGAGTCTTCTCACAATAGGGTTTTATACATTAATTAAGTGCCTATTTATCATATTATTAAATATTATATAGCAGACATGGATGGGGGTTGAGTGTTGAAGTCAGTATATGTATTGAGATACAAGGTTCAGAAAGCAGTATAACACTGAATATACAAGTATGTTCATGTGTACAGCTAAATCAGATGTTCTTTCACTTTGTAAATGTCTGTTTTCATTAAAAATATGACGAAACACGAGTTTACATCTTCTACAATAACCATGTTTGTCGTATCTCATACATGTACCTATATGTAATAAAAACTTCGTGGTAAAAATATTAACTTTCGGTCATTCTTGAAAAAACGTTGGTTTGCTGTTGAGAGATTCAAATTCTAACAGAGGGTAGGCACATATATAATAAAACCGCAACCGTGGTAAGGGTGTCTGCTTTCCGAGTTGGAAGGTTCGAACCCTAGTGGAGACTGGTTTAGAACTGATGCGGTCGGTTGGTGAGCCGCCAGCTCGTTAGATAATGGTTACCATAGGCCAATCTCAGCCTGGTGCCCTGCAAAAAAAGAAGGGATTCGAGAGGTTTCGTGCGAACAAAAGATAGGTGTCTCATAAGGCAACTTGGCAACTTAGGGGTGACACTATAATAAATAAAGCCTTTACCTTTTAATTACATGTATATAGGTTGACATTTTTCGCTATATTATAAACTTATGATGAGAAAGATAAGCTGAAATAAAGAACGTAAAAATGTTTTGTCAGAATCGCTTAAAGGAATTTAGGGTGTGCAAACAACACTTCTTAGGAAGGCCTTATGTCTATCATCGGAATTGTCTTCGTTGTGGCAGTAATGACCAAACTTGTATATTTTAGTGGTTTTACAATTTGAACAATACCTGATCACCAATTTTACGATAGTTATGTGTCTGAAGAATTCTTAGTGTCCACATCTCAGACAAATGAAATTAATTTAATTACGTTTCAATATCGATTTCCAGGAAAACGGATGGTAGGGTTAGGGGCATGGTATTGGTCTCATTTTATGAGAACTATGTTAGTGTGTTAGTACATGTAGTGTTTTCAGTCCTGGGACGTGTGAATTAGTCAGTAGGTGAGTTTATGTGCCATTCTGAGACATTATAACGTTATTAGAGCGGAGTACAAATCCTAGACATTTCGTTTAAAAGTTGAGGTGGCCGTAGAATTACACGTGTTTTCAAGAACTCTGAAATTGTTTATATTCTTAGTCTGGTACTTCTGTCTTGGGTGTGTACCGATACGTATATGGGCTCCGTGATAAAAAAACCATAAAAATGTGTCAACTGTTAACAATGAAACGAGCTGGTGCTTACACTGTGTCAAGGCAATGGAAAATTATGTTCCACACTGTCCAACTTCAATATTTCTCTCATATATTGACGACCAAGCAAACAATTTGTACACAAAGTCGTATTGAGAAGCACTTACTAGTCACACAAACAAAATTGATTAAATAGGCGTTGGAAACTAACCATAACGTCCTTAAAATTTTTTATATAGTACTTCTTGACTTTTACATTTATATTATCAGAATTAGTTCTATTGGGAAAGCGCTGGACTACATAACGAAATGTCATGCGTTCAAATCTCGACTCCGCCTTCCGAATTTTACAGCTTTTCAGTGTCCCCGCCCCCATCCCAACTACCTTGCCAAGTAGGCCTACTGTGGCTAGAAAAAAACACAGTAAAAGGGACGATGCTTGTATCGGTGCTTTACTCTAGGCTGTTCTAAATAAGAGTAGGGATACAAATGCTTCCTTCTCCTGTATCTCTGAGGCGATGACCAAAGCTGTCCAAGGCCTTTTAACAACAAATCACTATTTCATCGGTTATATTCAGCGCTTTTAAATATCAATAAAAACTAAACGTCAAATATGCATCATTCACATGAAACCATTTTCAGACCATACTTGACCTGTCTTCATTATTCTATGTCACATTTTTATTCCACACTATTGTCTGTGCTGTTCGTGTGTAATAGGTTGCCTAGTCTAGTCAGTTTTAATCAATGCGACATTCTTATATCGTAGATGTGCTTCTTTGCTATACATAACGCTATGTACAGTATATGAACCGTGTTTGTAGTAGCTTTGTATGAAATAATGGTCATAATGATAAACATCATAACCGTAATTATAAAATCTATGTACCATGTACTTACGATAAACTGCTGCTTTTAGCATTAATCTTTATTTTTCACCGGGTTTTAACATTGCACCAACAGTCAGGGTTGTTTGCCTAGCTCTCCAGCTTAAACGATTGATGAAGACCCCAGGCGTACACCAAGGTGGATCCACTTACCTCCAGTTAGCTCGCTGGACCGTTCACTAATATGTGAACATTATTCCGTCCCGGGTAGGATTCGAACTCAAAGCGGTGAGTTGCTAGTGATTACTAGTCAGAGACCGAAGTCACTTGACCACAGAAGTCCCGGTATTTGATATTCAAGCTTTTCTTATACTTAGTCATCATATCTTGGCTTGTATATTATTGTTTCTAGGATTGTCACAGTCCTAGATAAGGAATATCATAACCGATATTATTTCTTAACAGAAGCAGTATAATTTTAATAAGAGAAAATCATGTTTATAGGGGATAGATATCTGTGGAACGTAATTAAAATACGAGCAAGAAATGTTTGTCATTGGTTCGATTATAAAGAACGAGTATTTGAGAAAAATGCCATAAAATTATAGCTTGTATGGTTTTCTGAAACAGATCCGTTTAATGACCCGCATATCTTCCATATTTCAATATGTATTGTCACGTGACTGTCTTGTTGCAGACATTTCGCAACATGATTCCTTTGTTTCATTCCGTGTACAATGAACGTTCGGAATTTTTTTCTTCAGAAGTTACCATTTAGAAATCGCGTTATTATTGCTTACCAGCTCTGCAAGAAACGAATCTTTGATATAAATACTAATAATTTTGTGGAAAATAATTTATTAGCAAAAAATAGCACCATTATGATTGCTTGCATGCATAAATGGCATAATTTTTATACAGCATTTATAATTGTTTTCAAGTATCTAATTATTACCGAAAAAACAAAATTATTAAAACTACATAGTAATATAATATATTATATACAATATGCTACTCTATGGCATATCAGTTATTAAAAGCAGCTTAATAGGGTTATAATTGGCATAACGATTTTCACGGGTAACGCCTTCCAGGAAACTGGAAGTGAATGGGACTAAGTAACACGGAATCTTTGAATTAGAACAATTCCTCACCAATGTCCAGATCCTTAGATTACAGTGACAAATTACGACAAGATTATGAATACCATAGACGTACACACAGGATCGAAAACAGGTAAGTTAGAAAATAAAATGGTAATATCCGGTGTTAATCACAGAACTGACTATTTAAAACACAAATGTCTGCTCCATAAATGATTCGCAGCGAAGTAAGATTAATCTCATCTATCAATCACATCATATTAATTAACACTATACGCACGTACACAAACACCCTAACACATACACACACAATCATTTTTTCAACATTTTGTCGTCGTTTTTATACAGCATACAAAAACACTAGAATTCGTCTAACTAGAATTCGGATACTTGAAGCTGGTCTTTTCCGAGTGCCCGAACACGACACTCTCTGTACAAGCGGTTGGTTCCCTAACTGACCAAACTTTTTCTATACGCCTTCTTGTTCTACATTCCCTGTATATTGTCATGGCTGCAAAGCCCGGACATTCATGTATTTTATGATCAGTATAATACAAATGTAACAACATTCACTTTTGGTTTCTTTTCCTCGTATTAACTGAAAAGATTTGAAAAGTTTTTATAATAACATAAAACATATGATACATATTTACGAGAATGAGAACAAAATGACAATAAGCAAAAGAATACTTCAGAAGTTTGCGATCATTTTCTTCTGGAATATCCACTTTTTTTATTCTTATGGAATATCCACTTTTTATTCTAGGAAATGGGTCATAATACATTGAAATGAATTGATTGTTGAAATCAGGAGACATGTCAATAGAATTGATCAGATACAGCGACTAAAAATTGTCGTGTCTTTAGCATTTTGATTAAATTTTCGGTAAAATGATTGGTTCAATTCTTGCTAGTCTAGGAAATATGAGGCAACATAGAGTATCGCATGTCTACAAGATTGTTTAATAAAGCAATAGACGTTTTATACAACAGAAGATATATGATTATCTTTTTCTATATCCAGACTCTATAATACGTACGTTGGTAGTAACGCCCATCTTCCATTGAACATCCACGTTTCTGTAAGACAAAACCAAAGATATCATTTCAATTCCAGTCTTTTTAATATTTAAATTCAAAATCCGATCTTTCGAATAACACATACGTAAAATATAACTAAGTCACTCAATCGTATTTTCTCGGGCATTTCCGTAACTGAGAACTACGCCTCATTTCTTATCTTGGTTATTCGGTTTTCGGGAACTACTTTTTCAACACTTGGTGCTCTTTTTCAAGAATCATTCTCAGATATTTTGACTTTCAAACTAGTTTATCGTTCGCGATTGATGAAATGGGTATCAAGTTCCCATTGAAAGAGAAACATGTTGTTTCCATAGTTGGATTCCCAGGGTCAGCCATGATGGAAAGTAGCCCATGAACAACAAAATGGCGGCCTGTCTATTTTTTCCGAGGCACTTTTCATTAGACAAACAACGCCGGGGAGTTGTAAGGCACCTTGGTTTGGTCAGTCGACATAGTTCAGAAGTGCTGGTCGAGTCATTTCGACTAAACCCTTCATAACTATAATTATATAACTATACTGTTGATTACATAGCTTACAATGAATGACGCTAAATCCAACAATTGCGGACAGCGGTACAAACCAAACATGGTTACAAGTAGCTGCGAAAAGTATATGCTCGTCTTTGAAACTAGTTGTAAATGTACTTTGAACATTTGCGCAATACATGCGCAAAACAGCCTAAATTGATATCGGTGTTGAATTAGGACATGCTCCAAGATACACACAATGAAACCACTGGTCTACAAGTCCATGAGAATTGTTTTACTACATCATCAACCAAACACTGCTACTACATTGACTCAATTATCGGTCACCGTCCGCCGTTTTGATTAATTCATATAATCGTATGCGGATAAATACACCGTATATCTTTAATTTCGACACAGTAGATAATTTAGATTTTAGAAGTCAATATAATCAATAAGCAACCTTATTGTTACGTAGTCCTGTTCCTATTTTGCTAAAGATCAATTTCGTAAATCGTCTAAGATTGGATAGGTCGACGAAGGAAGATAATAATTGTTGGAGACCGTGAGGTTTGGATTTAAATCTATGTTACGCTGCAATATGTGGGTAGCACCTTGGCCTCGAATTCATCCAGATTTAATTAATTTATCCACTTACTGGAAACGTCAAGGATGCATTAGTTTAAGCAAGAATTTGTTATAAACTTCTCTTGGGATTTTAACTTTATTTTATGTTTACGTCATGGAGCAGTTTTTACTCTGTACAAAATGTAGAGAATTAGTTTGGCGTCCTTGCAACTGTAATTTATCATTCAATGCCCTCTAGGTTAATATAGCACGATAGAATGATTATAAATTGGCTATCTTATTTATTGTGTTTTGTAAATCACTCTCGATTTACTTAATCCTCCATTTATAAAACAAACAAGTTGCACGAAAACTTTAAGAGCATCAGCTTTAGGTACTTAGATCTACAAACGTCTTATAATTAGAGACTTCATTTCAGGAAAAGAAATAAGTTAAACAACAGATTATGACATGCTCCTCCAGCAACGATCCGTGTTTATGTCAAGGTGGACACACTTTTAAAACTGCTAAAACTTTCGCAGCAACGTCAAATCTAAGCTTCAAGTATGCACAAGATCGTAGCTCATAGTGCCTTTAATAGGTTTATAATCACGTCTTTTACTAATCTAAGCACTATTGCGTTGTGTTACAGTCGCATTGGTAAGGTTGCTTTCCTAAAAAGATGCAGTGATGTTTCATTTATATATGGACGGCATCTCACTGAAGCAATAGCTTCTGACATTTCGCATTAGATTAATTGTTAAAAAAAAATTCAAATTAATAGTTAAGGTTGTCCTTTCCGGTAGTATACATATATTGATGTCATCAGACCACACACAGTTCTACTATTTACACATGATTTCATGAATGTTCACGATTTAATGTACTTGATTGACTCAACAGAGGAAAATATGGGGCACCACGGCCCGAAATGTCAGGAACATTTCAATCGAGTACCCTCCTGGAGCGTGTAGGTGTGTTCCATTTGGCCTATTTTATTTATGCGGTGAAGTGGTCTGTTTATGTGATCTAATGGCCTGTGTGTGTGATATAGTGGTCTATTTATGTGATCTAGTGGTCTATTTATGTGATCTAGCGTTCTATTTATGTGACCTAGTGGTCTGTTTATGTGATATAGTGGTCTATTTATGTGATTTGGCGGTCTGTTTATGTGATCTAGTGGCCTGTGTGTGTGATCTAGTGGCCTGTTTATGTGACCTAGTGGCCTGTTTATGTGACCTAGTGGTCTGTTTATGTGATATAGTGGTCTGTTTATGTGGTATAGTGGTCTATTTATGTGATTTGGCGGTCTATTTATGTGATCTAGCGTTCTATTTATGTGGCCTAGTGGCCTGTTTATGTGACCTAGTGGTATGTTTATGTGATATAGTGGTCCGTTTATGTGATATATCTAGTAGCCTATATATATGACTCAAAGTGCTCACGATGCGTTCAAGATGTTTCTGGTAGTGGTGATAGTCCCTGGTGAAAGTAAATTCAAATTTTAGTGAAAGTTTCTCAAGTATCTGACAAAAGGCGTTGCGTATTTAGGATCAGACTATAGATTACTTACAAAATTAATGTTGGTTCGTAATGTTCGTCTATTCAAAGGCATGATTGGGCGAACGTTGCCAGCCATGAATGCCCGAGGGTGCTTGATATCTCTTTGGCGAAGATTTCTCAAGGTCTCGAGCTAAATAAAGGAATAAAATAATTATTAATGCAAAAATATAGAATAACTTCATCCGTCGACTAAATGTGAAAGAATATATAAAGCATCAAGTTATTTATAGGAAGTGTACATAATCACGATTTTTATTGCATATTATGCAGTGTAACTTCTCCAAAGCAACAACCTTCTGGAGTAGCAAAACTATGTTGTTGTTGAGAGGTTGTTGCTCTAGAGCGGTTGTATTAATAAATGTAGTTAAATCATGTAGTAGGGAAAATGCTTTTGTTGAAGGGAGGGTGGTGCTCAAGAGAGGGCCGCTCTTGAGAGGTTGTACTGTATTTAAAAAAATCATAACACGTTTAAGTATTAATATGTACTGAATAGATATAAAACTAGCTCTTACATCTATAGATCACCTCCAAAGGCCACTTCCCGGTTTAATACAAACAAGTATCTAATTAGACACAGCCCATTTATGCGTCCCCTCTGATTGCATATTTCCGTGTTTATATACTTAACAGTACTTCATCAGACACGTGGGGCAAGAATTGTCATTAGCTTGTTTAGAACACGGACTACGGCTTGAGACTCGAGATTTCAATACAGTACAACCTCTGTAGAGCAACATCCTGAGGGAACTGCACATATTGGCCGTTGTTTAATAAAGGTCATCTGTCTATAAAGGTCATATATTATATGTCCCAAGATTGGTCTTTTATCACAGGTTTGATTAATTGGTGAATTCGTTTGAAGCAAATGATGCCAAATATACATACCTGACTGTACGTGATAACTATTGGTCTGTTTAGAATAATCCACGTGACAGTCTCGAAACAACCAGGCTGAGTAAACGACCCTTCGTACGTAATATAATTATCTTTATTCGGTAATAATGACTGTAAACTGTACGATTTTAGTCTCACTCTTTGACCTGCAGCAGAAAAAAATCCGTTTATTTAAACATACAGTGAGAATACAAAGGTTACATACAGCAACAAATAGGTGACCATCACATTGTCACTGAGTGGTCTGTCAACACTGAGGCTAGTAATGTTGAGATGTTTCATCTAAATACGTTAATACTCTCATGTCTCTTAAAGAGACGCTTTTGGAAAACTTCTGTAAATAACTAACCCTGGTCGTAAATTGATACTAGTTGTGGAAACTAATTTATCTAGAAAACTGTTAAAAGTTATGGCTGACGTAGTCACGTAAATGACATTTTTGTGTTCTTTTTAAAACACATTATTTTTGTCTGCAATTATATATAAGTTACTCACATGGTCCGATTACAGTATTGTCATATAGAACATTTTTATTGCAATTAGTAATCATAAAAATGCTACAGACTTCTTGACAGCCCTGTGTGTTTTCATTTTCCTTTTTTAGCATACTCGGTTCAGTTCATAGAAGTATTTAAATAATAGGACATTGAAAGGAAACTATGCCACTAAAGTAATCAGTGCGTCCAAAATAGTTCTACCACAAGACTTGTTTCTGAAACCACGAATTTATTTTCATTACCTTTGTACGGAACCAATTTACTCAAGTTCAGTAAAACTTGAAAATCTTCATCAAAACGTTTACCGACCTGTAAACAGAATTATAATTAATCATTCACAGTTGCTATTAACTAATGAAATACACACAATAGATCTTTAATGATCGAGTTTTACAGAGAGAAATAATTATCTTATTAAGCCTACTCTTTCTTAGATTGATATTTGTTTCTGTAGGAAGCAATAACCTAAATCAGTAAAGAATGGTTCTCGATGGAGGAAGTATAGGTTTCCTTCCGTAAGACAATTCTTGTCGTAATCCGTTTGAAGCTCTGTCGAGAATTCGGTGCTCCAGAGTCAACAAAACCATTACAATTTGGTTATATAAACCTTAGGGCGTCTTTTGATAGACAATTCCTTGTCGAGACAGCTGCTACCACTCGCCAATGATATAAATTTATAGTATCTACGTATAACAGGAGAAAGTTCTAGGAGATATCATTTGATCCTTATAAGAAAGGATTGGTATGGAACACAAACTTGAAGACTAGAACTATCTTAACTAAGATATGTATGTCGAAGAAACAGGCGCAGGAGCTGGGAACATTAAGTTATCTAAGTTGTCTAAAGATGGCGTTGACTGACATAAAAGGTGAATGCTAAAGTGGACGCCTCGACTAAACCTAGCTTTTGTATTACATACAGATGTATAATTTGTATGTATAGCACAGCTTAATTGTTTGAGACATCACACCATACTCAGTATACAAAAAAAACAATAAAACTTCACCACATACATATGAATTTGTAATTAATATAGATATAAATTGCTGCTAATCTTGAATCTCCTACAGGACTAATACAGGAAATAATACATATACAACAAGTGGGTTATCAGGCATGAAAAATATACATGGACAAATGGAGACTATGAAAAAAGTAGATAGAGGGTAATTTCGGAAGAGGCTTCAGTTTTCAGTATTGGCATTGTCCAACGTCATGACTGTCTCCGAGTCATTGGAGATTTTCATATTTTGCCTGTTTTTTTTGTATGTTTAACATAAAGTTTTCATTTTTCTGGAGCAAATAAAGCAAAGATAAACGTGGTGTTATTTATTTTCCAATATCGTAAGCGTTAACACAATTATAGCCCAAGTGTACGAATTTCTGGATCAGCCCTCGTACATGTGATTGTATAGTTCTTCCTAGCTTATGCTTTGTACTGCAACACCTTAAGGGTTCCCCGTGTATTCTCGCACTTTCTCAATCTCAAACAGAATGGTAAATAAAACACGAGGAGGAATATTTCATCCCATAAAGCCTGTGTTTACACCTAACTATCATAGATCTTGATTAATACGTATTTATTGTGGTACTAATTTGTCAGTTTCACTTCGAGCTGCATTGGTACTGATTTCCCCGGTGCTACTACTTTAGTTTTCTTTTGGTGAACATAATTTACATACCAAGTTGAAATGTATTTCGTGTACTCAGTCTAGATTTACAGTAGCATACATTGTAATTAGTTATATGTTTAACAAGTGATATTTTATACTGAAGAAGCATAAAGATATTTTAATCTTACAGTTTTAGCAAAGTTACATAAATATAACAACCATGCATTATTAGTTTTCAGTAATACATGACAAGGCAAAGGATAAGGGCATAGCATTAACAAGGACGATAACACACGTGTTTATTTTTACTGAAGTTTGCGAATCATTTCTGTTACCTGAAGAAATGCTGCAATAATGGCGATACCTCTGGGTGCATTCTGAGCGTGAGAAAAATTACTGAATACGTCCGAGTTATAGGCTTCTATTTGAATCTGAAACATTACATTAACATTGCTTTATATACTAGTATACAGTTAAACTTCTGTTAGTGGCCACCTCCGAAGAAATGCCACCTTGTGAATAAAGGTCATGATGGAAAAATCGTCATTGATTATTTAGAACAAAATGACCTCCGAATCGTGGCCACCTGTCAATAAAGGCCATATTTTGTCTTTCCTTAAGGTGGACATTGTTCACAGGCTTGACTGTACCGGTATAATATTTCAGTAAAAGTAAAAAAACTAACAGAGTAGAACCATTCTAATCCGAACTAGTTTGTACTGACAAAAAATGATCGGATTAGAGCGGTTTTCGGATTGGAAAGGTTTCGGATAGCAAAGCGTATTAGTATTAAGAAAATATCGGCACCAGCTGATGCGTACAAGGGATCGGATTGTGCAGTAAAAGACGTTTGTATTACATTCGGACGCAGTGAAGAATCGGATACTGCGAAGTAATTATATTTTTCACCAATGAAATAAGGATAATATGGAGTGATTTTTCTGGTCCTCAAGAATTCACTATAACCGGGTCTTTCTGTAATTCAATATCGTTATTCAAATATCAAATAGGTTAAACTAACAACAATCTGTACCACGATCTAATCACTGTAAGAAATTATTATGAGTTAAGAATAGTTTCAATATTTTTTTTCATTCATACACAAGCCATATGCAATAAACCCCTGGAAACTGGACCCCTTTCGGACCCAGACCAAATATCTGCTTTTCTGAGAATTCCAGTTTTCACAGAACTTTTGATAAAAAAATCCGAAAAATGGGAGTTGCAAAATCAGGGAATTCCGGTTTTCTGGAAGTGCGGATTTCGAGGGTTTAAACGTACCTCTCCGTCGAAGAATTCTCCTTTCACTGAATGTTCAGAGCCAGAGCCATTCCATCTACCGAAGTGAAATTTCAGCCTCGCTATTCTATATGTGTAAGACAAAGGACCAAGTGTTAAATTCACGGGAGGATAGCCGCTTGTGTCATTAATTTCCACGGAAAGGTCAACGCCATTATTTATAACTGTTCCAGTAATCTATAGAAAAAACAACAGTAAAAGTATATCATACGTCAGAATTGATGTTAATATAGTATTTGCCAACATGGTACTAACTGTTATTAATAATGTATGCATTAATCCTGTTTTGTAGAGCACGGTTTGGAATTCATAGATTTATTTCTTACAGACGTGACGCTCATATTATATCATTGTGTAAACTATCTGGGAGAACTGCTGGTAATAACGAGAGTATGTTTGTACAAGAATGATAGCAAATCTAGGTCAAGAAGTAAACCAATGGCAAAAAAGGTCAAACACAAATATTCGGAAGCAATCGAATGAGGTTATTTGTTCCAACAGAAATATTTTGATATTTGTTTTTCAAAAAATACTAAGGGACGCCTGTTGTGCCCTTTGAAAACATCACTACGTGCATTATGCAATCACGAGTCTTAATATACAGTTATATCTGTGTTAGCCGCCACCTTCGAGTAATGGACACCTTGTGAATAAAGGCAACCTTTCAATGAAGGCCGCATTTTGTCCGTCTCAGTGATGGCTTTTGTTCACAGATATGACTGTACGTGCCTCAGGGTTGTTCAATAACTTCGTGGAATTTTGCTCTGAAATGTTGTTCTTTGAATGTTCGCTCAATATTGCAAATGAGTAGCAATTTATTTAGTATACACACATCGTTCTTGCTAAATAATTTACTATTATATATAAAGTAAGATCCTATGAATATGATATTATACAGTATTCGTGTTAGCATATTCTATAAGATTGCTTATAGGTGAATATCATGAGCTACCTCTCTATTAGGACAAAAACGAACTATACACAACATTACCACATTTCTAGCACTTAACTTATCAGATCCTACACTTCAAATTACATTAAATATTCATTATTTCCACGCATCTTAATTAAATGATACTGCATGATCCATTCTCTTTTTGCATTACAGGCAAGATTTTCTTCAAACAATTTACTTTACTCATGGCCATGAAAATCAAATCAATATAATTTTAATGTCATAAACATAGTGTTTATGGAAAACTTAATAACAAAATATTACATTCGTGCAAACCATGTCTTCAAAACCCACGTGCGGTAGGATAACAAAGAAAAGTTTATTTTTATTGTTCTTCATTCAGAAGATATACGATAAAACCTCGATTATCCGAAATATACGGGACCGATATATTATTTCGGATAATCCATGGTTTCGGATAACAACATTCGGATAATTGAGGCCATTTTACATTGAGATATATAGGGGGAAATCGGGACCGAAAATTAATTTCGGATAACACCAAGTGTTCGGATAATCCAAGTTCGGATAATCGACGTTTTACTGTAGTAAACAAAATCTTATAAACATCACATCTTGGTGGGTTTATCCACAAAGAGTTTTGAGCACATGTTTGACTGTATCATTAGATTCTTACCATATCACCGTGTATTTCTATATTTTTAAGAGTTGGATCAAAGAGCAGCATATTGGGTTCTATATCGATAGGGGACTGGTTTTTTCCTTTACTGCACATGTACCAATCACTGGTCATCGTGCCCCAACTCCTGGGCCCAGAGATTCCGTCATAGTTCCACCACATTGACCACAGCGAGGATCCACTGCCTGAAATAAGTATATTGATAGACAAATTATCACATGTGAGGACGTTGTTCAGCTAGCCTGCGGAAGATCGATAGTTCGATGCAGCGCGACCTTCATTATGAGGAACCATTAAAGCTGAAAAAGGTGCCAAATGACCATGACTAGTGTTGCGATGTTCAGACCCAGTGAAAAAAGGGCGTTTGTAAATCAGTGAAATATGGCGGAATGTCTGAAATGATTCTTTGTGAGTCTAGTTTTTTCTTTTCAGCATTTTTTTTGTTGCATTAAGAGTGCTTTTTCTTCCTTTGACAAATTCACGTTTCTTTCCAGCCAACGACTTTAAGTGAAATAAAGTATTTCATATTTTTAGACCACCATTCAGACGTCCATAACACGCATGCGCATTCACTTGATGAGTAATTCATAATAACATTGTATTAAAACAATTCACAAAAGACCCTCCAATGTGATTCTTAAGGTTGCAATTATATAAGTCACGATTATCAAAAGAACATTAACAGTGATTTCAGATAGAAAGGCTTGTCATGTTTAAAGTAACTTGATTAAAAATGCGTAGACTGATCGCAAAACCATTCGAAATAAGGAGGTACATTTCATCTCCAAATATTTAAGTTCTTTGGATTTTGCACTTGGAAACTTTAGAGTCGTTGCCAAACAAAATGGTCTGATGGGTATCTTTAACATGACTATTTTTCCAGCCTAAAGTTATTAAGTGATCCATCGACTGAGACCCGCAATACTGCAAGGCTTGCAGACGTCCCATAATATTAAAGTATTAATCACGTGTCTGTCTTACATTCTTAACAGCTGATCCCCTTACAACGCTGACAGATGATTCTTATCCGGATATTGGTCATTATCCGAAACCGTGTTTTAGTCGAACCCCAAGGTCCTAATAAAACATAATATTAAACAACTATTTGAAGTAGAGTTACAGTTTTCAATGCCGCTTAACACAGTTAAATTGTTTGTGCCTATTGTAGCAAGCATATGTAATTAACTATTTCCTGAGTGTACGCGACGGTCCTGTCTTTAATTTAACCATACATTGCAGCCAGTCACGTTCTGTTTAATAATTCAAGTATTGCGTGTTTTAATCTATGGCTGTCCTGTTGTACACGGAAATTTAATCATTACTGGGTATGTACGTATGGGACACTCAGTTTTTGTAAACATAAATGAATATACTCAAATAAATCAATTAAATAATCTGCCAAACGGAAAGGATCAAACGTTTTAAACACACTTGGAAGAACATAACATCGTTTCATCTTATGTAAATAATAATAACAAGATTGAATGTTCAAAAGGAGTATTCTGTAAGCCGTGAACTGAGGCTGTTACGTGTACGGAAACCCTGGACAATTAGGCTGAACCGAATATTTCTTGCGGTGCATGTCCTGATAAAAATATGGATCTTCCACTCCAAACAAAGTTTGTCTGTCTAGTATGCATGAAGGGATTACACGAAGTCAATATTTTACTACATCGTGGTATAAGACCTTTCGAGGAATTCATACGAGCAAGAAGCAAACGTTGAAGCTGTAAAACATTGTAAAATTAATGTCGATCAAGTTCCCAATATAATGGAACAGAGGTGCTGAAGTCAAAACGTTATTGTTCAACCTTCCCGTGACAAACAGACGAGAAGACGCGAAGGAAATGAATAAAAAAACAGACACAGAAAGCAATTCAAAGGTTTTGGTGCGTATGTGATGTTCAGATCAAAGACATTAAACGATTGTAGTGAGCACGATAAGGCACGCTGGGGTATTAAAAAAAAGAAACACGTATACTATTAGTTACTAGTAATAATGACATTTTTTGAAGATTGTAGAGAGATTGCTTAGGGCACATGTTCTCATGTATTGTTGTCATCACCAGTGACGTAGAACCTTTCAAAAATGGCACACATAGTTTAATACACGCCCAAAGCGTATTTGTTAATATTAAAGCTGTATGTTTTGCAATAAAATAAAGTTTCGTTTATTTTCAATTTTCCGTATGTATGAGCATTCCCATATCCGATATGATTTATATTGTAGAGAGGTAATAACTATGTCATATACAGTAATTGGACCTTCTCCCGTGTTCTATCCTATAATTAGACGTAGCACAAGGCAACGACATATTCGTATTTGAAACAGCCCTAAACTAGCATCGAGTATGTTACTGCGCCCTTATCACGCGACATCTCGCGATAAAATCGCATTGGAAGAAATAAATTGGAACATTTTCAACTCATAGACGCTATTATCCTCCCAGGCAGATTAATTATTTATGGCAGACATGTAAACAAAACAAGTCGGTGATAAATACCTTCAGATTGATTGCTCTATGAACATGACGAATTGTTTTGTCTGATTATGAGGCACGCCCGCTAAAGTAATTATTAAAATGATATAGTTACATGATGTCACATTTCTTCCCATCGATCACTGAGAAATGTTCAGCTTACACAAGACCCACCAGTTCAATGTATCAGATAATAAGTAGTTATATCAGCCGTTGTACACGTTAATGTACGGCTTGGTATTACCAAGCATCTGAAGTAATAAATGGTCGAATACAAGTGTTGTGTTACTAGTACCTTATACATATGTGTGTGTAGACCGTTTTTTGCCCCGTGTGGAAAAGCGGGTATACCAAAATACGCAGCGTTGAAAAATGAGGTCCTTATTATTGCTAGTAATATTGTTGCTTGTCCGTTCAATTTTCTGCGTCTACATAGCCCGTGACTGCCAATATAGATGTTGTGAGTTTGAAACCTTCTTAACGCATTTAGTTTTTATGTGACATTTGAATTTCAATATTACGCCTGTATTGTAGGAGGATTGTTCGATAAACTCGTGGACATTTATTACAATGTTGCTTTGGCTAACTTTTTTGTAGAAATCGATTTGCATATGAGATTTTGTGAGTGTGTATATTAACTATAAATATAAAGATTTTACAGCAAAATTCCACGAACTTATCGAAAATCCCATGTAATTCATCTTTGACTGACATTACAAATAAGGAGTTTATTTCAGAAACACAGTAACACTAGATCACTTGAAACACTGTTGAATAAATAGTGTAAATGGTGCAAAGTGCAAACGCTAACTTTACCGAACACCAATCAGTCTCACATTGATAATTACAGTACGGGCCCCTACCGCTCCCTGTGAAGCAAACTGTACAATTAAAATTCTAGTTCCCATACTAAATTTTAGCCACATACTAAATATTCTCGATCGACCAACAACCTAATCTAACATCTGTTTTGTGTTGTAAGTGTTGAAGTGAACAATTTATCTGTATAATTTGAATTACTCAAAATATACACTGTCTGGTTGGAGTCTAGCGCGAGGTACCATAATGGGAATGTGTTTAATTTGATGACTGATTACGTACCAATATTCGCTAATGGACCTAAGAGAACAATTAAGGTCAAACGGAAACCAAAACATTCACGTAAACCTATCTATATATATGCAGAAGTACTTCACTGAACCAGTAACCAATTGTGTGCAACTGAAATACTATGTAATCATATGTTCACGTAATAAAGACAGTTTAGAAGCATTATTATAGACATTTATGTCGTGTTGTATAACGTAACACGTCCCACACAGTTCTATTTTTAGAAAACACTAAATGTTACCATGATCCTACATCCTTTGAAGACGTCATTTGATCATGTTACAATAATTTGCAAACTTCGTAAAGTATCATGCAAACCAGACACGTTGACTGGTTCTCATGGTTGATATATAAGCTATACTTTCAGTTCTAAATATAATCGTACACTAAGACCAGTCGATTCGTACAGTAGGCAATTCCTTGTCATTACATACTCCAGCTTAACACAGACAAGGTCGTTTGTTATTTTAATGACTGTTTTGGCGTTAAGGACTAAAGCTCTGGTATAAGACATTTGTTTGGTTTAACTGTCATTTAACTACGCATGAGGAGCATTTTAATGCTCTAGAAGTTGTTTAACTGTGTACAACAGTTGTGCAACACGTAAAATATTAACATAAAGTTGACTTTGATCAAATGGAAATAGAAAGGAAGTCATGCTACACCCATAAACAGAAGTTAATTGAATAATTATAGCGTAGAACACGTTGACCTTTTAGTGATATCAGATATTTTCTTCAAATTGTATCAGGCAAGTGTTATTAAAGATTCAGATGAAAAACATTGACAGTATTTACGAAGTGAAAGCTTTTGTTCCAGATGAATTAATTATGGTAGATAGAAAAACTCCAGAAATTCACGCTCACTCTTAATTGAATATTAATTTGATTACTGTATATTTGTTGTGTTGTAACTAAAACTGCTCATATCTGCATTGATTACTACTATTTTGATATTCAACATGATAATGTACAGTTGCCGGTAGTCGAAAACATTATCTAAACTATTGTGTACACATCCTCGTCTCAATAAATCATTGCACCTACGTTTCAGGGCGTCACCTCAGAGGTGTCGGTTGACAGCTTGAGATAGCTGACGTCATCGAAGCCACGCCTCTTAATCAAAGTCACAAACTTGACGTAGAGAAAACTTCTGGTAATATTTTGATGGGAATTGCATTCAGCAGATTTCGATATAATTCAATGTGGGATGGTACGATTTGAGACAGCTCGTTCAAGCTTATTGAGAGTGTATTCCAACAAACCAACAAAAATAGTTAAAATTAGGTTAAGTAAAAATTGAGCATCTTTTTTCACTTGCCTTTGTCCAATCTTATGACATCAAAAGCATTTTAAACCTATAGTAAAATAATAATCGTATCCTTATTTATATCTGCATGTATTTACTCATAACGAAATAAAATTAGAACAATGAATTTGTGAAAGTGGTTTTCATAAAAAAGACCATACTACGACATGATCATGTACAAAAATATACCACAGCCATCCCCAACCTTTATTATAGTGTTTTGGTAACAACAGACAAAGTGATGGCGCTGGTAGATCAGTATCGCATAAGAAGGCATTATAAACTTATTTTACACACCATGGTAATCGCCTGTTACTTCCGTAATGTTTTGTGTACTAAAATTGGCGTTATTGAATCTCCATTGAATAACTAATTTAGATTAGAGACGACGACAAAAACAATTGCGAATTCATCGCTTGAAATTGAATTTAGATCGATTTTTTAATTAAACTTAAATCTCCAACTAATTCAGCAGTTTTACCCATTGATCGGTTTGATTTTTTGCCCGCGTTTGCAGAAACTGAAAACTGGCAGGTTTGTTAGCTCAAGAAAATCACAAATTTTAGATGCTGAACAAGTTGGAAGTAAAAGGAAACATCTGTGTCGGTAGCGGAAGATGACGTATCTTTATATGGTATTTCAAATCTATTGTAATCTCAAAGATAGCATCTGTTTACAATAGAAAATGAAAGTTTGATTACATGTTATAGACAATCAAGTAACTACACAGAGCACCTGTGGTTGTTTACCGTGTAATTGTAATTTTACGCCAACATAAACTTGATATACTGGTCGCAATGAGAATCAAAACGAAAAATACAATATCATAGTAACATTTTTAATTTTTTTTTTCGAAGATGTGTCTCAATTATACCTTTTCTCGAAAAAATATCCATCTATGTTATAACCAAGACATATTTGAATTTTTAAGTCTAAGGAAGGATAAAAGGGGGACTATAATTTACATTTATCCTCGTGTTGATCTGTTAAGGAGGTACCAACAGCTTGAGTCATTTGGCGGCTGTTCAAGCTTAAGCAACGGAAGACCTTTCAAGATGTACCCCTAAAATTGTCAAGCCCCGTTTGGGACTAGACTCACAACGACGAGTGTCTAGTACATTTGCAATTGCTGGTCAGAAATTATAACCATTCTTTCACCGAGCCCCTTTTTAAGAGGCCCCTTTTTAAGAGACATTACTCCAACATTTGATCATATGAGTCGTATCATCTTGACAAATGCAGGTCAAGAGATTCACTCAATGTTATGTATAGCATGTTCAACATGATCGAAAACATTTCTCAGACTTCAGAAGTGTTTACCAATCACTGACTGCTAATTCTTTTTAGACTAAATTATTAATTAGACACGCGGTTTTCCATTCCGTTGACAATTATATTCCAATCGTTCTGCTGATCGTTTAGCTTTTGTAGAACTTGGTCGGCATGTTTTAACAAAATTCTAGTCAGACTGTAATTATATATTGTGAATGTGTCAATTGTATTTATTCATCATTTAATCAATGTCTCCATTTAAGGTGATTATTGCTACCTTCGTCTCTATTGTCTTGTTAGTATAGTAAAGCAAAGAGATCAGACAGAAGGTCATGTGACATACATCTTACTTACACATCTTTCAACTCCTAACATATTTCTATTTTGTCGTCGCTTCCAGCCTTTGTAAATTTGTCATATTTAGTTGACTTACGTATTATGCTATTTATGGCTTGAAGCTAGGAGATTATTATTGCAACTACGAAACTCAGAGTGTGACTTTCCGAATCAAGTTTCAGTTTCAATGAATTTAACGCCATATTTCAATGCTATTTCTGTCTTATACGAGTACTACTGCTGCGGTTCTCCTAATAAGTTTTCCTGGACTGTAAATTTACCCTTCCACCAGGAACTGACGACTTCTCAACATATGGAGGAAAATCGACAGTTTTGTCAAATTTTGATAAAACATTCTGACGCAAATATAGTATGATCGGCATGCAATTTCACTTGTTTTTCGTGAGACGTAACACTTGAATCTTATGATGACGAATATGTCTAAGAAATAATTACACAGAATATGTATAAACGATAGTTTAGCAATGTGAAAACGTTTTAAATGATATGCAGAAGGCACAACACGATTGTTTGCCATTAAATATTTCATTATCGTAGCAATATTTACAATTGTTATGATAAACCAACCAATTTAACTAAGCAATGCCTGTATACTATTCTTGGCACACGTATAGTGTTCGTCCGACTCCCAGGGCTCTCGTTGTGTTTAAAATAGAATAACTTGGGATTCAATTTTTGAAATTTGATGTGATTGATTTTCCTTAAAAGGGCGTTAGATTTCTAATGTTTTGTTTTTTCTTTAATGGTCAAATCAATCATGTATATGCGTTAATAGTTCGTAAAATATAACTATCGGCTCTATATTTCAAATGATAGATGATTATCATTGACTATATTTTTATCGTAGGCTATAAAACCTGTACGAAACTAGTCAGGAGGGAATTCAAATCAAGAGCGTTAAAAGGTTACAGAGCTTCCATGATGTATCTCTGTCTAAATTAGAGTGATGCTCAAACATACCTGAATGTTTACATAAACTTATTGCTATGCTCGACAGTACGTTCGAAGACAAAATGTGGAACTGAATGAATCCGTAAATGATCTATTCGTGTATTAAGGACAGAGACATGCTGAATTAAAACCTAGATTTACGTTCAGAATTACGGGGATAACTGGGAGAATCTGAATTTATTGAGTTAGAGATAACAATGATCAAAGGATAATCAGGTTTCAAAGGTTGGCACGACTGATCCCCAGATACGTACGTTTTACATAATCAGTTATGAAACAAATTAATCCAGTGGAAAAGATATAAATGCATGTCGATGACTTTTACATTAAGAAGAATCCAAAAACTGCCCTGTGTAGTAAAAAGGATAAAACAATCAGCATGAGATATAAAGCCTCCATGAGGGGCTTTAATCAGACTTTTATTGTGATCAACTACTATGTCCATTTGTGAGATACTTAATCATTTAAGCATGATCTTATTTAATGTTCAGCTTACACGCTATGACCCCATCAAGCTGGTTATTGGCTAATAGTTACTGAAATGAATATAAATTATTACGACGGGGTGATTATATTGCACATAATTCATGCGATTTGAAGATCGATGTCCCGTAAAAAAGAAATCGTGAAGGATAATAAAAATAAAAATGGTCAGTTCACTTCTCAAAATGTTTATCCTCTAGGGTTTGACGTCGAACTCATATCTATTTCATTATAGGCGACTTGTCCAGATTTAACGGTAGAGGGAGACACAAGGTGCAGACCTGAGATAGACCACTGACCTTTTAAGAACTAGTTGGACTTGTTCCTTATGTATGATGTTTGTCATTTATGATACGATTGGATTCAAACTCACGGCGTGAACGGACTAATGATTATAAGACAGAAGTCTGTACCACTTGATAACGAAGGAAGGAATATGACCCGTTCATTTCAATAGTTTAGACAGTTGAATTTGTTGACAATATAAAACAGTGTTTAATATGAAGTTTGAATTATTTCGTTTTTTTGAAGCCCCATTAGCTTTTTGGATTTTAAAATTGAAGTAGGTCTTATTTTACCTAAAAAGGATGTCTTATCAGTGAAACTGACTTTTACTTGCAGTAAAAACATTCTGAAATTTTCTTTTTTAAACACGAAGTATACATACAGAAATGTAGCACAGTATATTTTCAATGATATTGAAAAAAAATAAAAAAAAGTATCTGACAATAGTTTTACGAGATGTGGCCAACGAAAGGTATTATGAAAATATTGTTTTAGAGCAAATGAAATATACTTCTTTTATTTTACTGTCATTTTATCTATTGCTCTGTATTACTTCATTCAAAAAGCTAATGGGCCTGTAAGGAACAGGGGCACACTTTTATTTGAAGGAACCAATGTCTGTTTTTACCTTTATTATGCTTATTACCTAAATTTATTGATAATCTCTGTTGCCCCCTTAATGTTAGACTCATACCACACTTTGTATATATATATATTTGTATATACTGATGGTTAGTTTCCGTACGTACTGTCAAGTTGATGCGTAGGGTCAATAGTCCATCAGTGCTTATAGTGTAAGGGTGAAGTCACCCAATGACAACATTTACAATTTGAGAACATTTTCCTTATTGTATACATATCAACAACAGAGTATGTAACAGTATGAAGAATAATGGAATCATGTAAATTATGCTGCAACACACTGATAAAAATACAACATTGGACAAATCTAGAGTAACGCCTTTAAATAGTCTATAATAAAAAACCAAACCCAACTATTATCAAACTCAACCATTCTCTTGATTGGTAAAATAAATTAGAGCGGTAAAAATTGTTAAATAGCAAAACAGGCCAGTAGTGCAAATGGCGTTACGTCAGAAGTCGCATTTTAAATAGTAACACATGAATTGAATGATTTCACTTCTATTGACTTGAAAATAACTGGAAATATTCGGTTTCCGAGTCGCATATGTCTACATTGTTATTTTAAAAATGTTCAAAATAAATGGGTGTATCAAACATGGGCGTATTTACTGTCGTCTGGTACACAGATGCGTAATAGAAATCACGTCAAATTGTTAAACACAATCGGTAGAGCCACACATGTTAACGTTTACCCCTATGGAAAAAAATGGAGTTTAAAAACAAATATATTCACTTATGTCTGAACAGTGATGCATATAAATAATAACCAATTCCTTCCATTATGACTGTCTTACGATCGCTAAGATTATATTGTACGACAAAGAAGCTGATTTGTTGGATCTAATAGAAGCAGAAGATCGTAAGATACATCAAAGATGCAATTCTGTACCACCACAATCTAGACTGACACTAATGAAGACGGACAGAATAAAATATTCTAAATATCAAAACATACGGGATGGATTAGGCTTTATCTGTCATCTCAATGATGCCAAATCGTATTTTATTATCCGAATGAAGAAGTCATTTTGTATATTCTATTTAATATAAAATACAAAACATTGTAGTCTAGACATTAAAGTGACATTATGAAAAACATCAGTTTCGTTAATTATGATCTTACATTTGCTTAATATGATTTGTTAGGAGGGACTGTAGCTAATTGGTAAACACGATAACTGGAGCCTTGACGTAGAGAATGAATACCATATTAATGGCTACTTCTGTGCCAGGAGTCTTTGCTGAATATTAACATCGAACCATCGATCATTTACTTTTCTTGTCTTTCATTCGGAGAAAAATGACACATTTTGGCAAAGGTTTACAAATGTATTAAATATTCTGCTCCTTTATAAATCTTAAGATCAGACTTTTTGCATTTTAAATTTCATCTGATCAATATTATGACATCATATTTGATCGTTTTTCAAAAACTGTTGACTTATGTGCTTTCTTTCTTTTCATATTTTTGATATAAAACATATAAAAAATTCTTCCAACAACTGACGCTCAAATATTCATACATTTATTTTAAAGTTGTCTCAGTAATATGATTATGTTACTTTTTGAGTAATATTCATTACACAAGTCATTTATTTCAAATATTTACTTAAATATATTGCAAACATACATAATAATGTGAAATATTTTGAGCCCAAAAAAGTAGATTTCAGAGATCATGTGTTCTTTATCCTCTGACCTACGTTTTGTTTTATTGCGAACAGTGAGTTAATGTACTCGACGAGACTCCAAAGAAAACACCAATACTTTTAAGCTTGTCAGAATACGCTCTTCACTACAATGTAAACGCGGTAATCATGTATAATATGTAATTGGAACATTCCTTAATACTACTTGTAATGAAAGATGGATTCATTATTACACATGCTTATAAATAAGTCACAGAAATTCTCCAAAATATTCACCTGGGTCATCAGATTTTCTAGTGTAACCTTTTAGATTATAAATGATATAATTATCAAAGACTGGGCATTATATACTACATTACGTCAACCCTCTTTAAAATAGCACCTGTGTGAATTACATCCTATTCAATATATAATTTATATTCAATTCTGTTCTGAACGAGGGCTGTTTATTAGGTCCCTACGGTGGCTGACAGAACCTTTTATCTACTTTGTTATAGCGGAGCTGGAATATTTCATAACGGAATAACATACTGATGTTATGAAGCACATGAAAGATGGGGGAAATGTCACTTTGGGAATCAGTAATTGTACACTTGTGGCGGAACGGTTGTGTTTTCACGACAGAATCAGACAAACGTGTTTCCGGAATTGGCGTGATAAAACTGGAGTTTATCGGTTACTCTGATATTGGTTATTAGCTTTAAATTCCATGCGGAACCCGGTGCTACTCTAATCACTGCAACCACACACATCAATGATAAAAAACATTGCATCACATGCAATATCCATTTCAGAAATAAAAGGTCATTGTGTTGGTGATATGTGTTGTGTTGTAACACAATTGACAACCAATCGACAATATGGAAGAGTATTTTGAAATATGAGCAGTACTAGTATACGATTAACCAAATGCATATCGCTAGATGTATATATTCCAAACTGATTGATTTAGTCAGACAATGGTTTCATTAGTTTCGACTAAAGCCATATTTAATGAGAGAACATGAAGTTTTTTCATTACTTGTTCGTACAGAGTGCTAACTACTCGTGGGTGCCACAGATGCAATATTTGTATCAATTTTGGACATTCATATCATTATGGCTAGACAATATATGGCGATTATAGCACGTAACTCAGTCATGTCACGAAAAGCGCAATATAATTTTCATATCTGTATATCAATGCGTAGATAGATTAATACAGGGAGGACTAAAAGTCTCAAGCAAAGACATTCCAACGCAAATCCCTACGGGAGGAAATAACATTAGGAAACCGAAGACCTGTCCTTTAAATGAAGCATTAGCAGAATATGCAAATGCAAGTTGCGCATTCTTTCGGCCTTAACAGCATTTCTTCCATCGTTAGTCTCATTTCATTTTGCATTAAGCTCACAATTAGGATATAATTTTTTAGGGATTAGTCAATTGTAAGGAGTTCTAAATAACCTACTTTGTATCAAAAGGAATTCTCGTGTTTAAAGAAGGTTGGATTAGTCCAAGCTTGAACTATTAAGCTAAAAGACATTCGACAGCGTGATGTCTTAACTTTATACAAAGAAGGCCATTATATGATACGTGCAGCAAAGCCCAGTGGTACTGACCTCGGCTACAGTGAAGAGTTGGATGTAGTGAAGCATCCATTTTTCAAACGCTCCAATCCTTTTCTTCAGAGTAATTGATGTATTGAAATAGGTATAATGGAGCAATTATTCTAGTACCAATGAAATAACGTCAACCATGTTGCGCTGCGCATGATTCGATCAAGATTATAATTTATTTTAGTTTACTTCTTAGCAATCTTTACATCATTTCAGACATGTTAATCTGTTAAATATATTTTTTGGCTGAGTTTCCCCGATTCTGATCCTAAGACAATGAATTCGGTGAAATCAATCAGGAATTGAGTGCGCCTGAAACTAATGCTTCTGTCGAGTTTTATGATTTTTGTTTGATCAAACCCCATCGTGTTATAGGGATAAAAGTGGAATCTTGGTAACAGAATACAGGAAAGGTCCCAAACGTGCAATAATACAGCGTCACATGGGCTATCCATATAACCAGACTGTCAAGCAACGAGGCGATCTGATTGGCGAGTTCCATGTTACCAACAAAAGCATGTATACATGTTCAGATATATTGTATTGAAATAAAGCCTCAAATGTTTGAAGAACAAATACACGATGCCATCTAAATACTAGGTTTGGCTCACACCAAAGGCGAAATATGCCACGAAAAATGAACAACTCGAAGTAGTTCTCAAACAACTCTGCACTAATTACATAATAAGATATCATTATGTATGTACCATAGATTTAAAGACCACTTTAGTATCACACCGAAATTTGGGTACAATGCAGTGTTGATAACGAAAGTAATTGCACTTGTTTGACGTTTGAGATATTTCGTACTTACAAAGTCAGCGTTAGACTTTACCTAATTACCTAACTCGACAAACAAATCATTGCAGCAAAAGTGAAAAGGGAAACCCAATTAGAAAACATTCACATTACTGATAATCTCGTCAGAGCATTAAAAAGGAAAAAATAGGAGACAGACGTTTAAGGTCAGCAAATAAAACTATACAAACAAGGCGAAGACGAAGAAGAATATCGATGTGCCAAAGCAATGTTAGTAATCGACACCTTGCCATACACGTGAATCAACTGATGTATATCTCATATTTCATTATTGATGCTACTGAATGGAAACTCGATAAAGTACACACGCGGAAGTGTATCGGAGCTCCCGAAGTACCTGATAATGATAAATATTATTCTAGTATGTTGACACGAAAAGTAAATAATTTGAAATCAAACGATGTTCAGTCAACTGGACAGATCTTTCTGATAAGTCTCAAATGTTAACAGCAAAATCTATAAAATCCGGTCAGGAAGAGAATTGTTTTTGCAGATTTTGGTACCAATCTGATAGTTATTTCGTATTTTGTATTACGGATGAGTCCTGAACAATAGCCGTAATGCACATATATATGATCGGTATCTTAGGTTTTGCAGTGATTGTCTGTCAACTTTATGTTCACAGAATTCACAACTTCCATGTTGATTTGAGATGGTAAATGTCCATACTGTGTGAGAACTGGAATTTATAGTCCTGATCACAGTATCATTGGTAAGAGATAGTTTTGTCATTAATGTGATTAATAGTGAATTGAAGGGAATTAATGAATGCGTGAAGAAAATCAATGGTGCTCAGACAATGGCGAATATATTAATGTATCACCCCGGTCATCTCAAACGCTGCGAATGAATGCTATATTAATAGTGCCATCAGATATGATGGGACAATATGAATAACGCGTTTTTTAGTTCCCAGAGCAGCCAAATACAAAAGGCATCCGGTATGGTTATTTCCAGGTTATGTTTGTCTATATTTAATGGGCTTGGATGGTAATAAAAAGTTAACACTTTAAAGCATTCAAATCCTGACAATACGTGGACAGGAATAGATGGACATCATTGACATAAAGAATCATCCAAGTGAACTTTCAATTACAAGTATAGCGATCAAAATCATTGCCATGGGTTTGAAGGAGTGTGTTTAGAAGGGGAGATGTTTCATTGAGGGATTGTTTCAGGATTGTTCAAGCATTTTATTCACTAATACAATGTGTAATCATATATGGACTGGAGTCATTATTGTAATCCAATACGACCTTATGTCGTGATATGGTTTCAACTACCACAACTAGAACATTATGATTAACGATGAAAATATTTTCCATTTCAATTGTCATTTTCTAAAGTAATTTATATAATAAAACGATGTGCGAACCAATATTAATAGTATAAATCACCCTATATTGATTTTTTTTATTTTAGCACAATTTGAGAGTGAAGATTTGCAAAAGATAGATTTTTGTCTTTACAACATAAGTTAGAAGGGCGACACAGTGGGGGGAAATGTCTTCACAAGCATGGAGGAGTGAATTGGTAAATATAAGATTGTGACATTTTATTGACTGACGAGTCTTGACAATAGGTACACTCAAACTTGAGGAGTAAAATTCATTTTTAATACATTGGAGTTCATAACATTTGACTGCCTCAAATAAATGGATCGCTATCGTAATGTTTACCACTATAGAATTGAGAATCATACGAACGAATTCCTGAAATAGATTGACAGGAATGTGTAACATTTAAATATATTGGTACAGGTTTTTACTTAAGTAATTGATGATTAAATTATCATTCTGTAAACCGAATAATCGCTCGGTGGAATTTATCCTTAGAACGTTCACAATGATTTACATATCGTAGCTAAAATCATAGTATTAATTTGAAAATTCTTGTATGTTCAATTCCGTATGAAGTGCGTCTATATAAATTTACAATTTACTTGTGGGTTTTTGGAAGATAAAGTATTTAGTTTTCTTCCCAAAGCTGTTTGTATTATAGGATCATTTATACTTCAGTTTGAAAGTATTTGTAAAAGCAAGAAGGTGCGATTTTAATCATTATGTAATTACTTTTGCTTTGTTCTGAAACCATGTCTTATTTTCCATAAAATTGTGTAGTTCCACATTATCTTGAGACAAATTGTTGCATCCGTCATAGAAAGATTCTAGTAAGAACAAGTTGATTACGTAAGTGGCTTTAAATCCATTTGAACCTTCGCGATACAGATGTGGCCTCCGTGGCCGACTTGCTTACGTCTCTGACAAGAAATCACTAGCCTCTCACACTCAGAATTCGGACCAGCCACATTTCACATATGAGGCAGCTGCCCAGTTAGTCTACGGATGCTCGTTGGTTCTATCCAGGAGTACACATCGGGTCTTCATTCACGGTTTAAGCAGCAAAAGTCGCCAAATTACCCTCGGCTATGTGTGTGACGGTCTGAATAATACTGGAAATGAACTCAGTTTCTGAGGAAGAACTTATCCAGGTGGAGTGTGTGCAGTAATATATTAGTTAATATATGAAATAGGACTTTAGATACTGTTCACAGAGTCACTAGTAACAACTAGTTCAGACATGTTGTTCCAGTCCTTCAGAGTTTTTGGGATAAAAAGTGAGTGTTTAAATACAATGTATATCATTAGTTACAGTTGTTTACTGTGCCCAGTTCTCGATGGTTTTTCTTTTGGTGTAATGTGTTGCTCGGTAGGGATAGCCATCAGGCCGTTTATGATCTTGAAGAGTAAGATAAGTCTCTGTTCCAGCCTTCGTTCTGCAAGTGGCTTCCATTTCAAGTCTTTTATCATTGATGTTATACTCGATTGGAAAAGGGTTACGGTGACTTAAGCCTAAATTTGTTAACAAACTGTCAACCTTTAGAAATAGTTCATAGAGTTTTCGTCACATTTAAAGATTCCATATGTTCACTGGTAAAGACATTTACACACAAATAGTGCGCATATTCCTGTCATTGACCTAGGAGGTCGATTTATGCCCATGTAGTAATCAGGAAATCGGATGTTGCTAAGATCCGCACGCAATACATGCCATCACAAAAAGCGCTCTCAATGGACAAGTTAAAAAATCAGATTTCCAGTGATTATGTAAGTTTATTCAATACTCATGCTTGATTTATCGTGGATGTCACACTAATTACAGGTCCTAGTAAAACGTATTCTCATTCATTTTCTTTGATTGCTTGGTAATTTTGGCTTCGTTTTTTTACTTAGGGGAATTAGATGGTGATTTTTGTGAAATAATGAACCTCGTACATTGACGTTAGCGCAACAATTGGAAAGACCAACATCTATTCAAATCAAATCATGCCACTATCACGACTCATCCTGTGCTCCTAAAAAATACGATAACATAAAGAAGGCCAAGAGACCATTACATATACAAGACTTACATTGTTTTCATACATTCGTACACCAAGGTCATATAAGTCGAAACAAAAAATCACCAAGGTAACAAATGTCAAACAAAAGTTATATTTGTCTTTTGATCATAAGCGAATTATTGACATTTAAATTTTTCACTGTTTAATTTTTATTTTAATTTACACCCCTTTTCAAAGTCACAGTCATATGAGGTGGACAGTTCATCTAAGCATCGTTTTCTGGGAAGAACCAGTACTAGACACCCATTCTCCGTAAGCAACTTCATACTTTCTCACATAAAGAGACATGGTCGGTAGCTGGGCTCGAACCCACAACCTTCTATCAGTGAGAGGCTACAGTGATTTGGAGGTGGGTCTCACTGTTCCATACATTATTAGATGGACAAAATACATTCAATATGTATACACTAGCCAACGTAAATAATCAGTCAACCACCATTTACATGTACCCTACAGAAGGAGCGTATATAGATACTTTACGCTTTCGTAAGCTACACTGATTTTAAACTGTTATGACATTTTACATTTTGCAGAGAATAGGTCTTTAATTGCCTTAAATTGTTATATGTCGCCATTTATTTATAAAATAACTCAAAATCTAGGTAAACAATTACGAAAGTTGAGCCGTGCATTTTACTTTATCTTCATACCTGTTATAGAGGCACAGGTCCCGAAATTATAAAACTTGAGTTTGGTCTCTGATCTCAAATCACATATCTTGTCTTTTAATGTTTCTAAGTTGATCATGATAAAAAATAATGACATTATTGATACATTAGTCAGGCAGAATATTTTATCTGAACATGACATTGTATCTTAACATTAACCAGCTCTATCTTTCAACCATAATACTTTTGAATCATTAATTATCATTGGGGATTTAATTTCGTGAATTTCGTGGGTCGGCTCATTCACGAAATCAAATCACGATGAACTTAAATGCGGATATAATGCATTTATTTTTAAAAATAAAACATCCACGAATTTATGTCCCCACGAAATAGCCATTTTAGTAAAAACCACGAAAATTGAGCCCAACTAAAATAAATGAAAATACAGTACTTTGAAAATGGAATTGAGGTTTGAGCTCAGACAATGAACTCAAGTTTTATAACCTCGTGGCCTGATTGATCGGATGAAGTCATACACAGTGCTATTTGTTTAATATATAAAACTAAATGAGATTCGAGCCCTCAACACCTCCACGACAGTCCCTAGCATTAATAACCCCAGCCCCTTCAACATCTCATTTTAATGCTATAATACTTGTTTATCTTATTGTACTACGTATTCTTGAATAATGATTTTGAAAATGTAAACCACTACACTAACCTACGTAAAATTAAAGATATCAAAAATAAATTACTCTGCACGCAGACCAAGAAGTCCCGTGTTGGTCACACGTGTCATATATAAGATATTTCTGTATAATTTTAAGTTAAATAGTAGATTTTGAATTTTTGTAAAAATGCCCCAGACATTTACAACATCTAATCATAGCTATTCATAGTAAATGTCTCCTTTCCCTCGTTGGTCAATACAAGCGCACTTATGTCATTACAGCTGTCATTAACCTCGACCATTCTACCGAAATCCGGACATAGTGCCAAGTGTTCTAATGAATTAATGTAAATGTATTTGAGTGATGCAAACGGTTTATATACATTACAGGAGAAGTTAGGCTAATTCTCGGCATACAATTGTCCGCCACCTCTGAATTATGTGGGGTAGCTTGGTAAAAGCATATTGTTAGTACTGGTTAAGGCTTAAATTACTCCATGGAAGTTAGTTAGGATAACTGCCCGCTACGATATGACTGAAATAATGTTGAAAATGGTGTTAAATCCGAATAGATAATTAAGTCATTCCACAAGGTAATGCCATTTTTTGTTTTGAAGTCTGCGGCAGGATGCAGATAAATATATTTTGTGAAACTGTCGCGGGCTTTCACGTGCCTCACCCGGGCTTCAAACCAAACAAACAGTCACGGGTTCCTTTTTCTGACCCAACTGTTAAATAAGGATTCATGTATAATTTTAAACAAGTTTTACACGACAAGCCAACTTGTATAATATATATTCTTGTACGATTCTACATAAGGCAATTTGTGTGAAAGTTTTCTGAACGCAGACAATAGTCATTTTGTTTAATAATTGAACTGTATGATTAATGACACAGGAAGAATAAAAAATGTCAAAATGACAAAAGTTAATCGGACTGGATACATGGGGGTGGTTGTACGACACTCATCGAGCACATTGCTACTTACGACAAATAAAAGAGTGGGATTTTTATATTGATTTCGTATCCGAAACAAGAATTCATATCGATTCCAAACACAAGTAGAAACACATCTGCTTTATTATTGCACGAACATGAAACGAAGTAAGTGCCCTTTGGGGAAATTAATGAAAGTGAGTACCTCTATCTTATCTTTCTTACAAATTTGTTACAAAGTTACTCGGTTTCGGTTCATAGATTTCCAAACTCAAAAGACGTAAAATAAATATAATTTTCTAGAGTAATAAAAATAAATCCACAAATCTAGGATATTACTCCATTAAATAATTTCTATTTTTTGATTAGCATCTACGAAAGTTTAATTAATAGTAAAATATTAAAACAAATCAAAATAAAGAGTTATTTGGAATTTTAAAATTCTGGGAACAATTCCAGCAAAAACACAATTGGCTAAATAATACAGAAGAATAATTTGTCACCCATTAAAGGACAATTCTCGCACCGTCATTTAAATTTCGTTTTAATAAATCATAGTGAAAGAAAGTGTATAATATCAATAAAATATCTTGTATTTTTTATGATCGTTGCTATTAAATTGAGAACAATATGGCCATTGTTGTACTAGCAGTATTATCACAATGTTCTCGTGAGATTTTTAGACTCTGACGTAGAATTAAAGAATAGGAAAGGCAATATACCGATACTGAAAAACGAGAAGTGAGTTAACACATCAAGTTAAAATTATTTCAAAATTCATCTGTTAATCTTGGTGTTTTAATGATTCAGTTGAATTTGGCTGTTTAGGCTGAGAATATATTGAGAAAATGAAATGAATAGAATGGAATAAATATTAAATCAGTATCCCTCGAGATTTTTTGGTGATTTTTTTCCCAAAACTATTACGTACCATTTGACCTACATTTTTCTATAAAACAAGCAGAATTTATAAATAATATCGTTCTTTTTGTTATAATTCACACTTGGGAAAATATAAGAATATGAATGAAGACATTATGCCTCTCTGCATATTAAGCTCTTTGAACTTGTTAAAGTAAAGCTATCGTATCTTATTTGATTGAAAACGGCGACGCTTCAAATTGCCCTGCCTCCATTCTTGTTTAACAGATGAAATGTATGTGTGTTAATGTGAAATTTGATTCCTGAACCGCCGATACTTCAGACGTGAATGAAAACTCTACATATACGAAGGCACAATCATTAGTATTATTCAAGTAATTAAAATGTCTTCTGAACATGAAATAAAACTGTATAAATCCCAAATAATCCCTAAAAATGTTTGTATGCAGGACAGACTCCACTGATAAATCCCGCGATCCATAAAAAAGCTTTTTGTTCTTTAATCCCGAGTTTCGTTTTATTTGCAAACATACTTAACCAAAAAAAGGTCAACCCACCTATACCTACTGATTAATGACTGTTTCGCTCGCATAACAGCACAGCAACATTAAAAAAATATGCTCATAGTGATGAAATCATGGTTCACTTATTCTGATAAACATTTTCTCACCACCACTATGGGTAAGTTTTAGGATTATTTCCTCACCACCAGTATGGGTAAGTTTTAGGATTATTTCCTCACCACCAGTATGGGTAAGTTTTAGGATTATTTCCTCACCACCACTATGGGTAAGTTTTAGGATTATTTCCTCACCACCAGTATGGGTAAGTTTTAGGATTATTTCCTCACCACCAGTATGGGTAAGTTTTAGGATTATTTCCTCACCACCAGTATGGGTAAGTTTTAGGATTATTTCCTCACCCCCAGTATGGGTAAGTTTTAGGATTATTTCCTCACCACCAGTATGGGTAAGTTTTAGGATTATTTCCTCACCACCAGTATGGGTAAGTTTTAGGATTATTTCCTCACCACCAGTATGGGTAAGTTTTAGGATTATTTCCTCACCACCAGTATGGGTAAGTTTTAGGATTATTTCCTCACCACCACTATGGGTAAGTTTTAGGATTATTTCCTCTTTACCAGTATGGGTAAGTTTTAGGATTATTTCCTCTTTACCAGTATGGGTAAGTTTTAGGATTATTTCCTCACCACCAGTATGGGTAAGTTTTAGGATTATTTCTTCACCACCAGTATGGGTAAGTTTTAGGATTATTTCCTCACCACCAGTATGGGTAAGTTTTAGGATTATTTCCTCACCACCAGTATGGGTAAGTTTTAGGATTATTTCTTCACCACCAGTATGGGTAAGTTTTAGGATTATTTCCTCACCACCAGTATGGGTAAGTTTTAGGATTATTTCTTCACCAGCAGTATGGGTAAGTTTTAGGATTATTTCTTCACCACCAGTATGGGTAAGTTTTAGGATTATTTCCTCACCACCAGTATGGGTAAGTTTTAGGATTTTTTCCTCACCATCAGTATGGGTAAGTTTAAGGATTATTAAGCTCTTATTTATTAAGTTATGATGGAAATAATAAGCAATTGAAACATATTGGTTATCAAAGCTTGCAATTCATGCGAAATTCCGTTTCGGAAGGAAACAAAAATGTCACATTATACCATAAATTGTGCATATTCATTTGATGAGAAGCTGGATACAATATACCGTAGAGACTTTGATAATGGAATCTTTACATAATCTATACTGTACACATATAATAGCATACCTATGCATAACAAAAACTACACATGTTTGCACCTACACGTCGTCCGTCCGCCTGTCTGTATTATGTTTGTACTATTGCTATTCATACATGCTGACATAGTATGTAGTTTGTATATGAAGATACGCTTCTGTTCTGTTCTGCTCTGTTTGGTTTTGTTCATGGCTAAATGCTTAATCAGCATTTTAAATAACACTATAAAAATAGCATTTGTTATTTAGTCATTAACACGAATTCTCCAGAACAAAGCTAAAAACTTGCAGTCCCACGGTTTCTATGAGGTAGAAAATTCATTTCAGAGTATTTTAATTTGTTGTAATCTTTAGTTTCATCTAAATGAATTAACTTAACAATATCTTTTATCGTGATATTCTATTCAAGATCCCACTCAAATTTTCCTTTAAATTAAACCGACGCTGTTATTTCATAATTCATAAGAAAATATTTACTATACCAATATTGACAGACTCATCAGCACGTCGAGTGAGACTGAAGTACTTTTACACCATTCCTACATGACCGATACTAGTTCAGTTATTACTCAAACTAAATTCGAGTGTCACTTAAGTTACATTGAATGGATTATGAATCGTGTGTATCATATTAATACAGGAAATATGAGAACATTATTAAGTTTTAGCCTAAACAACAGACTTAAGTTTTGTAACTAGAGCTTGAGTGATGACTTGAATGTGTTCTATGAGTTTATGCACTCAATGGAAGAATAATACCCTGTTATAAAAATGGAATTAAATCGCTCAAAGTGTTTACTTAATTGATAAAAAAAATCGGCGAATAATTCATTATCTGAGTTAAGCGTCAATTCATCGACTTTAAATTCGTTAAATAACAATTAATAAGCAATCTGTTAATTAAAGAGAATCCTGTTAAAATAAAAGCGCACGGAATGTCCGAGTAAACAAAACAGTTGGTGGTGTTCAATTTAGCAATTGCTATTTCAACAAAATGCATATCTCTAAGGCCACATGACGCCTTTAAGAGATCAAATAACTCTCAGGAAACATTATGTGTACAACATAGCTTGTTTACTTAGCGCCGAGCCTTAATGGTACCGCATCTGACAGTCTGCAGGAATCTGTACCCAGAATGAAATATGCCAGTCAGTATAAGAACATGTCTTCAACAATCGCGAAACCAACCGTTGCCATGACACCAAATACGCCATCGAAAGGAATGAAGTGCATTTTAAAACTACTGTTCATCATTGTGTTTTCTTAATGGTCCATGCTACATGCAACATATTCGGAACATAGTTACTTTTAAAGACAAATCTCACATGAAATAACGAACGGCCTACAAGAACGACTTAGATCATTTAACACATAGGAATCTTATCCACAAACCAGTCAGCACATATCACATATACAGTACATATACAAGGACGAAAAAAACGTAAATATTGAAAACCATTGGGTTACTTTTTTGACTAAGTATGGTTGCCCAAAATCAAAATCGGCTGATAGTAGTTATTACAACATCGTATTCCGGTACTTTAGGGGCGCACAAAGGAATTTCTCAAGACTCATTTAAGACCCACATATTCTCTTAATTAGATAAAAACATCAACTGACTACCGATGCATTATTTATTTCAAGTCAAAGCAATCCGTGTTTAATCTAAACCCAAGGAATCTGTGCAGGGAGGCGTTGTTTTGCAGATGAAACTTTATCGACGTCGTAAGCCTCGTTTTAGTTTGAAACGCAAAATGTAAAAAACAAATTTTCAAAAACAAAACAAAACATTGTCATGTTGTCAATATCTGCACAACGTATTTTCCAATATCTAATTAATTAAAATGTTGAATCTCAATATATCGGATACTTATCATTTTTTGCTTGTTTGCTTTCCTTGTTCATCTAAGATAGAGAAGTGGATTGAGCATTCTTTCATAAAAAGCCACAAAAAGCGACAATAAAACCCTCACTTGCTCATACATTACTGTCGATACAGCCACTCAAATAGTGCAGTATTTAATTAAATGAAATATTTAAAACGAGGAAATATTACTAATTGAATTCTACTTTTATTATTGCTTGGGAGCAAGTTTTAACAAATTAAAATAGTTCCTTTGATTGGCAATATTTTTAATTAGTCCACTCTTGTGTGGTTATACGATGCAGTCACAAAGGTCTTATACGAGTATACTCTATCTAACTTTTTAAATTTATTATTTTCAACAATGATCTTGTGTTCAACTATCAAGAATTATATGTCACATGAAACTTCAGAATTGATTTGTATACGTAACATGTACACATGTCATTATTGAAATATTTACTTACTTACTTACTAGTAAATAAAACAGAGGAACACCTATTTTGTCATTTTGTCAATGTTCATCGCTCGGTTATTTTTTCAACCATGTATAGCTAAAAAACTTGATATACCATGTAAAACAATATGAAGAAAATAACACCATCATTAATGATACACAAAGGTAAGTGTATAATTATCAATTATTTAGCAAGGTATCAAAGATGACAAATGTAATGTTATCTGGGTTTGAGTAATTACATCGTCCTATGTTCACGAAAACATTTCATACCCTTTATCACGTAAGCTTCCTTGGCGAGATCTGCTGGGGTAAACAAAAAACCACCAGCGCTTTTAATCAATACTATAAGATATATTAAGTAGAACACATAAGGACGAAGTCCATCAATGCGATTGGATTTTGATCCCAAAAGATTTGAAGCCGATATAAGATAGGCCTTCCTATCAAACAGATTGTTACATTACCAAGAAAGTTTTCAAATTTATTATATTTGACCTTAGTCTGGTGTCTACGATATTCTCATTTTAAAACAATGCAAGTTTTGTGAATCATCGTGAACGTACATTGCGATATACACTACAGGCGTTGCTCGTTTTAGAGCTTCATATATAATTAGGTAGATACAATCATACACCGTTAGAAAACATAATTTGTATTTTTTGTTATGAAAACCATGATATTGCTGTTGTAGAATGCGAGTTCCATGTATTCTTTCACTGTAGCAGATTAAGAAATATTAGACATCAATATTTATATAACTGGTATACATCTGATTAGAACTTAGAAAACTTTTAATGTTGTTAAAATCTGAAGACTGTACAACCATCCATAAGATTGCTAAATTTATTGATAGAATAATGTATGTTTAGAAATTGTACTTATATACTCTGTACCATTGACACAATTCAGCTATGTTATTATGTTAAACTTGTATGTACATGTATTTTGTATTTTGGGTAAGGGACCTTTATATACTGACTTGAAATAAACTTGTAAACTAAACACTATTGCACAAGGCGTTATCTCCTTTTGGTTCGTTAGACAAGAAAACCAGCCATAAAAATAAAAATGAATTGTCTGGCTTTTCGGTACTTAGCATTTTACTGATTATCTGCAACATTTAAACATTTCAAGACTCTTTGATTACCAGTTTTTATTACACTAATTTGGGAGTAAAACATCACCACATTGCAAAATTATACATGTAAATTTGAAACTAATAAATACTACAAAAGACACATACCATTTACATGCTTACCAAAAATTGTTGATTAAAACATTGCAAATGATTTCCTTCATACAGTTAAAACGAAGTAACGATTATCATTAACTGATATGTTTCATATTGGAAACTGGAATCTAAAATGGAACAAAGGTTGGCATGTTTGACGAGTTTGGTATCAGTGGTGTAAATAAAGCAGCAGATACGAGTATCATGGTATTTTTTATTTAATTTATTAATATCATATCGAGGTTTCACACACCCTAAGACATTGTATAATCACTTGGTACGATTATATTTTCAACACAATCTTTACATTAGGGATTGTATAATGATCAGTGCTTGTCGAAATAGAAACCAAATGTGATTGTACGTTTAAATAATCATTAATATGATTACACAACATCGGCAATAAAATAGGAATGTTTGTCATTCGATGTTTTTGTATTTTCTTCTGTAATCAATCAACCAACCGTGAGAGCATGTAATTGGTATCAAGGGAAATATAAGATAAATCAATTTAGAAATGAGAAAGTCATCAAAGTACGGTTGTTGAGAATTGTTACTTTATTTCTATTACAACAATGTGAAATCGGATTCATTTAAACTTCTTTTAAATTAATATGTTAGTAATTAAAATCTTTAGTCGAAAATTGTCTACGTAAAAACATACTAAGAAAACACTTACATACGGAACAATTTTGGACAGCTACATTTTATCAATGAATCAGACTAAATCTGTTTCTGAAAGAGGTGCAATTGGAAGAGAGTTAGTTGTGAATGATTTGATTGTCATTGCAACGATATTAAGCACCAATCACAGATGTTCATCCTTCGTTTCAGATCCTCCTATTGACATCACCTTGACGTTGCTATTTCCGGCACAGTAGATTATATACTTAATAGCACATATTCTTCCGCGGGTTTATAATGCATATGACAATATAAATCTATCAACCAAATCATGCAATTTTGGGACTTGTATGCTCTCGAATAAGACAGATGCAATTTAAAAGTAATCATGTTGCAATTCAATATTTTTCCTAAAATAGTGATAAATCAAAGTTCCAGGGTAACTAAGGAGAAATGAATGCCGTACTGAAAGTATAATACATTAATCATAGTTTACCTTATTTGTCGCATTCCAATCACTCAGGTATCCAAAATAAGAAAGAAATACGAGGTACATAACCGGCTGTATTTTGTATCGACAATTTTACTTTTACTTAGCATTTACAATCAATTAATGTTATACCCATTAAATATGTAGATGACGCTTACTATAAGCACTGTTGTATGTATGGTTGAATAATTTGGTCGGATAATTTACAGAAGTACCAAAGTCTGATTCAAGAATCTAACATTTCTAACTGTTTCAAAAGAAATCGTAAGCTATTGAAGCTTCTTAGGTAAACCATCAAATCACTACGCAGACGTGTGGCTTTACTAAACTGATTTGACCAGAAACATAGATAGTACATACATGTACTTTTAAATTTAATGCCCTCCAGATATCACCAAGACTCAAACTGTTATTTTGATTCAGATTCGTCATCTTCCACTTCTATCTCTTTCGCTCCTTCTCTCTGTCACTATGAATGATGTTTAGTATATCACAAATATACTGTTAGTTATAAGAAGTTCATTGTTTTAAATCGTATTGTAATGTATGGTAAGTTATCAATTAAATGATGAGAACTCATCAGCCTGTTCCTTATCAATCACTGTATAAGACAAAGGAATGTCTAAATATACTTGAATGTCTCAGTCGTAGTAATCAGTTTCACCTCTGTCTAGTTATTTATGTGTTTCAATTTCAGAAAGCGCTTTCAAGATTTCCCCGATTAGCTATCGGATAATAAATCTGGATCATCCAGGAGCTTATTGATTTTTTAACTAATCTAAGGAAATTAGAGTTTAATTGGGATATATTGAAGCGGGGTTGGTATCAACGAAACTTTTTGTCAACCATTTTACAACGCTTTCAGTACCATATCTTTGCTCTTTAGAAGAAAATATCTCGGAGCTAACTGATTATGCATGAGACAACTGTATGCGTTCATTTACTGTTGGAATTCGCGCGTAATGTCGTTCAAAAGAGGAGCTATTCTCATCATCGGAAGACACAATTTTGTGAGGAAGTGGCTCGTTTTAAGCAGTGAATTTGATGAACATGCCAGTACGAGCATTTTGTTGTAAAGCTAATGTTATAAATCAAGTCACCAGTACTTTGTTACTGATGATATGTTTATACAGGATAATATTACGGCGATTCAGTAAAACAATGGCGTTAATTGTATTGGTACTTGAATCTAAATGACATTATTTATTTACTGTTTCTGGGGATAAAATCAATCAGATAGAAATCAGCTCCATTGCTCGCTACTTATTCGTTTTAGGAAAGTAATGTAATGTACTTTAAATAGATTAAGTTAGATTCAGTCTGAAATAAGAATCTCGGCTCAAGAGATTTGAATACGTTAAAAAAATAAATTCGTCATATCATAGGAACATTTTAGGTTTAGATTTAACGACCTATTTGGATAAAAAATCAGTGGGCTTAAAGACATTGAACAATTACTATATAAGTTACTCCCCCAAATCCACATGAGGTCTATTCTTCTAATTGTTTTATTGCCCCTAATCAGATTAGTCCTGTCTGGTCTAAAGGGATGCGGTACATAAATTCTGACCCAAAAAATCACCTTACACTTTATCTATTGACAATATTATGTGCCGAATCCCTTTGGTCTGGTCGTGCTCAGTTAAGTGTCCGTGGACTTGGTCTGGTCGTGCTCAGTTAAGTGTCCGTGGACTTGGTCTGGTCGTGCTCAGTTAAGTGTCCGTGGACTTGAAACCTAGTCAAATAAGAGGGTCATAAATTCTATTGATTTATAGTGATAATTCCTGTTGTTTTTATAGGCATCAGCTAGTATATCAATGACTCTATCTGTTTTATTATCCCCTACTGTGGAATCAGATGACTTGCTTGTCCATAAGTAACATGTCTAGCATTTCTGGTCCAATGTCTTTGACGCCGTTTTTCAACAATCTTTCAATTATATACGGCGGCCGGTTCACCAAACCAGTCTTCTTGTAATGTATTCTAACCAGTACTAATTTACCATTCCACAAGGAACCGTCAACTACGCCACATTTAGAGGAAAATCGACATTTTTGTCAAAGTTTCATAAAAGGGTAAGACACGTCGCGACCGTATTTCGAACTCAGATCGCCCGGTTACGAGTCCAGCGCACTAACCACTGGGTCACAGCCGCGGTCCGCTTGCATAAAATGCACTACAATGGTTTACAAAAGCGTTACTTTGCAACAACTTGTTCGGGAGAGCTTTCGTATCTCATGATATTAAATTCGTATGGCTTCGATAAACTGCTTCTGGATTTCTGTCTACATTAACCTCCAAAATGTTGTTGTTCATTTTAACTCAATGATAGACACTGGAAGACTGACATCTCGTATATAATCACCATACCCTCTTCTTGTATTTATCTAAATTGCTAAAACTAGTCTATCCTGACATGACATCTCTCAGTTCTAGATATATGAACGATTTTATTCAACCTAACGTGAAATAATCCGTAATATGATCCAAAACGAAAGAATAACATAAGACGGAAAAAGATGAACTGTCTCTTGGGAACAATGTAATGAAAAATCTTCTGAGTGGTAATATGTATACAAAACATTTATACAGACAAATGATCGTGACCAGACTGGTGTACGTATCGGCTTTAGTGCTAAGGTTATAAACAAGTCGATTCTTCCAAAACTTTTCTGAAGTTTCTGTCTTAGAAATAAACAAGTTCATTCAATAACTTTATGAGCTTCAAGATATAAAAAGAATCTGATATAGGACCAAGGTGTATTTATCACATCAAGTGAACTACATTCCCTAAATATAATCTTCCGATTCAGCTTGTTCCTTCTTTGATATAAAATATACTTTTTGTTTGATATGGCATTATATGTTGCATACTCTAAAATAATATGCGCTTTTTGATAATTATGCAATATGATGTGATCTGTGTCTGAATAAATAAATACTGACCGACAGGGTTGTCTAGATTAATATTCATATTGCATAACAAAAAAACTCAATTATTAATTACAAGCTGTTTGAATATATCATTTGGTAATACCCAGTTCGAAACCTGCCATATTTTGTATATGTCTATATGAATATGAATTATTTATTTTATAATATAAATGAGGAGTTAAAACTCATGATATATTCTGTAAATGTCCAGTTATTTTGTTTCTGATCATTACCAGGCCCGTATAGGGACACCTGTATTTCATTACACAAATGAAATGGACCAATTTACTAAATACAGATGCATTATTTACTGTACAATTGTCTAATCTGTTTACAAAACAGCATTTTCTGGAATATATCCAAAAATGTTAATAAAAGATTACACGTATTCAAAATTACCACGTGAGTCTTTGTCCTAATCGATCCGTCTTTGTATTCCTAACCTACTAGTACATGCTTGTACAGAAATATTTAGAGAAACCATGAACTACAAGAACAATGAGATTAGTAGTCAAACTACTTTGGTTTCTTAATATAATTAGTCGACTTTCATTACTATTTCTATACTTTTAAGAAGGTCAAGAATCGGTGGTGTGCATAATGCTATTAGTTACTCGATTTCTTACTGTTCCGTTACAATATGGTGCAGGGTACGTTCATGTATCAAGTTATCAAACTTTTATTTCTAGACCTATATGTTTATTTACTGACTGGACATGAATTGACACTGACCTAATATGGGAGAATATTAAGACAGCACGTGACCTGGCTCAGCAAATCGACAGCAAGTATTCTGTTCGAGATAAGATAAATAATATTTTTTCTTGCTTTCAACGTAACTCATTGATTGCGCTTAATATATTAATTAAATGAGTCCGTACTTATTATTCAATCCTCGTTCAGCGCAACTCAGCTAGAATTATAAAACTAAGTCTTATTTGAGAAATACATTAAAGATCGATGCATGAATGCACCCATCAGAAACTCAGCTCAGAAGAAAGTGTGAAAAAATGTTTTAGAAACAAATGGATTTCACTGAAAAAATAAAAGTTACAAATTCCAACGCTCCAAGCAAACACGATATCCACAATCTAAATGTACAAGACTCAAAATAGATATAACAAATATCGACACATAAAAGTCATTTAATCACGACAATGGAACAGATGGTGTATCCATGCATGACAAGCGATTCCTTACGAGCAAGTGAAATACTTCAGAAGATATGCTTAAAGTGAAAGTTGAAGTATCTGCACTTCTAAGGAATACAGATAAAAAGTGATTTCTAGAAAAGCAGAAAAAATCTTCCCTTAAAATACTATCCACTCCCACATTCGCATATCCAAAACTTATCTAACGTTCAGGACCTTATCAAAAATGGAGAATTAAACAGTCTCACAAAAGGGTTCCACCTTGAAGTGAGTTGGTGGCATTAAACGCTACCAGACAACATGACCTTCTGTTAATCGAGGTTAAAGACGAAACTGATCACATATCAATGTATAAGGTCTATTAATTGTTGACTATATTGTCGGTAGAAGGTGGAGACAGTTGATAACAAAAGTAAGAAGCACATCGAAAATTAAGACAACCAAAAAGGTTTAATACGTAAGCCAATGGTATCTCCAACCAAAGCATTACTTTAGGAACATTTTTTTCCAATAACACGGATGCTCTGTCGTCCTGATATATGTGTTGTTGTAATCATCCGAAAACATAACTAATAGTACCTAAAGCTTCATTTGTTTGTTTATATTGTAACATGCAGTGCAAAGAAATACAGGGTTGGGCAAAATAAATTTAGTTCTTAAAGATGAATCATCTGTACGTACTGACACGAGGATAGGTTGAACTTTTATAATCACCTGGTGGATACGGGAGGAGTTGATTACATACTCATTTGTTCCATAGATGTGATAAGATTAACAAAAACGTTGTGAATTGTAAATCGGCACACGATAACCCAGTTGTTCTGTGATAATAATGAAAACTTTTCAGTTGTTAATTGTTAGTTGCGAGCTGTAAATTGGTAGTTGTTATTCCTTAATTGGAATTGTAGCACTTGGAATAGCTTTAGATTTATAGTTAAACACTTAGGTAGTAGTATATATTATTTTGTTAGAAACTCTCGAATTTCAAACATAAACTATTTAAACAACAGAACCCCATCATACAACAAATTATGGACACGAGAAAAATGGACAAATAACTTTATATGCTTGATCATAAACGGAACGAAATAAATGTAACCTTAACACATTTTATTTAAGTTCCTGCATTTATAATAAAAGTATAGATACTTTTCAGTGCCTACAATTTGCCTCGTTGTTTAATAATGCTACCAGATATTCTTTATCACTTGAAAATTAGTATGGCATGTACTTATTTTAAATAATTAAATTAAGATTGCAGTTACAAAAACATATATGCACAAATACATGCACATGTGTATATCATAGTATTATGTTTAGGGGTGCTTTATTATATGGGTACGCGAATGAAAATGATTTCTAGTAAAATAGTAAAAGAAACACATACAACATACAAGAAACGTACAAACCATTAAACGTATTATTTAGACCTTAGCAATGATGGGTGGATGGGCGTGTATGAAAGCATATCGTAACCCTAATGTAACAGAATTGAGTAGAATCTCGATAAAAGGCTCAGGGATTTTTCTGTCTAGAAACTTTGTGTCTTTTACCAGAAATGTTGCCATTTAATTCCTTATCAGCAAAGATCATATTAATGATGCCAGCATGAAATAATTAAGGTCTGGTGGGCAAATTAAGTATCAAAACTCCATTTTCAGTTGAGTCAAAAGTAAAATTCCTAATAACAAACTCAAATCAATGTTACTGAATTATATCATATCAAGAGGTTATAGCAAGGTTGGAAATGTTGGAAACTGTTATTACACCATCCTTGCGTCTTCGTTTATTACCACAGTCTGAATTGCACGCAATAAAACAGAGAAATATATGATTTGATAAATAAGTTGAGTTTGAGCAAAAACTTAAGTTCTTTTTGTGTGAAACTGGGGCCTGATAATAAGATAATAAAAAAGCCATGCTATGCTGGCTTAGAAACTTAGCACTGAAGGAGAAAAATTTCGTGAACACTGAGACCTTTACAAAAAGATTTTCTACCAAATCATTTTAATTGCAATGTTTGGCAAAGAAGAATTCGAAATCAAAGAAACCAAACCCAATCTAACTCCCTTGGCACCCTGCTTTTAGATGGATCAAAATTATGATAGGATCTTCGCCTCAAAACGTTTCAGAGAAATGCGTTTTTCAATTCCACGATTGTTTTATCTATCATGAACCTGATTTATTATATGACTATGGTTCCTACATTTATGTTTTTGGGGAGTTCAAAATTATACCACAGAGATTTGTTTCGGGTCACTCCTTTATAATAAATTACTTTCCCAATGTTTTGCAAAAATGGTATTTGATATGTTGTATAGAGCTGTAGAACTGTGAGTTAATGTTATAATTCCTTCGACTTTGTTTTCAGCGAAGAATATGCTAAACGCATTCTCGATTCATCAGACTAAAAACATTAATTAATGTTAATTTCAGCAGTTCATGAAAAAGTCTGTGACAGTATAACCCCAGTGAAATTGTCGCGTATAATTCTTACAGATTCAGAATAAATGTTTAATACTTTTGTATTGTATTTGTTACGATCAAAATATTTTTTAACAAACAAGACGAAAAAATGTATATGTAACAACAGGTTGAAGAATATATACAGAACGAGCAAGTAACTGGTATTGCCGAAATAATTCATGTATTAGTAAGTACACGCGACTCAGCTAATATCATTTGCACGATGAGCTTTTCACCCATGCGAGGGTATGGGAAAATGAGTTCCTGACATGTGTTTCCATGAAACGAAATAGTTCCTAAATACACAGTGTATACCCAGTTACACATAGTTTAGTTTCAGTGGGTGAAACACCGTTTCTCAACAATGTTTCAGTTTTATACGATGACCAGTTCACCTAACCAGGTTTCCTAGACTGTATTCTTACCAGCATTAACTTATCCAGGATCCTGCGACTGAACACAATTATGAAGGAAAATTTACATTTGTGTCACTTTTTCATGAAAGGGCATGACCCGTTGCGACAAGGATTTGTGTCCAGTGCAGTAATCTCTGGACCTTGGCCGTGGCCAGCATTCTAGAATGTATTATGTATCTGCAAGACAGAAAATGGTTAAGAAATGTATTATAAACGATTTGCCAGACATGAATTTCGAAACTGTTCCCATAATTCCTTAATTTTCTAAAATGAACTAAGTTGAAGTTACAACCAGAGCTGATGTGATGTTAACGTTTATTATGACAATTGTCTGCCATACCAGTGTTTAGTAGTTTATATACAAACAGTGTAATGGTATACTAATTGTTTTCTCAGACAAAACCATTTGTTCCGACTTTCTTTTACCTTTGATAATAGTAGCAACATCTCAATGTAAAGTTTTAAACAGTCTGGTAGTTTTAAATGAAGAAGATGGTTTGTCTTCAAACAAGCTTTCATGTTGGACTTCAAAAAATGGACTTATGTCTGAAGTATAAATAATGGGCGCTTTCAAAGTTTCAAAAACCAATTATTTGAATTTAGCATGGAAAGTTCAATTTCTTCCCTACAGTATATTGCGACATATTTGCTAGTTTAGGTTGTATTAACGTATCTGGCTTGGTTAAAATCGCTAAAATAACGTAAAATGATATTTACGTTATTTACAAAGATTAAATATCACACTTTAATACCAAGAAACAAAAAATTCTAACCGAACGATCGAAAATGGTGTTTTATTGCGATAAATACTGCATCCCTTTGTCGACTTTTCCTTATCAGCGTTAAACATCTCTAACGTAATGTGAATTGTATTAGTACGATTATGATACTGTAAATTCGTTAATGACAAAAAAATGTTATAAAATCTCTTACTTATTGAACCGTAAACATAAGCAGTTTTGATTGGCTATCAAAATTGAATGGGGCGTGTCAAATTCGTTGATTTCATGAGACGATAATGATCCGACACTTTAATTGTTAATTGCTCAGCTTAAAAAACGCAGTGGTGTCATTTTCGAATTAACATTGCCGTCATATTTGGCGACGGACTCTCGGTATTTTGTAGCGGAAATGTTAATCTAGGGAACCGTGCCTCATAATTTTGATACTTGTTTTCATTTTTTATCTATGGCGTATTACATAATAAACAGCGGGGTTTTGGGGTACGGAATTTCTTTAAAGTCAAGTATCTGATGAACCGATGTCGTTATAAAAAAAAACAAAAACAAAAAAACTGAGACACGGTTCCCTACATTATATATTTATAATGATTTTAAGACTATTTGTTGTAATATATTCCTCTATACAGAGTATATATCGTTTTTCAAAAAATTGTAAATTACGTGCAGTATTGGCTTATAGAAGACCAATCAAATATAATATTTAATTCAAATTACTTGCAATGCACTTTATACAATGGGTTTAATTTAGTATATAATTATGGCTTAGTTTTTAAATCTATACATTGGCGAAACTTGATTTGAGCTGGCATCCAACTCTGATACCTTAAGGTATTATATCCATAATATTGTAATTTACATATCTGTTCAATGCTACTCAAGAATAGTAATATAATTTATATTGCCCAATAATCTTGTTTTCTTTGATAGTTACGCTAAGTACTTCAATCTATTTACTACACATTTTGAACATTTGGTAAGAGTTGTCGCCCTTGTTGAAAAATAGAACATTCCAAGTTCTGAAGATAGAGCACTACATCAAAATAGATTGATATTGTGTTTTTAAATCTTTTTTTTACCACGAACTTTCATTGATTGAAATGGATCTTCCTTTTTATTTAATCTTCGAAAATAATTGTTACTCCAGAAGACTTCTTTGCAAATTTAAAGGGACATAAACTCAAAGGTTTGTCAACGTTTTTGAAAAGTCTCACGGTAAATTATTTTCTATCATAGAAACCTATAAAAATGATAAAGGTTTCTAAATTTGACACCACTTTATTTGATAAACTTTACAGATTAATCGTATACTGCTACTCTATTCATACAAAACCATTAGCAATTCTTAGATGAATGACATTTTTTTAACTCGTCCATAAGTTATCGAATGATATAATTGTTTAACAGTGTCACGCATATATAAAATATTTAAAATTCTATTTGACCGATAATAAAAGTTGAGTAGTATAATGGATTTCGAGATAAGTCGGTCGCCTATCTGCAAAGAAACACTATTTTAAGGCTTGACTACGATTCATCTATTTTCTCATCTCGTTATCCCTGAAAGAATGTCTACAGCTAACTCCAACACTTTCGGGAAAATACGGTAAACCACAGTAAATTATCGAAACAAACAATTTAGTCATCGTTTATTGGAGGTAAACGGTTCATTTCACTAATAATATATTATTCTTAGTATACTAACGACTGCATTGTCGATCTGATGATCGTACGCGGAACCAAATAGATTGATTGTCAGAAATTGCGTGCACTGTTTTTCGTGTGGGAGGATCGCTATTATGATTAGAAATAAATATGGAATCCTATTTAAAATGTGAAGACTTTTACAGCCAATGTCGCTAAAATATTAATAATTCACGATCAAGCATATTCCAGAAATATCATCCCACGAGATAGTGTGTCACTGCAAACCGTAAAAAAGACCGACTCGTTGTTAATATCCACACTGAGCTTAAACAAACACACGACGCTAATTGTAGGCATACACTTTGATGATTCACAAAAAGATCATTTGGAAAAACATTGGCAATCATACGGCAATCACAACGTTGGTGTCAGAGAGAAGTATTTTAATAGCGCACATATTGTGATGAATCAGTATAACGACTGTTTCGAACTATTCAGAGACCGTTAAAGAAATATCACACAGATGGATTTTAATGACATTAATATGAAGGCATTTATGGCAAAAAGCCCACACGGAAACTGACATCAACCAAATGTGTCTACCATCATTACAGAGATACAGAAACAGATCTGCAAAAATCGCTTTCTAATTAACTAAATGGCAAAACCGTTTTACATTCATTTGTTTACTCTGACTACAGTTCATTGGAAAATCCGTGTATTATTATTTACATATAACTTGGTCTAATGTTTTAGACACAATAACTACGAAGGAAATGATCTTTAATGGGTCCTCGGTCATCATAAAGAGATACTCGAATCTGTTTGTTTGCATTGGGCCGCTATGAATGAACAGTAGCTAGACAATATCCTTAATAGCTTTGTAGTTTATGTACAACAAGAAAGCGAAATTATTATTTTAATTAATAATCAGAATATAATCAATATATAAAATAATTCATAGGAAAAAACATCCACACTCTCCCATCCTCCCTTCAACAAAACCCCTCCGACACATTGGGAACCTACAACATATAGAGGGCAGATTACTGCCTGTCAGAGGGTTCTGGTGAGACGATCTGAGACAAGGCTAAAAGTGTATTTAAAAAATGGTGAAAATAGTAAGTAACATGAAACTGACATTTACGTAAAACCGAGTTTTAAACAATGCCAACCTTTCAAAAAGCTATCAATTAGTTAATATTGAGTACTGCCTGCACCTAACGCAAACACAGAGACCAATAATCTATTCCGTCTCTATTTTATCAGCCAGCGTACTAAACATAAACTAATTAATAACAACATACTAGTGGATGACATCAGTCTATGGTATGGACACGAGCAAATTAACGCGTCTGTGACCGTGGGACAAATGGTATTAAACGACTGTCAAAACCAATATTCACAACAATGAAAGATCAAACATAACTAAGCAAACATTTTTTCATTTTCCTAATGGTTCATTTATGTATTATTTTTCCAACTGTTTATTTTTTCGATATATTCATTTCACAATTAACAATATATTGACATATAAATGGCGTCCATAGATCTAAGCAGATAACAAAAAATAGTGACATATTTTTATCTATTTCATTGGTTTGATTTAATGTGTTTTGTTCCCAGAGGACCATATGTACACCTCCGATAAACAATTTCATAATACATTTTATTTGTTGGTTTCAAAATGATTTCTTATAAGTATATGAGTACAATTGTATCTGACGATGCTAACCAATTACAATAACCTGGTGGTGGAAACGAGGTTTTCTCGGTCCACATATCATTTGCGATTCTACGATATTTTTTCAAGTTTTCGTTCTTTGATTTTTCTGTTCAGTCCTGTACTGATATTCCCAGTGAACATGAATCACAGAACTTAACATTTGATAAGGATCACGTACTCAATATTTGTGGTTTAAACACTTCTTGCATATAAATATATATATATACAGGTATGCTTTGAACAGTGGACGTCCTCTGGTTAGTTTATTTTGCATTGGCATATTTATGATGGTAGAATGACGCAATGTCAATCAAATCTGATAAACAGTTTATAAAAAATTGAAGAAATCACTACAAGCAATATTGCAAGTGATTATTTCCAAATTTTGGCTAGAATATATTTATGTACTGTACACATCTAAAGTATAGCTGCAATTTTATGACACAATAAATTAAATTATTAATTCATCTGAATGTCTATTGATTGGCAGTTTTGTTACCGAAATGTGCAACAGTTAGTTGATTTACAAGTACATGTACAGTGAAATGACAAACTAGTAAAAGTGGACAAAAATGTTGGAAAAAGGGAGATGACAAATTAATTCTTGATCAGGTTATTAAGAACAATTAAATATAAATCCTTATATATACCTTATAGCCTTATATATCTAAAGGAGTTAATTGTTGCATCACATTTCTGTAAAGAATGTTCCAGTGTGTTCAACGCCGTTTTCAATGATATTTAAAAATTATGTTATTCTAACCAGTATAAACTTATCCTTCCATAAGGAACCAGCAACATCTCCAACTATGGAGAAAAACTGAGATTTTTGTCATTTTTTTTCAAACAGCGTAGTAACGACAGGACTTTCTCTGTAGAGTAAGTGAAGTTTTCTTATGTCATCCCCATATAATCTGAACAAAGCGACATAGAGTTCAACGTCGCGCCAATACTAGTAGCCAGTGTCTTGGGAACTTTTTTCCAGCTTTAATGGTGGCTTGCACTTGGGTATAATCATCGACCTTCCGTAAGATAGCTGGACATATGGAACTAGGTCCCAGATGGTATTCGAACTCAAAGCAGTGAAGGGCTAGTGATGACTACCAGTCAGATATTATAAATACCAGACCACGAAGCTCTATCCTTTTTTATTTTTATCAATACCCAACGGGCTATCAGTCTACCAATGGGGAGTACAATTATCACGTGATAAAAATGATTTGTCATTGCTTATTACGTTATATTTGTTTTAACATTCATCAATTGTCCTAGTTGCTATGCAAAAATGTTTCATAGTGTCTTATCTACTTCATTTCTGTTATATAATTGACATATCTGGGCATATCATCTCCATCCTTGTATCCAAAACTAGATAGTGCTTCCAATGAGTGAAGAAATAAACAAAAACATTTCTCATTTTCAACTAAGCATCACATTATCAGGAAATATCTCTTTATACCATCATATCTGTCTGTTCCATTGCGAATTGGCGCAAAAACGCTTCGCAGCCTAATGTTGCCAGAGCTAATTTGTGCAGCAAATGCAGAATAATTGTTAGAAATGCTTCAGCAACAAATATTGTTGTGATATGTTTTATAATCTAAGTTTACAACACCTGATCTTTTACTGCACCGTTATGACGCCCGAATTGTATCTCAATTCGAAGTACATCAACCGGTTACTGACTTACATAAGACTTGGCGAATCTAATAAAATAAGTACGATATGTCAAGAATCTGTCTCAATGAACGGGCTGCATTATTCTTCATCCAAGTTCAGACAGTTCTCTTTTTAACATTACTCGCAATCAGTATCTTTTACTTAGATAATACATTTTCTTTACATTCTGTTAAATTCTGTAGGCTCATTCTCACAGTCAGCTTCTACATTTGTAATGAGTGATATTACAGAAAATTATAAAATAATTTTAGAATTAATTAAACTAATCAATGAATCGTAATTGCATATGTTGTACATTCTTATATCGGTAGGTTTAATCATGGTTTAATCTTAAACCATCAGCTTTATTTGTTCAAACCGTAGTCAGCGATAGGTTCGTTAGGTACTGAGCAGAAAGAACAGAATTCTTCACTAAGTCTATCTATCTACTGATTTTCATGTCTTATCTAAATATGGAACAAATATATATGTATGTTTTGTTAACCTAACTGCAGTTCTGGAGTCTACTTCATCAATATATATAAACTAAGAAAGCACTTCTTCAACTAAAGATACTTTTAAGCCTAATGTCCCAAATCTGTATATCAAGATGGAGCAGACAGATTTTGGAAACATTTATAATTTCTATGATTATAGGTTCCTACGTTTGAACATGATCTTTAAAAAGCTATAATATTCCATTGAATTATTTTCCCTTTAGATTTGTATTGAAGTCAATGGGAGCAGGCCATTTTTCAAAGGTCAAAGAAAAAAGAACACACGATTCAATGAACACTCATTGTAAAATGCAATATCACAATATTAATCTAATTTGTACAGAATTAGCCTTGGAATACCTTAAAAATCTAACTATTGGTGTGAATTTAAGACATCGAGTTTTTATAATAGGCATAACATTTAACATATCATATTGTCTTACTGTTTAGTGTTTTGTTGAAAAATCGCTGTTTTTACGAATGTCTTTGAAACGTGTTGTGTAATATCTGTCAGAGCGACATGTTCTCATAAGACTTGTTCTCATAAGACATAAAACGGTATACTATGTGTTTTACTGAAATCTTTCATATCATGACCGGACATTGTCTAGAAAATCCAGTAGACCATTTTAAATGCAAAGCAAGGCGTAATTCTGAGAAAATCGCGAACGAGTGTCACTAACTGCTTACCACTTTTCAAAGCATTTTGACGGACAGTCGTGTATGGCTACTAATAGAAAACAAGTTAAATGTACAGCAATGTTTTAACTAATTTACAAAAGTGATTCTCAAAATTTACAATACATTCAATTTTATCAAAATAAATGAAATATCTATAATCCTATTTCCAAAACTGTACAGTGTTTTGGTAGAACTATTAAAGAACCATATAAATAATGAATGACATAAGTCAACAGATAAAAAAGATTGCTAAGATTAGAATCTTCTGTAATCGTTGATATTGGCAACATATTCTCTTACGTAAAAGGTCAGTGATGAAGTAATTTCACTGGCATGCGGATATCATTTGAGTCATGCAAGGTCATGCACGCAACGAATATTCCAGAACGAAAGCACATACGTGGACGTAAGTAATTTTTGTGAAGCCTGGAGCCAAACTCATTTGAATATATATTTTGGCGCATGTTTGAAATCTGGTCCTAAATGATATAAAAAAAACACATAATGTATGACGTATAAATAACATAGAATCCAATAATGGTCAGTTTGTCTCGAAGGGTATCGTGGCATATGCTGTTTCGAAACAATTTTCTATACTTACATTTTTAATGGAAAATTAGTCGAGTCGAATTGAAATCTTTAAAGTTTTGATAATATTGGCTCAAAGTCCCATTATTGAACAGATCCTCATACATTATGGAAAGTTGCGAGTCTGAAAACTGAATTACGATCTAATTTAGAAGATGGTATATGATACATAATCAGACGAACCCGGAACGAATGTTCATGCTTATTTAAGTTAATATGTTTCATTGTTGTGAAATTGATGAAGTATTAAAACAATCTTATAATGGTAGTTTGTTCATTCCCTGCTCTATATTATTTTTAGTTGTGTAAGGACATTATTTCATCATGCCACCGCACGAGTAAGCGTCATACAAGAGGCACATGGTGTCTCTATATGAATAATAAAGACTTATGGATATTCACGAGACTGAAGCCGCATTTTAATTTGATTGATTCATTTCGTTCGCAGTACATGAAGCAGATACTTAACCAAATATTATTATTTCATCATTGATACATACTGTAAAAGCTGAACTTGTTATTAAAACGGGTGATTTAGTAAGCGGGTGTGAAATTTTCCTTAATTTAGACAAGCGTTTGTTTTAATGGTTTTCGAAGACTTAAAGAAAGGGACTATTTTAGAATCACCTTTGTTGGATAGAATATATCAGTATCAAGAAGTTCACAAGGGATGCGCCTAGACAAAAATTTACACACAATACCTCGCCTTATTTATCACAAGAGAACGTAATAACATTTTAAAACTACAGAAGTTCCTGCATCTTCAGGACCCAATAAACTTCAACCTTGCTTCAGATCAAACTAATCCCATATTTCTCGTAGTCTTTGCAATTTTAAGTTATTTCATGAAAATGTCTATTTCAGGGACTCGAATTTACGAGGTGATCAAAATACGTATTGTCATCTTACTTGATTAACTTAGTTGAAAATCTTCAAAAACAGCGGACACAGACAGACGATAACTAAACTAAAAAGGTAACATTGAAATATAAACAGAAAATTAAAGTATTTCTCATTATACTGGTAACATTGTTCTTTGTTATAAGATTGTTTCAAAGTAACCATAGAAAGGGTTTTGCCTGCTCCTGCGAGCAATAAATGTCTAATTTAACATATACCTAATAGCTTAGACCGCTCGCTGTGAAAAAATAGAAACACTGTCTGACTTAGTATACTAATATTCTTGATCCAAATATTTCTCTTTAGAGATACCTAAGTTTCTATATAAGATGTACGTCTAATAAATTGCTTTTTTTAATTACAAATTACATTGTACACACACGTAAGGACAAAGGTCTTGTCTGGCTGGAGTTTCCATGGTTATTTTAGAACCAGGTACAAGTTGCACAAACAAAATTGTTTAGAAACTCAATAATGTGTAATAGTGTTTTCTACTGTCTAGAAACCATGTGTCTTTGACCGGAAATGGTGCTATTTTTCCGTTATTTACTAAGAATATGTTAAACCTGCTGCATACAGTATCATTGATCTGGCGGACAAATTAAGTCTCAAAACTCCATTTTCAGATGAGTCAAAAATCAAATTCCCAATGACAAACTCAAACTATTCTTATAGAATTAAACCAAATCAAGAAATTATATCTTGAAATTGTGGGAAACAGTTATTAGACCATCTTTTACCTTTTTAATACCACATTCAGAATTGCATACAATAAAACAGAGAAATTATTGATTTTATAAAAGTTGCGTACGAGCAAAAACTTTTTTTGTGTTTCTGGGGCCAATACAGCTATGTCTCTAAAAATTATCACACTTTACGTCGTCTTTCATTGAAGCCAGTTCAGCAAGTAGAACCATTTAATGACTCATAGTGTCTTCTTTACAATGGTACCATCTTTGTTAATATACGATTATATACTTTACAAAAACAGATATAGTGTACATTTATAAAATATGTACATATTTCATTACGTAAATTTGGCACTACATTTAGACATAAATCTACTTACCTGTGTGTGAATTCGTTAGCAGTAACAGTACAAGAAGCATAAAATGGTTCTGTTTTATAATACAATCCATATCTGCATACTAGGTATAGTTTAATGTTTGATGCACGTAATATCACTACTCAACAAATAAAAGTTCTAATCGATGCAAACAAATCCTGTATGACCTGCCAACTCAATGCTGTTCACAGTTATATCTAAATTATTTATGTGCTAAGTCAAAACAGTTTCTCTTGCCTTTATGTTATTATGGCATTGATCTCATATCAAATTTCTTTACTTGCCATGGTTAATTTTAAGATAAATTGGTTACCTTAATTCAATATATGTTCGTTATATGAATCGTTAGTTTCAAACGACAAACCAGAACATCACAGTAATTAAACCATTATTCTGTTACCTCCACTAACTATAGTTCTTTAATTGATTTTAACGAAACATTGACGTAATATGAGCGACGAAAACGATCGTCAATTCATTAAACATTAGACTTAAGTACATTAATTTCTCTTTCTAGCAATTTGTATTTAATTTCAGATGTTTTACGATGTGTAAACAAGAGTGCGGTAAAACGCGTATTCATTTATTTTCCGTATTTTGAATAAACTATTCAGCGATTCTACGAAACAGCTGTTAATTCCTCGTGCTCGCGTTGTATGTGTCCTTTAACCCCGCCCGTTTCATTAATTCAACAAGAAAACCAATATCGGTAAAAATCTTTCCATCAGTACCTCATTCTATCAAAGAGTTTTAAACTTATTTAAAAGAATTCGATATACGATCCTCTTCTTTTATTTCATCATTCAAGGCGAAGTGATTTCCTATATCAGTTCTAATAACACCCTGTTTCGCAGCAGCCGTATTCACAATACATTCAGTTCTACTTAACGCTGAGGAGAATATTTTCATCAACAAAAAAAAATCACCAAGCTCCGATTCTAGACGCGTTTTATAGCGATGTAGTCCAATCGCGAATGGGATGAGAGACACTGTATTCCTGAAATAACATGTCATTCCACAGGCAACGCATTAAGTATCTAGTGAAAACCACTGGTTAGCCTTCAACGCTTACAGTTAATTCAAATGCCTTGTTATGTTTTGGCTCGCATAAATATTTAAAGGCACGAACGCTCTTATCCCAAAATAGGCAACCGTTGTCGACAAGATTCCAGACTCGTCGGCGAATTCTAATTGTATTAGTATCAAAAGAGATCGATCAGTAAATATATCGCGAACAATATACAATTACAAGATCTGAACTCAACTGTGTCAACAATTAACTCAAATAATATTCCCCAGCATTTATGTATAATCATTTATGTTACAATACATTACATTAAATATCTAAGTGGAAATTAACTAACAAAACTTTGTACTTTTTAAGGACAACTAATAATTAGAACTATCGACTTGGTGGAATTTTGAAGGAATCATAAGTATTGTGTTTTCATGCAGACGTTGAAATCAGACTCAAAAGCTGTTTAATATTATGTTTTCTACAACTTCACGCGTGTCTGCAGAATCCACCTTGAGGAATCAACATGTCAATTTTGTAGTGTTTTTACACATTCTACGCGATAAAAATGAATTTGACGCCCTTGAAATCGAGTTAAGACATTTTGGGATTCGTCATAATGCGACAAACCTCTTGAGAATACTTTCTTTAAATGTCCGTCTCTTTTGTCGAAGTTATTGAGCGTTTGTTTAAAAATGGACACCGAAGTCAGTATGGAATTATCAGGTTTCCATTAACTTTTCCCTTTTAACATGATCACAAACTTTAAATAAATACAGGCAAACAATCCAAGAACTCTCGAGACAATCCGTGGCTGAAATACAAAGCTAAACTGCTTCATTGACATGATTTTTTTTAACAACCTGACTGTAACTAAGACATTTAATTATTTTATATTAAGTTGTATTCTGAACATGTCGAATAAAACTTCACATCTTTGTTTTGTCGGAAAGCAGGGAAACTCACTCTTTAAACAAATCTTTTAAACTAAGATGTTGCTCTAGCGTGGTTGTCATGCAGTATTGGAATTTCAAAGCTATAAAAATTCCAAAGTGTCAGAATGAAATAAAATTTACGTTTTGTTCCGTTTAAAAAGGTGTTGTTTGCAAAAAAAACTATTCAGAATCTCTTAATGCATTTCACGCCTGCAACATTGATGATGACAAACTAATACAGGAACACATTAATAAAATAAATTAATTAGACAACACGGTTAAGTCTGGAAATGATGAGTGTAGGTTAATGGTGTAAGATTAGACATTCACCAACTAGTTCTGCCTATCAAATCGAATCGAATACCCCCCCCCCCCCTAGACGGCATTTTATGGACACGTAACTGATATTCATGCAGAAGTTTAGAACAAGGTGGAAATATATTGAAACAATACATATTATGGAGAATTAATTAAAGAATCATTGACTGAAGAATATGTTGGTTTCAGATTCCGTGATATGATAGTTAATAATTCTTCGATGAATTACGAAATTCAAGTCATATTCTTTAAACAAATTCGGACAAGTCATTTGCTGGCTTATTACATTAATTTTTCTGCAACTAGCAATGAATCGCATTTTCACTTTTGTTGAATATACGTTATCATTTCTGGACAAGTCGTTTATACCGTGTTTATTATTTGTAGCTTAATAACTTATGATCAGATATACATGTATGTAAAATTTATATGCGAACTAAATTCAACCATTAAACTATTCAATACTTTATCAATGAGTTGAGCTAGAAAGATTTCAGGAAATCTTCACATGTTTGGTTGACTAGCAATTATTGAATTACTGCCAATTAATCAAAGAGAAAGTATTGGTTGCTTTTTGTAGTTAAACAAGAAAGTATTGGCCCCGGATGAACTTAGTTCAACGAGTAATATTGACCATACAGTTGATCAGAGTTATTGATCTTTGACTTTTAATTGGAACATTGATCTCTGGGTGTAGCGAAAGGCACACAAAACAAGTATATTGATGTTCGATGAGCCACCGTCTTTGTCTCTTTGTTAGTATTGGTACTATGATCTTGGAAATGAAGTTCATTCATTCCGGTATAACCACCAATTATCCAGCATCATATAACTCGTAAAAGCAAGAACAAGTAAAACTCCGTATTCTAAAATAAACATTTTTTATCGATTACATGTATTTAATAATTAAAAACGAACCTTGTAATTTCTGTGTAACTATTGTCACAATTATATTAAGAATTTCATGATCGGTTCGGCTAAAGGAATTAATGAATGGAAGTTTGCTAGATTACTACATTATTGTTCACTTTTCTAATGTCACCGTCTTCTTTAACCAACACTCCCTGATTCTTTGTTTGTTAATTACAGTTACAATGAGATTAACAGTAGCAAACCCAGTATTTTTATTTCTTATTTTGAACAACAATATAACGTATTGTAATGTTCGACATTTTTGCTTTGAGTTATTGACATATTGACATGGCAATTTAAATACAAGGAAACCAACTAACGAACCTGTCCCAGGGGATCACTTTTATGCTTTCAAGATACCTTGTAAACGCATTTTAGGGAATTAAAGTGATAAAACTGTAAGTATCTTAGTAGAAGTGATGATATTTTTTAAATACATGTTTAAGCTATTGCCACCGAGTTTCTTGCTTACATGGTATTTGCTTCCTAATAAGTACTGACGAAATAAATCTAATATTGGCGGTAAAAGGGTCTGGTAAATATAGACAATGTTAATGCAAACGAAACTATTAGCGAAATGGAAGAACTTCTTGATTGGCACTAAACATTTAGTGGTAGAAATTAGTTTCAATCAATACACTATTGTGTCTGAAAATACATCTACACAAGAACGCGAAGGTCAGTGACGTGCTGCAAATAAGAATAGTTTCATAAATCCATACACGCATGCTTTAGCGAGCCCATAGATATTTGCCGCAATTATACAAGCATATCAACGCAGGATACGGAGTAAGTTAGTTATTTACGATGTAATGAAAGTCATTTTACTGTCACTCTTGTATCTTAACTATCGGCGTATCGTACAAACGAAGCCAGAAAAAAAACATCGCCATATCTAGGACTATGCGAATATCGACAGACCTTGATCGTAAATTAATTCAATATTTCATGAGGAACTCCCTATGGATGTCGGAACAAGTCTGAGTGGTTTCACAATCTTTTTTGTTTTTACGCCACTCTTCGTTTTTTAAAACTTTAATCGGGTTTCGTTTCATTCAAGCTTTGTGCCTCAGTGTCTTTTGCGTGACTCTTGCCTTCTTGTGCCGTTTGCCTTACACAAATCTTGAAGTGTTCATGTGTCTCCTGTTTCTATATTTTCGAGACAATGTTACCTTGAGTTTTGGCGCTCACTTCAGAAAAATCAGTGGAGAGCATTTTTAATTATATCGATAACTTGTAAAATATATTTCCTAAAGAAATATTCACGTACAATGACACACCCACTAACAAACATTGTGTGTAATGTTAGTTATAAACATAGAAAGAAAAAACGATATAACAGACGACTTTTTAACTTTATTAGGTCCGTCTAGACATTTATAAAACATGAAGGAAGAACTTGTCAGTCTTATTATTTTTATCCAGACATCAACTAGATACAAAGATGATAGGGAAGAAACATAAAATTATACATTATTGTCAAATATTCTTTTTTAATTAATTATCTATATGATACGTACGAATAACAACAGTTATATCCAGTACATTCATTAAAGAAAGGTGTTACAAAAAGGACTTATTTTTCTGTTTACGTTGCCGTTACTATTGCCTTTCCAATATTCAATTATGCAAAAATGGGTTTTTGTCTTTCAAAACATTGCGCACTTTTAATGGCGTGTGTTGGATGGGTCTTGCATCGATAGGTTTTGAGGAGGTATTATTTTGATGGAAGGTGATATTTTTTATGTTTTATTTTTTATGAATCCTTTTCCTATCTATTGGAATAACAAAAGATGTGGACTTAAAATAGTCTTAAATAGTATTTTAATACTTTACACGCTGTACACAATCATGTTAAATATTTTGCCAAACTAGACAAAGATCCTCGATACTAGGAAAGAAAAGCATTTCTCGAAGATGGAAGAAGATGTACCAATAACTTAATCATCCAACTTCTGTCCAATGTCACAAAATATCCAGTGGCGAGATTGATGCATACCTATTGATACATTCTCACATTCTCATCATTAACGTACATAAAAGTTTTTGAGAGTACACACAGTAAGAGATAAGACTTTAATCAAAGTTGGTTATACAGGTATTAGAATATACGCTGACAGTCTTTCAAACGGGTATAATTATGCAATATGGGACGTACCAGTGAGTTCCATATTTCTAATACTCTCTTTTAAAGAATGGCTGATTAAAAGTAATCGTACGTAAACGTACATAGTATCGTAAAACGGAGGTTTTTACAGACATGAATAAGGGGGTCGCTACTAACACAATATAATAGCTTGTGCACATCCAACATAGCATGTGTCATGAAATTATAGGTTTATACCTGTTTGATTAGATTGATTTATTGATTGTATCAACAGTGATTAGGCTATAAAAGTAGAACTGTTTACTCTGTCTTGACAAAACAAAAAGGGTATTAGACGCAGGTCGCAAAACATTTTTTTCTTTTTTTAAAAAGAAAACGATCGTACTTTGTAGAGGAACAGTTCATCACCATGTAATTATGTAATTGTCAAGGAATTCAATGTTTGAAACTTCAGGGTCAGCAACCAAAAGATAAGTCAGGTCGGGCAGCAGTTACGGTAAACATGACCATTGTTTTGGCCTTGTGTACGCTGTACGATTCAAAGCGATTTATAAACTCTGAACCTAATACACCACAATGTTCAGCAACTAACGATATTAGCGAAAGCATGTTTACTATGAATTCCATTATGACTGTATCATTTTCATCTTGAATTTTGATATTTCTTATCAATGTAAGCCGTTATTAAATAAATTAATAGATTAACAGAAATACCAGACTTGGTTAATATGGGACTATGTCAGAAGAATAGCTCAGCCATGTTGAATTTTACAATGTGTTCAATGAATTAATATAGAATCGTTATTATAATTTATCTCAAGATCATGTTAATTATGAAAGACTTTCGTTGCAAGGAAATATTGTTACCATTCTGAACGATAAAACACAAAAGAAGGTAATCCTCGGAGCTCTGTCATGTGGTTATTAAGTTTGGCATTGTTTTGCCGATGCGGCATTTTCTTCTAATCGTACTTCACATTAGCTGCGTACATTTATGAATAACGAAATTGGACAACTAAATAGCATACATGGAGAGATTAATGGAAAAAGAAAACAAATTGTCGCTATTATGTTTAATCAAAATAGATATTAGTAAATAAAAATTGCGATCATCTCCATAAGACTTTCAGAACGGGAGAAGGGACATGAGATCTCCTGTTTAACATTAGAATATTCAGAAAATCTAAAAAACTATTGTCAACGACATTTAAGTTGTATCATGAACCCTTTTTTTCAAGAAAGCAAATTTTATCCAAGAATATGAAGATTTCATACATATACATTACCATTAAAGGGAGCATTTGACAATATTATACATCGAATGGAAAGTCACGTACAAAACGATAGATTGAGCGGAATGAAAATATTGGCATTTCAGTTTTCATTAAACAAGATATTGGAACGATTACATGCTGGGGAGGTTTCGTTATATCAGATACGTCTATATGTTTTTAAAATAACCTGAAAAGTCGTGGTAAGTAATTATAATGCACAAACAACGCTTATATAAAAAGCACCAATGCTTTTTGGGTTTTTTTTTTCAAAAAACATAAAAACAATATAAGTTGGACAAATTTTGTTCAAATAGTACATGTATAGCAATTCCCCGTGTTTGAGTAATATATCACAAAATCAGTCACAAAGTATTACTGGGATGAGGTTCACTATCATAAGACACTTTTAGTAACGAGTTTGAGTATGTCAATATCCAGACCAATGAACACTAGATACAGTGTTCAGATAATAATAACTGATATGCTTAGGTCGATATTACATTGATATTTCTAATCAATGAACTTTATGGAGACCGTCAAATAAAAGTGTCGCGAAAATATGCTTGATAGGATGCGGGGCAGCAAGGCATGTTTCGTGGTGCCATACATATATCATTGTAAAATAAGACATAGAAATGTTCATGATAATTAGAAAGGATCTTCAATTACCATATTATAACTAGAAAAAAAGTTTTATAGCATAATTGACGGCAATACCATGCGGTGTCTCTCTTGAGCGCCAAACAAAGGACTTGGGTTAATGGAAAAAAACACGAATATATTTTTATCTATCCAATGTTTTCACTTTTCTCACGATTCCTTTTCATTTTAAGAGTTCACAGATGTCACACAGCATGAACAAAAATAATCTCTAGAGTGCTTATTAAACAGATTAAAAGAAACAAAACTAGAAAGGATCTTAAGTGGAATGGACAACATAAGGAATGGGTTCTTCAGTATTTGGCTTATTGTGAACTGATAGCAAACATATTCGCGTTAGTCTGTTGAACCATTCCAAAATAAGTTTAACTAATTATCAAATAATAAAAGTCGTTACCGAATGTTTAGCATTAATATATATGTCATACACATGTACATGTACTTAAATATAACTGATGATTGATTCTTCTTCAGTGTCGGATCGGAAGAGATTTAATATTGCTCAAAACAATCATTACTTCATTTGTAAAAGCGCACTGTTTATCAAATTGTTTTACTTTAATTCTAATCGGTAAGCTCAGTTCACGACAGAAGGAAGTCTGATGATGCTAATTTACATTTCAATAACAGTGAGATAGGCTCAGTGTCACACAGACTTGAATCAACTAAGTATAATGACATGTATGAGTAAACCGAATCATATCACCTAAAGAACACATCCGTCTACTTATTGCCGGTGGTGGGTTTCCCATTTCAGCAATACTGAAATGTCACACGGATATATATTGTGTACAATGTATCAAGATAACGAAATAAAAATGCACAGAATGAATTTGCAGTCTTAAGATATCACATGTGCGTTTGTGATATTCATCCAAGGTTCAAAACACTTTTGCAATTTCTAAGTGCTAAAATGAAATTTTTTTTTAACGGCTTTAATACTGATGTATCTTATTTCTAGTACCCATCAGTAATTTCACAGTATTTAAAGCATCATTTTTAAATTTGTTTATTGTTTCTTGACTGTAGATGGTGAGAGTAATAGGCAGACAGCAGGCAGACAGACAGACAGACAGATAGGCAGGCACTTACGACGAAAATACAGACTGTTTAAATACAGGACACCTTTGTTTAACTGCTTTACTTGTTTTTTTCATAATGTGGAATTTCCTCTTCGATCCTTTTCTCTCTTCATTTTGTTAAGATTAAAGAAATCTGCACAGGTTTCCGTGGATTAGTAAGCGCATTTGATCACCGTATAATCACTCTACTCTAGTGCATTCGTTGACATCTTTCAGGAAACAATGAGAAATACGAGACAAGTTGAAAGATGTTGTATGACATTACGTTTAGCATTTTACTTGATGATAAAAGAACATTATTTTGATAAACACATTTCATACAGAATATCAACATAATTTTAAATTGTAATTAAATGAGTGATTGACTGTAAGCATGATATGACTAAACAAACTGTAAGTGTATTTCCAACAATGTCACAGCTCTGTGCTCAGAATGGCAGCAATTTGTACCTTAGCGCATTTTTTTTTTAAATTTAAGATACGACAGCGTCTTTATGAATGAGATATGTATGGTAATGTACTGTTATTAACACAAGACATTAGCTTTCTTATACACTTAATTAACTATAGGCAATTATCGGTTATTAGACTTTCGTTTCCACAAATGAATGTCAGCCTTTGACGTGTGTACATGTTTGGAAGTTGAAAGCGTTCATCGCAGATAATTAACTTAGAAATATAGACTCAAGTATATCGCTGTTGCGATCCTTAATGTGTCCAGCTATGTAGCACTTCTCGTTGAACACATCCACTGTACCTTGTTAATAACATACACAGGCAATGGCAAAACAGTTTAGGGGCTACCGATTTGGTAAAATATTAAATCAAGGTTTAGGTTAAATAAAGACTAAACAAATATGAACATTTCATAGATATGTTTTGCCTGTTTATTACTGTTTATTGTTTCTTTCAGCACATATAGTATTATGACAAGAGGTTGATAGCGAAAGGCTGTAGGATTCCAAGAAAATGTTCATCTATCCAAAGAATGCTTTAAATTCGTCAATCGAAACAAGACCATCACCGCTCGAGTCACTGTATTCCATAAACTTTTGTGTAACTTCGTCTACATTGTCCTGTCCGAAGCTATCGGATATCAAATTTCGTAGTTCCTCCATGTTCAGAAGACCATTCCTGTCTTCGTCGTACTTTTTAAAAAGATCAAGTAAAGCTTGCCTGGAAAAAAGAAAGACAATAAATGCAATTCAATTGTTTAATATCAGCAGTTATAACTTCTATAATATGACGGATAACATGACAATTATCGAGACTAGATCTAGAAGTCATTGACAGACCCAGAACTTCAGAATGAAAGTATGCCTGCGACACAGACAGAGCAATAAACAATCTAATAATTAAATTACACAGATAATGGATACTGTCATGTAAGGCACATTCACTCGTTTCCGTTATAATATTTTGAATGATCGTTGATGAACGTCAAACATTTCTCGATATTATTTTATTCCAGAGCAACAAAACAGTTTGATAAAGCACTTGAAAACCTGCAGATAGGTTTTTTTTAACAAAACGTCATACATTTCACCTCCGGGATTAGAGATTGGTTTCCGGTCTTAAAGTTCTAACATCGTTTATTTCTATCGACTCAAAAGTCACAAATGACGAGGCTGAATAAGTTGTCTTTAGGCTCCAAAGTCAAATTAAGTGTGAAGACCAATATAACCATATATTGAGACATTCAACAGATCAACATTTAAATTATGCAAAGCGTTTTTACTTTTATAAAACATTACTGGTAGGATGAGAAAGTGAAATGGATAAGTTTAACTAGAACATACAAACAACGTACACCTTTATTTATAGGTGGGTTATTGTTACATTGAGAAAAGATTTGACGCACAATATTACGTGATGAAAGAAAACACAATGGTTTCAGATTTACGCATTAAAATATCAGTTAACGACGTTGTAGTTTAGACTTTAACACGAAGCTGAAATAGAACATATCGTTCTTACGTTTAAAAAGATATACAGATTATGGATTTCTATTTGAAACAACAGAAGTAAAACTTCGCCAACTAAATGATTTTATACTTTAGAACATAAATGGTAACTAAAAATGTCATGACAATACAATACAGTTTTTTCAGCTTTACGAAGAAGTATAGATAAAAGGTCTGTATCTTGATTACTAACAGGTAAGAAAATTACCGTTGCTCATCGCATTATATATGTATATAAATATTTATCCCATTTTCAACATATTTGATGGTGTTACATTAAATACTCCAAGTTTTGAAACAATATACTAGTAATTATACAATTTGCCTTAAAACCAAGTTGAAAAGTATATACATTGTAATATGATTTGAGTTAGTGGTTTGGGGCTCTGATGGTAGTTCAGGAAGGTGGGGCGTATTGCTTGTGTTTTTAAGTTCTTATATCGCTGAAACAAAATACAACTCATCTGCACATGTTCAGTGTGCAATATGTTTCATAATCATTTCATATAAAACTATATTTGTATATCGAACAACAATAAAAACACAAGGCACTTACGAACGCTTCGGTTTCTCGGCCATTTCTGTCATGAATTCATCCTTGCTTAAACGATCATGTTTTTTCTTGTGAATTCCCACGAACATAGCCTAGTAACGAAAATATATTAATGTGATTTTAAACTTTCTACATGCTATATCAACGTTACTATTATTGGAATCAAGTTAAAAGTCCCTCCTGACAAAAAAAAACCTATTAATCTGTTCATTTGTGTTCTGTGGACAGTTTGTCCAATTTTCTCTGTCCACAGAGAATTTCTTTGGTAATTCAAACAAACCAAGTGATAGAATTTCTATTGGGATCATGACCTTTACTAGAGTATTAAGAAAAGCTGAAGGATATGATGAACAAACTTTAATTCTTACAAAAACAATATTTAAGCTGGGGTATTGGTATAATAGATTACATAAATCATTTTGTTGATTTTATTATCGTGATACAAAACTTGATAGTAAATACAATTAACAACTAAATAGTTTGAGGAATTTTCTCATCCAGAATTCTACGGAGATATTATTTACAATCTTTGCAAACGTGAATTTAATAACCATTTAAGGAAGCAGTTTACTAAATTTAGTGCATATTTTATCTACAGAATATATGGTAATATATTTCGAGAACTCTGGTGTTAGATCTTGATTTGGTTAATCATTTTCACAACCTTTTTCATGGCACGGCGGTCAAAGACATTCAAAAGTTTACCTTCGATTCTTTATAAACCTCTTAAGGGGACAGGGAATTTGGATAGTTTCTGTTTTGCCTTTAATCGTGATTTCTCAAGACAACTCTTTGTGTTTTCTCGGAGGTAAGTGTTAGGATTGTCAATAAAAACTAGTTCTAAAAGTTCTCTGTTCCCTCCAGTTCTTGTTCGGTCCTGTGAGCTAGGTGGGTTTTGAATTAGAGGATACGATGGTAGTTATATGGGGATGATTTTCCAGTAATCTGTAAACTAGATTGCATCGGGTGCTATGTTTGACTCACATATAATATTATACAATACAAAGTTACCATATTTCACAAATGACTAAATAACTTTAATTGATAGTAAACGATAGAATAAGCCGTAACGGTAGGTATAAAGTTAATCTAACTTACACAACATTCTTTGTCTGATATTGTAGGCTGGTAAAGTTTCACCGCCGCCGTCAGTTCCTGTATCGTCAATTCTCCATCACCGTCTGCGTCTGCTAGATTCCAGAACTCTGAACATTGCTGCTGGGTCAACGACATCGTGCACATTCAATATGGTGTGAGAAAACGTATAAATCCAGTCGTAAATTGCAAAGAAGCTTAGCGTTGTCACTTAATGGTCAGGAAAAATGTTTTTCGCTATCAAAACTAGATGAATGCTTCAAATATCAACAACAGGAGTAAAAACTCAGGTGTTAAAATAGTTCTAGATTCAAATAATTTATAATCCTAACAAACTCGGAAATATTTATGTTATCAATATTTTACCGTATGCAAGTATATGTAATAAAGATTTAAACGAAGTTAATGCGTACACAACGAATGCCACTAGACACACGGAGATAACGTATGCTTTACATACGGACACGAAACCAACACTTGTTTTATGTAACTTGGTATATTTTTTACGGTGTTAAATTTATAGTATAAAAAGATGTTCATAGACGGTAAATTACCTACTAACCGTGAACAATTGTTCGTGTACAAATATAATATTAACTTTTAATGCTGATTAAGTTACTTGCACCAAAACTTGAGTTTCTTCAAAAAGGTTCGTTATCTGTTTTAAAGGGGCATGCCCATGAACTGTTGTGTCTTGCTTTTCGTACACCAAAAATGCGTTTGTCACTTGTAAAACCAATTATTACCGAAAAGTCAAAGAAGAATGTGCGTTCAAAAATGACCCTATAACGCGCGCGTCGGTATTTGTATGTCGGTTTGAATAAAATGCTGTCAGCCTTTTGTTGACGACAACGATATTTTCGATTCGTCTGAGAGATTAACTGAACATGAGCGCTACTTTTCAAGTGAACATAACATGAGCAATGCTTACAATTTCAGTCTATTTACATTTTTCCGCGATGTTTTCGGTTTTGACAGATACCGAACGGGTCGAGATGTGAAATATACGAGTAATTATTGAGGCCGAAATCGGCAGGTTTGGTAAATCTTGAAATGTGTATTTTGGGTAAACTAGCGGGATATTTCGTAAATATTTAACAGGACTTTCATTAATTGGTTTAGGCATTAAAGTGATATCAATTTGATTGCTATTCGAGACGCTATAAATTCCAGGGCATGCCTCTTTAACTTCTTTAACTGTTTTTAATGCTGGTACCAATCAAAAGATCACACAACGCGGATGTGTTCTCGTTTTTTTCCACCGATGTTTCAGAGAAGGCACATTAAGTTATCGTTTTGTCCCCGAGTTTGCCCCTTAGACAATCGTCTGCGCGACGAAACGTCGAGTTTTCTGAGAGGCTCTGATTTTATTGTGCTTGCAAATATCTGTGATTATTTTCTATAAAAAATTACCGTATATTTTACTAAAAACTTAAAAGTTGTACTGAGTCAAAAGTTAAAGCCTTTCAAAATCTAAGTTTCATTTTAAAAAGTCGAAATGATTACTTGAGGAATAATTAGCGTCTATAAATTGAATTCAGTGGCCACCTAAAGTTGTAACCAAGACTTTGGTATTATCATTTAAACCATTTATTGTTTTCGCTTGTTCAATATCATGTTGAAATCTAATAGTATTATACGATAATAAAAGAAATTCAATTTTAAAATAAGGGATGCAAATAGAGATATCATTATTAAAGGATTGGCGGGAAAAAATAAGGTAGGTAGATTCGCGGATTTTTTTTTCTATATTTCAAGTTGTCCGATTTCATCTTAATGTTTTTTTACCAAACCTTTGAAATTAGTGGCAGCATCTTTGTCTTTCTTTAATAAAAATCTTGTTAAAATATGATAAATTTATAAAAATTCTATTTTAGATAAGGAGTGGATCAAGGATCAACTAAAATATTATCATTCAGCTCCGATATTCGGTCTAAAATACTATATATTGACACAGTGAATCTAAGACAACGGGTTCGTCTTGATCGAGCAGAATGACATGATACGAATCTTAGAGATTTCCTGACTACGTTATTGTAGTTAAATACTTCGAACATGATGCTAGTTAATGTATCATCGTTGTTTTAGACAAGCGTTCCTGACAAGCTTCGGCCAAAGCAATTACAGAGCAAGGTAAGCTTGTAAGAATACATAATTTCGTTGCTAATTAAGTTAATGATAGCTTCTATAATCAGTTTGTATGACAGTCCGCCGGTATAGCCTCGTTTGTTCTCAGTTTATTATGAATAATTGATTAAAAGTAAATTGAACAGAAGAAACGACTTTTATATATCGGCGTTCTTGCATCAGTCCTTTCCTTTCCTCTTACAGTACTTAAAGCTGCGGCTCGTGTTCTCTGTTCAATCTTTTATCACATAGTTCGTCAAATGTGTATTGTTTTCTGGTAAAATATAATTTAGTCTGGTAAAACAGTAAAGATTTTCAACGTTATGACTAGTTTTACTGGTTGGTAAAAGATGGCTCCATTTACGGGAGTCTGCAGCTTTAAGACAAAGCATTGCAGCACAAATTACATACCACTCGTTTTCCTGGGAAGGGTAATCTCTAATCATATTTAATGGTAGAAGTATTCCTGGTTTAATTGAGTTGTCTATGTAATTGAGATCACAAATTCAGAAATTCGTGATTTTAATGGGAAGGAGTGTACACGAAAACGTAGTGGGTTGGCACAATGTCACACTGTGATTCGTGTATCCAAAATAATGAATGTAACAGCAACTTTGGTTTGTAATTTTTCTAACCTTCTGTCTAAGAAAACATATTGTTATAATCTGCCAATATGTTGTAGTTCCATGATATTTAAGGCGTGTATCGAAGCCTATGAAGAGCACGAGAAAGAATCAGGAATACTATTCGAAATAAAAGTATGGATATAAATATAAACTTCTTCTGTATATTTACTTCCTCTCTCTTGGGCGGCTATGAAATTACCCGAGCTGTCGACTGGACCGTTAAACAACATATTAACTAAAGAAATGATATGTTAACTGAGTGATAAGCGTCGATATTTATCCGTGCATGGTGATATCTTAGAGGTCCATGGTTCAAAATTATTTATTTACTACCAAGTCAATATTGTACAACATTTTTCTATGCTTGGGATAATATTTATAAATCGCACATTAGGAGGCAGGTCGAAGGTTCAATATTCTTTTTATTTATAAATATAAATAGTAAAAAGGAAAATTTAGCCATTACAATAAAAGTAAAAACCATATCTAAGCAAATCCCGCGATAGCAAAAAAGCGGACTTCGGCACACAAATACAAATATACAATCATGTATAGAACAATTTTAATAAATCCTGATACCAAGGTTTGTAAGTTATAGAATCAATTTCAAGCTAAGAAATATTGGAGAGATAAGTCTTATTACGGAATCCAATATTTTCAGCTTTTATTGAAATAGAAGCATAATTCAAGATGAAATTAAAATCGAAGTAGAATTTTGAAAATGATTAATACATTACGTATCTGTCAATAAAGTCATGTAATCTACGTGATCTACAGTAGTTATGGTACGTTCTCTTGGCATGTAACATAACATTTAAATTGAAATCCCATCGTAAGTAAATGAAATCAGCATGCGAAGTGTTTTCTGAGCTTAAACCATTATTGAATCGTAACGCAAAGGGATTGCATTGAACACAAAACCTGATGGAATTCGCTCTTCAAGGAAATTTATCCCCTGCAACCGTATTAAACCTTCAATCAAATCTCTTTGAAATCAGTCGTGTTTGATGTTGAAAGACCTTTTCATACGGATAGATGACTTATATTCCCCATTTCTCCTGTGGTGTTTATAGTTTAATGAAGCGAGGTATGAAACAGAAATGAGAAATAACCGCCGGAGTGTGTAGAAATAAATGTCACAGCAAACCGAAGTCACACAAAGGGCCGTGTACTTGTCTCAACTCCTTTATAACGGTAAACGTATTATAAAGTTGATGAGGTGATTATGAACATTGTTGATGTCTGTAAATTGATGTTCTTATACAGGACATGGTGTAAAGTCCTGTAAGCCGTTTTTTTCTTCCGCTCCTTTGCCGCGATGTCATTCAGATGATGGAGTTGCGTTGTTGCCAAGGTGTGAGGTTTCAAGGTAAACATGCAACTTCACAACTGATCTAGACGTATGTTAACATCAGCCCCGCCATTTCTTACACTTCTTAAACAATACCTAACGTAGACAAGGGAACTTGTTATTAAGAATTTTGTTTGTCACGGAGGAAATACAATCAGCATCATTTTGTGACAAAACTGAACATGTTATTGTCCGTTTTTGTTCTATCACATTCAAACAGACGAATAATGCGTGTACTATAATTATTTGTTTAGATAGAACATTCGAGTTAAAAGTACAAGACCTAGATTTTAGTGAAAAAAGGTTTATGTAAGCTGCAGTATTTGAATAAGTGTTACCGAATCGACTTCACGTGTACAAAAACAATAGCAGACAAACATTTTGCTAACATGTTATTCTAAATGTCAGTGAAAGTTTATTATCAGTATAAAAAACAGAAATCAGATCAAAAATTGATTTCTTAAACAATGGCAGAATATTACATGTACGTATAGAATTTTGTAAGACCCATAAAATTCAAATTGTTTCTTAAGGGCATAGGCTATAAGTCAAATTGATGTTCTTCTTGCAGTTTTGGAAATACAGTAGTGTATACTTGTGCAATAATTATTATACATGTATTATAATACATAAATTTATTTTTAAACAATGTTCGTATAAAACTTGTTTTGAAATTGTGTTAGATCAGTTTGTTTTTGCCACTGTTTCCATCTGTCTAAATTTATACAGATATGAAAGCACATACTTGCTGAAAATAAATATTCATTTTATGCCATATTTTTTATACTTTTCTTGTGCTATAAGAACAGAGAATGTTTAAATGTTACTCATTACTTATTTCTATGGTTTGTTTTTAAATGAATATTGGAAATCTATAACGAGTAATGCCAATAAACTCTGTTATGTTCTATCATGGCATCTGATCGAATTAAGCAATAAAACAAGTAAAGATAATCTAGCTAATAGATCAGGAATTGAGAATATTTAATGTTTTCTCAAATAGAAGAATACGTTCAGAAGATTTTAGGAAACCTAACAGTTATCATAGTTAGTAAAAAGAACACTCTATCACCCTGTGACAATGTTACCCTGCCATGGTATGCTTTCACAGTCTACTATAATCCTCAAATTTGATAAGGATCGCATACTCAATGTTTGTATAGTCGTAGATATGCTTGTTGTATGGACATAGCTTGTTTCATTTTTTTTGCATTGGGATAAGACGTATGAATGACCAACAATAGTATTAATTAAGAATTATAAAGCACATCGCAAGTGATCCTTATCAAAATTGTAGTTGGATACATTAATTACTATAACTTCTCTTCATCCACGACAGTCCAACAAATGTTGTTTTTAAACCTATTGGCATTCATATTAAGAAACTTAAGAACATTGGAAACAATAATATATATAATAGATTCACGACATTGTTCTGGTACATTAATCATTCTTATTTAATTAAACCTACCGCATAAAGTTACACACATGTCTAGTTTTCTAATAAGAAAGTAAATATGATAAATATTGCATAAGGGAATACCATGAGCTAGTTCGATAAACAACTATAGTACAACCTTAGTAGCTCTCCGGAAGTTAAACTGCGCATGTCCTTAATCGAACTGAGTCTAGTCGTACTAAAGTAAAACAAAACAGAAGCGAGTCTTTTCGACCCAGACACTTTTCGACCCCAAACCAAATATCAAGACTTTTTGATCCTAGGATGTTAAACACTATGTATTCGTGTTCATTCAAATGAATAATGTTTGAATAATATTCCAGTGACTAGTGGCAATGTTTACGTTGAATCGCGAATTCATATGATAAATACTTCCTAACTAGGTAGCATTCAATTATGTTGGTCAAAACATGCTTACATAACCCTAAATCTAACGATCTTTTGCACTTTTACAGCATGATGATTATTAATTAAAGAAATACGATGTATTCAATTGAAATACGTCATTAATAACTTATAAATTTCCTGTAGCCGCCATCTTGGAACGAGATAAACTAGCGTATTACCGTTGGTTGAACGAGAGTAGCTAGACTAACCAGACTAGAGCACGACTAGGGTCGGTTCGATCTATGTTTAGTTGAACTATTGTAACTATAGTTATTAATCGAACTCGCTCCATGAAACGTCGTTGTATTTACAAGCGGTGTCGTCCTTTAATTTGCTAACTGTGTCATGAGAATAACACGTCGTTTTATTTACAAGCGGTGTCGTGAGAATAGCATGTAGTCGTATTTACGAGCGATATCGTGAGAATGACACGTCGTTTTATTTGCAAACGGTGTCGTAAGAATAGCACGTCTTTTTATTTTCAAGCTGTGTCGTGAGAATAACACGTCGTTTTATTTGCAAACGGTGTCGTAAGAATAACACGTCGTTTTATATGCAAACGGTGTCGTGATAATAACACTACAAGCGGTGTCGTAAGAATAACACGTTGTTCTATTTAAAAGCGGTGTCGTAAGAATTACACGTAGTCGTATTTACAAGTGGTGTCGTGGAAATAGCACGTTTTTTTATTCGCAAACGGTGTCGTAAGAATAGCACGTCATTTTATTTACACGAGGTATCGTGAAAATAGCACGTCGTTTTATTTGCAAACGGTGTCGTAAGAATAACACGTCGTTTTATATGCGAACGGTGTCGTAAGAATAACATGTCGTTTTATTTATAAGCGGTGTCGTGATAATAACACGTTGTTGTATTTACACGCGGTGTCGTGAGAATAGCACGTCATTTTTATTTGCAAACGGTGTCGTTAAAATAACACGTCGTTTTATTTACAAGCGGTGTCGTAAGAATAACACGTCGTTTTATTTGCATTACGGTGCCGTAAGAATTGGACGTCGTTTGATTTACAAACGGTGTCTTGAGAATAGCACGACACAAACTAAAAAACAAAGGCGTATGTGCGACGATACCAAGAGGATCGCTATACACCATATCATGAAATGATAACCATAACATGATTTTAAGTTAAACCTTTTATACCACTGTGCTAATACTTGTAAACAACTTTTGAATATGTTTATTGTATACTAAAGGTATGTCTAATAAATCTATTTCAGTATTTACTGTAATGTATTTTCATTGGCTGGTTGATGGTAAATTATACTTAGTGCCTTTTTATTTGAGTAACAAAATACTGAGCAATTTAATAGATATATATCAAAAATTAAAAACACGCTTTAATTTACGTCCATATTGAAATATTTGTGCCCCGGGGATTAACGCAAACTATACAAAACCTTATAAGGTATAACTGTTTCACACCTTCATATAACTAACATAACATAAACGCTTTTGAACATAAACAAACACTTTATTTTATGTGAATTAACTCTGGACATAAGATAATAACAATTATGTGTCTAAATGTTTCATGTTGCATAATTTGTATGTTTAAGTCACATCTGGTTTTTGTTGCATTTTTAAAAGAATTATTACTTTAAACAATACGTATTCAATTATTGAAACACTTGCAACCAAGAGAATGTCGAAATTTACTTACCTGTGGACAAATCAGTTTGGTTTATTCTCTATATTCATTTTATACATTGATCAACAAAAATGTAATCAGTTTACAGATATACCTATTTTATACACATTATAAGTTAAAAGAATTTAAAGGATATTCAAGACATTAGGATAATCTGAAATGTGGATGGAAGGATACTAACATTCATGCAGTCAGTATCATACAACATAATAATTTTAAGTAATAATCAATGAAATAATAAACATCAGAAATGGAAAGTGTTAAAAAGTCAATAAAGACGAAACTTAAAATATTTACGGTGATCAAGTATTTTACAACAGTCAAAGGCAACAAAACGAAATCTGTATTATAAGATAATACATAAACAAACACTACACAATAAGCATAAACATGTATTGTCAATGGAAGTCATTTATAAAATAACATTCATATTTCTGAGTCCATAGTAACGTCTGTATGTTCATATTTCTTTGCTTATACTCACGTCTGTGCGTTTATATTCCCGTGTGTTCATATTTCTTAGTTAATACTTCGTCTTTGTCTTCATTTTGGCCAAGAGGGTAAAAATTGCCAAGACTGTATGATTTAATTATATTTGAAGACAAAGAGAAAAAGTTGCCAGGAGGGTAAAAACTGGCCAAGAATGTATATGGTTTAATTATATCTTAAGACATTTTTAGGGGAAAAGTAGCCAAGGGGGTAAAAATAACAGGCAAACAACATTTGAACTGATTATTTTCAAATCAAATCTTATCTCATATACAATTTGCCAAAAAAGGTTAAACACTTTTTGAATAAAATGAATCTGAACTAAATAATCTACTTTTTTGCATAATATATCAATCCTATTTATCAAGAACATCTTGTATATCAACTGTTATTGTGCATAAATGAACTGATACTGCACTATCATAATATAGCACACAGACACTTAAGACTTAATCATTACAGCCCATCGTCTTATAAACATAAGCAAACACCTACATGCGTGAACTATTAGCAACATTTTACAAACATTAAAAATAACATGAAATGGAACAGAACAGAACAAAATCACCAATTTACCAATTCAGTACAGTTATTATCTAGCTTAATTTGTGAATGTGAGAATTTTGTTAATTAAGTAAAAATTATTATTATAAGTAAGAAAATAATAATAAGCATTCAGCCTACGTACATACAGCTGTTAATATTAAGTTTAGATTTATTCGTTTCATTTAGTACTTTTGTAAATTAAAGCATACTGTGTCGCATTGTATATACTCTTGAAATGTAAGTACATCGTGTAGTAACATACATATAGCAATGCTAATTCCTCTTTGTGTATGTCGTCAGTGTTTTTCCTCTTTATCTATATGGTCAGTTAATTTATCAGTAGTTTGGTCCATGCCGAAAGAAAGATGACTGTTGACCGAAAGGATTATAAGATATCAAATCCGAGTCCATTGACGAAATTTGCATGGCTATGATTCAAAATAAATATCTTCTAATAATGATAAATTTATCATGGTCCTTACCTCACATTTCAGTGTTATTAGGAACATAATAAAGAAAATCGAAATGTTGTTTTCGCTGTATCGTATCCAAAAGAAATTTAGACTGTTGATCGAAAGGATTACAAAATATCAAATTCAAGTAGGCGCAGAGCAATACGACAAAGATTACAAGAGCCAAGTTTCGTGTACTTAGCAAGTGCTTTGTTTAAAAAGTGGGTCAGCAGATCATTTCACAAAATGGGACTACCTATGTCTATATGAAGGCATGTCACTGTAATACGATTTTAATTAATTTTCCTCAATGACGCACTATATGAATATACTCAGAGTGCTCGTGCACTACAGTCTAAGTATATACGTAGATGAGAATTTTATGGTAACAAAGAAAACTTCAGTCTGTTTTTCTTGAGTAAATGTTTGAAAACACAATCAATGCTATTAGACCCCAACAATCTAATTCAGGTGTGCTGGAATAATGCGTGAAGAGAAGTACGCGGTCGCTCTTGGAATAAGGGGTAGCGGTGTTAAGTATCGGCGGACTACCTAAGAGCCGTCTGTACGCCAACCATATCTGAAATTCTGTGATTTATAACAATGATAAATCGACTTCAAACAAACAGACAAATTACATGTACTTTACAATAAACATAAGGAATTCTGATATCGATTACATGTACTATCCAGAATGATACCGTAAAAGTTTTATACAACATTTGTGTTTTACCCCTATTAAATGTAAATCTTCACTCTTAATCATATTGATTCGCCTTCTTGTTGTTTTGTAAACAAATGTAAACAGCATAAATTTTATTATAGATGCTTGTACAATCGATTGATCCACTCTTGTACGTACTGGGTGGATTTAATTGAGTAAATGAGGTATTGCTGAATAATTGGCTTCGTGTTTTTTTTTGAAAGGTTCTTAATAAGTGGATTGAAAATGACATGTTACATATACTTGTACTAATGTTAAAGATATAGTCAAACCTGTGAACATAGGGAATATAGGAGAATACCTTTACAGACAGGTGGTCTTTATTCAGAGGTCATCTTATTCTAAATAATCAATGACGGTTTTAAAAAGAATGACTTTTGTTCACAGGGTGGCGATTATTCGGAGGTGACCGCTGACACATTTTGACTGCATATCAGTTTTAACGACATTCGCCGACTAGTTTTTCATAACGATTTGTATGCATTACCGTTCTATTTTGATAAAGTCTTGTCAGTGAGTAATTTCAAAGCAACGTTGCATACAATTATGTTTTCGACGTAAAATTGTGGTGGCATTATAACGGATTATAATTCAGTGTGTAATGATAAATTGGTTCGAAATAGGTGGTCGTATTTATGGAATAGCGTGATAGTCGTATTTCAGACAACCGACCATTGAACTTTAGAACATGGTCGTAATTACGCGGATGTAGTAATAGCGGAGCGGTCGTAATAACGGAGTTGTCGTAATTTCTCGGCGGTCGTAATTTCGGGTAAGTCTTAATTTCGGGTAGGTCGTAAGTTGGGATTTTACTATATTTATATGTAGATAACGAATCACCCGTTACATATAAAGTCTAAAGCAACTGAAGATATCGTGAATTGGGTTGTTTAGATGTCAAATCATTTCAAACTAAAATCAATAATTCTAGAAAATGAAGCAGACGAGACATATACTTCAAATTATTTTACATTATAGCCATGTGAGACTTTGGCAATTGAAATAATGTCTTGGTTTCAGACGACAATCAAGAATACAATTGTTTTAAATTCCATTTTGTGATGCTCGTGTCTCGGAAGTTAATAAAAAAACTGATATCATTCTATCATAGTTAATAATTTACATGTTAACTCCTACTTCGATGTATCTTTGATCAAGATCTGCAGACGAAATATTATCGTCAATGTGCACTTCCGTCGTATATTATCACATGGTATTGTTATTATGTTCAGCATCCCCTTTAATTGACGTAAAAAATATCTTGGCTTGGCTGTTGATGTATTATGAAATATCCTGAGTTCAGATCTCGCAGAAACCAAAACCAAATTGTATCGTTTATATCATAGGCCTTTTTTATTTTGAAAAAAAAATCCACAAGACTTTAACATGCTGTACACGTTTTTGGATTCATGTTTTATATATCAAAATCAAATTATGCGTTATGTTTCGTTTTTACTTGGCCCATGTTAACGCATACAAAATAAACAACCGTATAATGCAGTTTTAAGTAAATGCACCAATCAGTAATAACGTGAGTTGGACTGACAAATTGATGACCACAACACATGTGTAAGGCAAATAATTCATTAACTGATGTTAACACGGAACTATATCATTATTGAACTATTGATCTTTATCTTAAAATGTCATTGTCGGATGGTGTCCGAGGACAGAACGTAGACTTTTATGTGCTTTTCATTATTCTTTCTTATCGTACTTTTATGGCCCTTATTATCGACAGGGGAATTGCGCATTCACACCTTTATGACGTCAGAACGATCCGACTCTAAACAAGCACGCAGCACAAAGTTCATAGATGAAATAACTATAACTAACAGAACACTTAATTTTCTTTACAACAATTCATAAATTGTATTTCTTTGAAATCCATTTATGTGCGCTCACGTACAATAAGTAAGACAGACTGTCAAAGACGAACACCATTACAGAGTGTTTTGTTGACTTTGTTGTGGAACCTAATCTTGGTATTACAACTCCTGGTTTTGCGCAACTCATATTTCCATGTATGTCTAGCTACCTGTTTGTGTCGGACCTTGATTATTGACATTTGGCTGACAATAAAACCAGTAGTCGGTATTCACCAGGTCTAATTACTCTATTTCCTATCACGCAATGAGAAAACTCGTAACGGAATCTTTAATTTCCAAGAAAGGGTTCTTATTAAGTCGAGTTGCCGAATCCCGAGGGATTCCATTTTCTGGCACGCAAATATAATGTCAACTTGAAACGAGATGTAATTCCTCTGATAAGTCGTTTGAAAAAAATCCCCCGAAGAAAAGAATGATGTACGGACAAAATTGTTCTTACACTGTGATGACCGTGATAGTTTTTATATGTCTTTTATCCCCCCTATGGGTGAACATTACAAGAATAAGTTTATGTCTGCTTGATCCCATTTCTTCTTAGGCAAATATAATTATGCATATCACACATAATGAGAAATATTTTATTGGATTTCCGACAACAAAATAAACCAAAATTGTCGGCTTATCTCTACATAACCATATGTCATTTTTTTCCATTTTGAGAAAATCGCATTTGAAGTTTGGCGTAAATAAGCGGGTTACGTTTTTGTAGGAGTTCGATATATCCTATAAAGGTGAGATCTACAAGCAGGTAAGTATGTTCATTGTAAAGAGCTCTTCGAGACGGAAAAAATGATACCAAAATCACCATATCGCCAAAAACTACGGGGATGTAGAAATAAGCCGACGAAATACTCGTACGCGAGTTGTAATTTTTGGAATACATCTATATATGCGTTTTCAATATTTGTCACAGCTGGGAACTTAATACTTTTGGGCTTTTTCATAATTTATTACTGTGAAATAAAAGTCATTTTGAATGCTACATTATTGTAACAATGCGCTCATCAACCTTCATGTCTTGTACTCACAGAAGTCATTTGGTATCATTCTATATGAACATTTATGGCACTATTTACGTTTGTAAGTTATTTCAGCGTAAATGTTCAGTTTGGTTGGTGAGTTTTCAAAAAACATAAAATCGAATTCAAATAAAACTGAATAATGAGATTACGAATTCACGCACTTGTATGTATACGCAACATATGGCTCATTGTGAGCTGTATCTATTATTGAAATGCACCAACAAGATGTTTATCAGATGTCTGGTGAAGATAAAAGCAGCCTTGATGCTGTTCATCGTCCCGCCCGAAGCCTATACTGTGGATAAACAAGGCGGAGAAGTCAATGGTTTTGTCTTAAGTATCCATGTACAGTTAAACCTATGGACAAATGACCCTCAGACAGGGGAGAGACAAATAAGGTGATTACCCGAGCCTATATGTTTGGTAAAGTAACCGACGTGCAAGCATGCCTTTTTCTGATCGATGTCCACACGGTTCCATTTAACCACAAATTGTTGTTTATTTGGTTTTACTGTTTACAAACTATATAATAGAATAAAATGGGATCAAGCTACCGTGCTAGAGAAGATTATTTATTTTATAATCCACGAGCGAGATCGTCTATTGGAAAGCAGACTCCGCTTTTGATATTTGTAAAGGGAGATCAATGCGTAGGAGACACACCGGTAAGATCGTAAAATGATTTCTTTTTGGACACTGACCGATAGTTCAGCTTTCCATTGTGGTCACTCGCTCGGCGCGCATGCTTTTTTATGCGGACCTAAGTACTACGTTTATCTATATCCGTCATGCCATTGTTAAGCTGGTTACTGTTTCATGTTGCACTGAAAGTTTATGTAAGCTCAGTTTCCATGGCTACTTTTAGTACTTTGATTCTGTTTGTCAATAAAACAAATGTATTTATACTTTTGGCTCCACGTCTTCTTTTGAGGTATGTGAGAAATGACGAATGAAATAAATATATAAACAGTACGTCCCGTAAATAAATCTATTGTATTGTATCGTAGCTCACTTCAAACAGTTGATGTATTAAAGAGTCTTGTTCTGCTTACATTTCGTGTTTTGTATTGAAATTTGTTAGATGCACTAAGTTCAAATCTGTCATTTTCTATTTTAAATTAATAGTTTTCAGTTCTGAAATGTACTCTATGTACCATAAACAAATTTTCTTTGGAGAGCAGCAAAATGGATTTCAAATCGTTCATGCTTAATGTCGAAAAGCACCGAAATTTAATAAAGTCTCAGAGTTTTGGAACCACCCTTACAGTATATGTAATATATTACCATATCTAGGTAATATTATTAAATTCAGATAATGGTCTTAAATCCATTAACTGGTGGAATATAACATAATGGTACAATATTCAGTCAACGGTATTAAATGTGGCAAATGTGCATGAATAACGGCTATGTAACGATAGAGAACTTCATTAATCAATAAGTATGTTAATATATATATATATATAATTATAACTCAATGTGTGATATAGGGCAATTAATAATAAGGGACTGCATTATGAAATGATAAGCATAATTAAAAATAATTTACATTCACGTGTTAATTGGTCATATACTGAATCATTTATACGGCACTGTACTGTACACGGTAAATCATAAATTAATTATTGATACAGAGCAATAAATCAGAATGAGATTACAAATACTATCAATTAATAATAATATGATCGCAAAATATAAATGATGGTCACGTGATATGGTTGTACACAGATACATCCCGTGACATCATTTAAGACATTAAGATTTTTATCAAAATAGTGCCTTGAAAATAACTTATTAATAATTCATGTACATAGTCTCATCAATAAGTGAATATATTAATATAGTGACACGAAGATAACATATTAATAATTCACTAACGAGGGGTGATCATTAAGTTGATACAAACTTATATATGAACCAACAACTGATGATTAAATGTTAATTAATATTGTCCTATAAAACATCAACAACGTAAAAATCCTAGAATGGTCTTTTTAAGATTCGTTGCATGAGTAAACATAATATGTATTATATATTTTAATTAAAAGATAATTCTCTGAGCTTGGATGTCAGTCTTATCAATTATTGTGAGTAGCTCTGTCTTTCCTGAACGGACCACTGTCTACTATAAACATCGTTTACCATCACTATTGTACCGAGAAGGACGTACCAAAATCTTAACTGTTTTTATTAATGTAAACAGTCTGTCAAAAATATATTCGAAATCGTCACATTACCATGATTACAGTATCTTAGGCTGTATTATCTGGATTCCACTATCCGACATACGAATTATGGACATTTTACCATCGAAGTACTAACATTTATGCAAAATGAGATAATAACAGTAAAGCAATACATTATTCGGTCCCTACCCTGACGCCCAAAAATTTTCTCCTGGGGGGAGGAGTAAAACTGAAAACAGACATTGTACACATTGTAAATAATTACATTATACCATGTTCTTTATGATAGAAAATGATAAATTTAAATATTAATCTGTGATTTTAAATTAGTAGATTTACCTTGCCCCGTCATGAATGTATTTCTTAAACAAGAATTACCTTACTTATATACTTTTGAAAGTGGAAACCTTAATCAGTGGTAGTATGGAACCTGTCGAATTGGGGGTATTCTTGGTTCTGTTAGACAAAGGAATTATCTTAGGTTCAATGTTTGTGATGACAGTTTAAAATGTCAATTCAAAGAGTTCCTGGAAAATAGGTAAAAATATAAAATGGATTATTATATTAAAAGTGTAGAGGCAGTGACAGTCAGTTTTCTTTTGGCACCACTTTCTTGAGAATGCGTGAATGGAAATGTACAAATACAATGCATTTCTATAGAAATATGCTTACCCAATAAATGCCCAGCCAAATAAGGGTTTATGTGACTAGTGGGTTAGGGTAAGGACTATTTATTTCTATTGCAGTCACTTAAAAAGTGTCCAAAAATGGGTTTATGTTGCTAAATTTTAACATTGAAATGCCACTTAAGTATCCTTTCATTCGAGCATCCGTTCGAAAAATGCAGAGCTACGACGCCATAATGTTTTCACCATTGTGACGCTGTGTTTAATTAAGAGACACCGACATCATTGTCTTCAAAGTCTTGAGAGAATATAGCGGCCTAAAATGGGATGCTTTCCCTTTTTCAAGAGGATTCGAGAAAAAAATGAAAAAGAAAATAAGAACAATATATAGCTGCTAGGATCACGTTTAGTTTGTGATATACTTGATCCCATTTCTTTTATTGAAGCAGCAGTGTTAAGAAAAAAAATATTATTTGTAGATTATTTTCTTAATTAGATATAAAATGCATTTGATTTTTGCAAAGGCCACAAATGTGCCTGTTTGGTGTTGTTTTATTGCGCGTCGACAACCAATAGTCATATAGCGCACATTTAGATAAAATGCTTAGAAACAATCCCTGTGAAACAGATTAATATCAATAAGAAATGAATTAAGGGTAATCTCAATGAATTGGTAAAAATTGGTTTATAGTGACTACATAAATTTGTAGTTCGACCAATGCTATATTTGCATACATTGACCCACAGTAAAGAATGTACTTGTTACTGAAGGTGTTACAAGAAGATATTCATATTTGATGTTTGATTTAAAAAACCTAAGGGTCTGGAAACATGTCAGTGCTCATTGATCTCATCTAGAGGTGGTCTCCCTCGAGAGTTCGGAGATGTACATTATCGTATGTTATCGTATCCTATGTGTTGTTCGTAAGTTCTATACGTCTTTCATCTTCTTTTGTAGTGTAGGTATGTCTTGGATTGAGAATTTATTGCCAACGTGGCCTTTCTTGGGAATCCTCATTCCTCTCTTTTATTTGACGTAAATGTAACTTTGTTTATACAATTGGTTTATTCGCATTTCACACGAACTGTTGTTTGAAATTGAAACGCCTACATATCACTGATGCACATTCTGACATTGCTAAATCATTGTAACGACAGATATCTTGTCGTATATTGTCTCATTCAATTCCAGACAGATTATTTTTAAAGAGCACCACTAAACCAGCGGTGTCTCATTTGATGTTGATCTTTCTGGGATTTGACGCCCAGACCTAAATCTAAACATGTGCTAAGTGTTATCATTGTTAAATGTCAATATATTCAATAAATATAACTTCTGAATATAAAATTTAAAATATAGTTCATAAAGTTAAACGCAATTTTGTCATGATGTAATTCAAATTGATACACACAGTTAACCTTCACCTTGAGGCAGCTTCGGTACCATGACTATCCCATGATGATGATGTATCAACCTCTACATGATCACAAGGAGAAAACCTAAAAGTTTTTAATGTTACTTTTGTGCTGTTATTTATGTTCATTGCAATTTAATATCGCAACAACAGCCAGATTCATTGGTGACTTTTTCAGCTTTGATATTGGAGGAACACAACAAGCGTATATACGTACACCTGGATAGAACCATAGGCACTCGATTTAGTGATTTTTATACGTTTACATACTTTTTTTTCAATTTCACCCATCAAACAACGCAAACCTGTCAAAAGAAAAATCTTCATTTTTTCCCTTATTGACGAAAATAAGCGTGGGTCCCGGATTTCCTTCTAATCTGCACGTGCTTTCGTTGAAGTGTTCCCCAACTTTAAACGTTTTGACAGCTTTTACAAGTAAAGCCGGGACCCACGCTTATTTTCGTCACTACCGTCACTCGAATAGTCTGGAGTTACCTGCCCCTAACACTACGTTATCGGGTTATATCGTAGTTATATAAGGCAGGGAACCAGACCATCACTCGAAAAGATGGCGAGTTCACTACCTTGGAGTATTTTATACACTCAATAAGGGTAAAAATGAAGATTTTTCTTTCGACAGATTTGCGTTGTTTGATGTGTGAAATTGAAAAATGACGGTCTGTAAACGTATAAAAATCACGGAATCGAGTGCCTATGGATAGAACTACTGGCCTTCTATTCAAGTAAGATCAGTATTATTAGTATCTGCAGGAATAATGCTATGTACACAATGTACATGTCTACGTAACATGTACTGACTTCATGCCACTGGTCAATTACATAGATTTCAACAAAAAAAGTAAGTGTTTGTATTATTGAAATATCAAATAAGTGACTTGAAAAAAAACATAGACTTAATCCCGATGTTCGGAAATAATAATAAGAAAGGATACTTTTAAAACACGTTTTCGACTGAGCACTACATGAATCATCTATACACTGCAAGCATTGAAATAAATATAGACGATGCTGACATTCCACAATAAGTTAAAACATCCTTACGATGTGATACTTATACTTTCTTTTAACATCAAAAGACGGATGAGTGTGGTTCTTGTTTATGTCATGTGTACATGTGTGCTGGTTTAGATAGAGACAGGGTCGTGGTCATGTGCTGGTTTAGATAGAGACAGGGTCGTGGTCATGTGCTGGTTTAGATAGAGACAGGATCGTGGTCATGTGCTGGTTTAGATAGAGACAGGATCGTGGTCATGTGCTGGTTTAGATAAAGACATGTGGGGTCGTGCATGGTCATGTGCTGGTTTAGATAGAGACAGGGTCGTGGTCATGTGCTGGTTTAGATAGAGACAGGGTCGTGGTCATGTGCTGGTTTAAATAGAGACAGGGTCGTGGTCATGTGCTGGTTTAGATAGAGACAGGGTCGTGGTCGAGTGCTGGTTTAGATAGAGACAGGGTCGTGGTCATGTGCTGGTTTAGATAGAGACAGGGTCGTGGTCATGTGCTGGTTTAGATAGAGACAGGATCGACCGTGGTCATGTGCTGGTTTTGTCACCCGGCGATCCTGATTCGATTCCAGGTCGCGGCAGGTCACACCCTTCCGTGAAAATTGGACAACAATGTCAATTTCCTCCTCATGTGGTGAAGTTTCCGGTTCCTTGTGGAAGGGTAAATAAATGTGTACTGGTTAGAAATGGTCCTGGAAAACTGGCTAAATGAATCGGCCGCCGTATATAACTGAAACATTATTGAAAAAACGGCGTTAAACCCAAATAAATAAATAAATAAACAGAGACGGCAATTTGATCTGGGCCGCAGAATTAATGTCCGAATTAGACGTCGCCACAATCTATACCATGTTACACAATACAATAACATTTTATCAAGCAGAAATTCATAAATAATGAAATGGCGTGCCAACTAATTGGAAGAGCTTTGTCTGACACCTTAATATTCAACTTTACACTGGTTTCATATTTTCTAATCTTATAAAGGTCTAAACATTGTACAAGACATTCTTTAAAGAAATATGTTAATGTGCTATTACGCGATTTTTAACTTTTCAGTAGAGATGGGTAGATAAGTTGCGATTCCTTGTTGATGCTAGCTGATGTACTGCAACGAACGGCTTGATTTAAAAAACGAAAAGTTTTTTTGCCCAAATCCCTAGAAATTTTAGTTTGGTCCGTTTTTTTTCTTGGTTTTCTTTTTTTGTAATGAATCGTTTGTCAGGCCACGGTACCTTAAGAATGTAAATTATGTCAGAACTAAAGAATCACAGACAAAACATCGCTACATTTGTATGTTTTTTATTATTGTCAGCTTAGGAAGGTCACAAGGGAGGCAATTCTAGAAATACTGCAAGAAATCGCACTTTTTAGTTAGTTCACCCTGAATACTGATAAGTTCTGTAGAATGCCAAAATGTCCGTTACACGATTGCGAAATATTGTCAGCAACATGATAAACAGGGCCGTATGAATCGGGATAACACACCTTGAGTTATTACAAACATTGATGTCACCACATCAACATCTAAATCCTTAAACATTCACCTTTTCTGCTAAGCATTATTCTTCGATACTGTCAGGAAATACATAATAGCCTCTCTGGTTAAAAGCTTTTCATGGAATATTTAATACGAAAGGGAACGTCTGTTTCGATGAATATTAGCTTTATATATCTTTGCTTAGTTCATAATAAAACGTCTTACACTTCCAGGTTCTTTTAAGACACTTGCTTGATGACACACAAATACATTGCTTAAGTTTATAATCGGTCACCTAAATGTTTGAATGTTTTACAAATCCATGCTACTACTAAAATATTTAAGATTTTCAAAGACATAGACAATACGGAAGTAAAATGTATAAATATTTGAGTACTATTATTGCCGAAGCTTACAAATGAATAAAGTGACATTATACACTTCATCTGTAAGTATTGAATGCAATACGTGATAGTACCGCTTACAAAATACCCAGAAAAGACCATTTTGACGGGTTATTAAAGTGAGCAGTGTAAATAGAAAATGCCCACTTCCGAATAATGACTAAATGCAATATATAGATAGATACAAAAATAACTCTTCGTGGTAAGAGTTTGCGCACTGAATGGTGTGAAGTCAATTTAAATACGTTATATACTTACAAAATGATCCAATATGGGTCACGGTCGTTTTAAACACTTTTATATCTCTATTTGAAGAAACTACGGGACATCTTTGCATCGGAGATCTTTCAAATAATGGAGATATTTTATTGGGTAATATGCGTCTGTGAATTATGGACTTAATCTCCGAGGTTCACATGGTGCATTTTCCAATGACGTTACATAATGCAATTCTGTACAGTTATTTTCATATAAAACCGCATAGTGTGCGCTGTGTGGTCGAGAGCAAAGGATATAGAAATCCGCTTTGTAAATTATAACAGTTGAAATAAACAAATCAAGCTGTAGAATTATTTTGGAAAATTGGTTGAATCAATTACTATACAAGGAACACGTGCTTCGTCCGACGTTCGTATTCCATACAACTTTATCATAGTCACATAAGTGCATGTATAAAAATTTAACAAGTACATGTATAACTTTATTTTGATAGCGAACTATTTCTGACTGGCTAGCTATCTTTATTTGTAAAAATTTGTCTTGCAATGATTGGTCATTTCTCATCCAATCAGTTACTTGTTGTCCTACGGAACAATATAATACAACGAATTCGTAAAAACGTATACAATATGGTAGTACATCACAAGGAAATATATTTTGACGTTTTGCTATGTTTGCACTATCGTTTGTTTTTAATCATTAATCGTTCCCAATGTATAATAAATAATAAATGCCACGCCAGCATAGATCGATATGCTTGTACTATTAATTGTTTTTAAACCGGGCTCAATTCCGGATCAGTATGATTATGAAGATATCGCACTCTATAAAGTAAGAATTGATTTAATATGCATATCATATTTCAGCGATTTATTTTCACGTATAAAATATTCTAGGGGACTGGTTATACTTAAATTGAATGCAAAAGCATTCATATGCATACGTGTCTATGTTTCTCAGTAGATTCACACATGCTTTATTGTTGGCGATATGTCACATCCTGTAATTTCTAATGTTAGATACTTCCTTGAAGATTAATATTAATTGTGACCTCAGGGTAAAGTATTTGTCTTGAAAGTATTCCTCAATTAGGAAAGCTTTTATCACTACTTGAATTCTTGATTTGAACCGTGATTGAAGATGACAAACAAAGGTTTAGGTATAAGATAAAGATCGCAAGCTCGAAACCCGCCGGAAGAAATAACATTGAATTAAGAATTCAAAACCTTCATAAGTATAATTATAATGGATATATTTTATGCGTCACCCTGATCATATGTAAATAGACTCATAAAATTATATAGCTGTATCCAGCGTTTCCATTTGAACGTAATAACCAGAGACGTATAATACAATATTATACGTCTCTGGTAATAACTAAAGGTACACTTTATGTTTAAAGTTATTTTGTTAGTCATCGAATTTATTTATAAGCCCGATGTTTCTAAAAGAATATTGAAATGTTCACTAAGCAAATACATTTTTCCGGACTTGAAAACTACCTGCAAAAAAATGCAAAAAATGGTACATTTTTAAAGGGAGACAATTGTGTATGATCGTGTTGTTTTAGTTGCGTTTGCCCGGGCGGATTAATTGGTCGGTGCGATTTCGGTGCGTTCGCCGGATATTGCACATGTGTGGTGATTGTCCATTTATTTTATTTTCCTCGGCATTATTCGTCATTATTCAATAAGTTTGTTTACTTCTTATTTCATTGAGTGAGATATTGGAGACAGTGAGTATATTTAATCCATCAATAGAGAGATTTTTTCCATTCGATTTCTTTAAAACTTGATGGGATGGTTTCTTCTGAAACATATGTCAAAATGCCGGTAAAAGCGTATTCGGAAGTTTCGTACTCAGTCGTTTCGTCCCCATTGGATCCGTATCTTTCGGATATCAGGCGCTATTACCCTGAGATATTTTAATCTTATTAGTTTTCTGTACTTGTGAATATCACATCGAAAATGATCCACTAATGGCATTTCAATTCTGACATAAAGATATTTATTAAGATATTTGTATTATTTTTGTAATTTGGAGAAGTGGAAATTGGATTTTTTTCAGTTAGTCTGCTTCAATTTGCGATATGAATACGTATTGTTTAAACAGTATTCTGTAAATGTGTTAATACAGTCTGTATTTACTAATCGGGTGTTTATTGTAATTCTAGTAATAGTATTTAAACTAAAGTTTGTTAACACCCGATTACAGCTGCCGGAAAAATGTCAAGTATCGCAATGGATTGTGGGATGTACTTGATATCGTTTTAGCTATATTTAGCACAGTCATGGCGAAAGCGGTCAGACATGGTTGACGAGCGTCCATTTTTGGCCGACGAAATGCAACTCTGACAGATCCTGTAAGCCCGTCAGACCGAATGTCCTACTTAGTCCAAAATCCTTTCGCCATGACTGTTAGCAGTTGCAAATCCATGTATATAGGTCCTTGTTATTATTTAGATATCAATATAATATATATTTTTCAGAGAATCGGTCATGTCGAAGAGAAAGCCACGTGTGGAAGAAGAAAAGGACAAACTGACGAGAATTGCTATTGTTAGCAATGACAAATGTAAACCTAAGAAATGTCGGCAGGAATGCAAAAAATCATGTCCAGTTGTAAGAATGGGTAAGACTTTTCTTGGTATTTTAATGTTTATATTGTACTTACAATGTATCTGTCTGTCATGACATATTTAAGCTGTTTCATAAAACAGAATTTCCATACCAGCTGCATCTTTAAACTTATCTGTTCTTATAATTTGGTATTGTGAGGGGTGTGATTCTTCCTCCTTTCAGCTGATTTTCTTTTTTTGTCTTAAAATCTTTGAAAGAAAAGTGTCCAGATTCAGTTTGACCTACTCAAAAATGATGCTTTTGCAAGCATGAAGGGGTGGGGTTAGGATATTTCAGCCTTTTTTGCTCTTGGAGCAGTCACACCCCTGTATAATTGTTATGTATGAGGTATTTACTCAATTTCAAAGATGTATTCTTATTTAAAGGTAAATTATGTATAGAAGTTAGCCCTACTGACAAAATTGCATTCATTTCGGAAGATCTGTGTATTGGATGTGGTATTTGTGCTAAGGTAAGTTTTTTTAGAGTCAATACAATTTATTTTTTGATTATTCTGATTAAATTATCTTTTATAAACACTGTCTGACAGTTAACATAATTTATTCAGTTGCGGCAAAAGGATTTTCCTGCACTTGATTTAACACACAGTGAATTTACATGCAGTTTGTTTAACATGTCTAGCTTGATGCAAAAAAATATAGGTTGCAATATACCAATATTATCATCTAACCTTTACATGTATATAACACTTAAACTGTATTATGTCGGTCAATAGCTATACATAGCTAATGTTATTTTGTTTAATGTCAACCGACTGTTAATAAAAATTTGTATCTTGTATCTCAACCCAGCACTTTTTATAAAACTAAAAAACACAATTTGTAAGCTTAATAAACAGTTCATACACTATTTTTTCATGTGCTGGTTTCCATATATAGCTTATACTTTGTTTCAGAAATGTCCGTTTGAAGCAATCAGTATCATCAACTTGCCCAGTAACTTGGCGAAGGATACTACCCACAGATACAGTGCTAACAGTTTCAAATTGCACAGGTAATAAGTGATTTTATTGATCATGATACAGTTCTGGGTGTTTTATTTATTCAAAATTAATGGTGTTCGAATTTAATTTTTATTGCACGCTGTATGATCATTTGTTGTTGATGTGCTATAAAACAACACTAAACAAACAGATGGTGTTAGAGAATATAGTATTCCCAATTACTCTAAAACCTTGCTATGTATGGAGTCATAGGAACTACCTTAGGCTTAAATTAAAATTAAGTTTGTTTGCCCTTTACCGACCGACCCGAAAAAATCATGCCTACTCAAAACATTTTATTGCAAAATCTGGGTGAACTTTATTTTTATACTTTGGAAAATAAACATGTACGCAGTGCTTTCGATAAACATTTAAAGTAGGTATCATTTGAAGTAATGAATGAAAACAATTATGTGTGTTAAGGCACTAAATACATGTTTATGGTTGATTAAAGCACACAATAAATGGTTGTATGGTAGCAGAATACATAAAATTAGTATAGAATGCTTATAGATAGAAGTGTAATTTCATGCTAGGTAAAAGTCAAATTCAGAAATAAAATAAAATGATTTTCCTACCTACCGACTCTCTTCTAAAATTCAGGGTCGGTAAAGGGCAAACAAACATATTTTTAATTTAGGCCTTATGTTTTCTATCATAATTGCATTCACACAATACCATCATCACAAAAACAGTTTGCAAATATCTTAGTAATTGTAAGACTTTAGCATGAGATGGATGGTTCTTACATTGTGCTGTATTTGTATTTTTTTTATCTAACTTCAGATTGCCTACCCCTAGACCAGGTGAAGTGCTAGGACTTGTTGGCACTAATGGTATTGGTAAATCAACTGCACTGAAGATTCTTGCTGGGAAACAGAAACCAAATTTAGGACGTTTTTCTGTAAGTCATTGAGTTCAGACACAAACCTTATCCAGGCAATTACTAGAGAACTACTCAACCTAAGCTCTTTAGATTTAGTTGGGTGGTTGGTCATCACATGTAGATAACCCCTATTGATTTTGAGGTCATTATGTCAAAAGTCAAGGTGGAACAATCCAGTTGGCCTTTAGGGAGCATCCATGTTTCACAAACACTTCTTGTTAGCATTTATTCTAATACATATCTTATTGACCTGAATTTATTCCCCCTTTCTCAAAATTGGTTTAAAGATAGGTTACATATCTGTTGTGTTAGCACCTGTCTGTTATAAGAAAAGGGGCTCTGTCTTTGTTTAAATTTGGATAAGTCTGATATCTAGTGATGGTTAGTTAATGCAGGGTTATGTACCATGCATGATGTATAAAAGGTATTGGTAAATGGATGCATTTCCAATCCAAAATAATGACCACTTTTACCCAATTTTGGAACATTCAAAACTGTACCAGATTTAAAAAAACATCAACGCATAATGATGTGATGTTCTTCTCCTGATAATGGTTCATTATCCAAAATATGGGAAAGGAACTGTGATGTCAATTGTTTGTTTATAAAATAAATGTTATGCAAATTTTTCTTTTTCCATAAAAGAACATATATCATGTAACGATTCATGTCTTTATATTAACAGGACCCTCCAGATTGGACAGAAATTCTGACATATTTCCGAGGTTCTGAGCTACAAAATTTCTTCACCAAAATTCTAGAGGATGATTTGAAAGCTATCATAAAACCACAATATGTCGATCAGATTCCTAAAGCTGTAAAGGTAAGTATTGAGGGGTGAAAGCCGTTATTAATTACGTCTGTCTATATAGTCAAGACTACCAATATTTTGTGTAACAGCCATATCGGTAATACATTTTCCTGACCCTTGTCCCTTAATCATTGTTGAATGACTGATTTTCATCCCTTTAATGCAAATTTGAAAATGAACTGGTCCCAAGGTCATAAAATTTTAGATCGGTCTCTGACCTCGAATCTCATGTTTTGTCTTTTAATGTTCCTATAAAGTTAATTATAATCAGACAATAATGATTTATAAACATTATTCAACTCTTATCTATTCAACCATAATACTTTAAGAATGGAATTGAGATTTGAGCTAAGAGATTGTTCTCAAGTTTTATAACCTCGGGGCTTCTTGTTTTTAATGGTGCAAAAACTTTCAGATATTAGACAAAAAGAAGCGATTTCCAATTTTGTTATGAATCAGCTCTTTTCCTAAAATATGGAAAAAAAACAGTATTAAAAGTCTGATTTATCTCTGCTCTATGTATGCCTCTAATGTCTTCTACAACTAAACATGTTAATGTAAAACAAGAGAATTTATGTTTACAGGGATCTGTACAACAACTTCTAGATAAGAAAGATGACACTGGAAGTCAAGCTGATGTTTTAAGACAATTAGGTAAGCTAGCTCTGCTGTGAATTTATGGTATAATCTATATATATATAAATTTTCCTGAAATTTTATGCCAAAATGCCTCAGAAAGAAAAAAATACAAACCGGTTACAACTGCGTAGTGTAGAATTGGCCAGAATCTTTTAATTCCACATGTTAAACACATTGACTATGGTCATTAATGCTTTTAGTGAGTAATTCTGTTGGTGTCCAATTCATTAATATATTTTTCAACAGTAATATTTTGGCTATGATCTGACATATTTTCCCTTAAAAGGAACCGTCATCTTCCCTTTAAGCCCCCAAACAGGGATGGATAGTTTGATAGTTATCATGTTGTTGATATTTCAGATTTAATGCATGTCAGAGGACGAGATGTTGATCAGTTGTCAGGAGGAGAGTTGCAAAGATTTGCATGTGCTATGGTTTGCATTCAGAGAGCTGATATGTAAGTACTTCAGTGGTACTATTACTGGCTTGATCAATGTAGATCTAAGTTCATTCAATCCATGAGGATGTTAAATTATACCTGCACTATCTGTGAATTAAAACACATATCCATGAATGATGAAAGATAAAAATTGCTTTAGATCTGTACAAAATGATATTTTTATGCACCTGTATTGATAGATTGGGGCATATTTTTTTGGCCTGGCTGACTGTCTGCCTGTTTGTTTGTACCAAATGTTAACCTTGCCTAAAAAATTAGAATGCTTCCAACTACAATCATCAAACTTCATGTGATGTTCCCTCATGACAACCTCGACAGGTTTTAACAACACATCATGTTTTATTATTGCAAATACATTGTATTGGACTGTAAATTTCTAAAATTTTAGTATACATCTGAAATGAGATCCAGCCAAGCTTTATAAATTGTTAATTATTAACTAAATCGGATGTTCCTATCATGTTTTCAGATTCATGTTTGATGAGCCTTCAAGTTACTTAGATGTAAAACAACGATTGAGGGCCGCTATAGCCATCAGAGACCTGATACATGCTGAAAAGTACATCATAGTCGTAGAACACGATCTCTCTGTGCTCGATTATTTATCAGACTTTATATGTTGTTTGTATGGTGTTCCTGGAGCCTATGGTGTTGTTACTATGCCCTTTGGTGTTAGAGAAGGTAATAACAGAGTATTGCTAGCAGGCCCTTTTTATGCCATTTTTGGGTCCAGTGTTCTCCATTCCCCAAATAAAGAAGTATATATTTTCCCCACTGAGAGATAAAAATTCTTCTTTATTAAAAAAATCCCCAAATATAGTGTTTCACGACGCGAATTTCCCCTATTAAAGGGACCTGATACCCGGAAACAGTAAAAAAAGGGCTGGCTAGGATCAGACAAATCCACTCGTCCGCTTGAAATTGATGTGGAACTCGTTTAAAATTCTAAGCAGAATGTGTGATTTGTCTTGCTGGGCAAGTAGTCTGAAATAAAAATATCAAGCCCTGAATTCAACTTTAACATAGATTTGTGTGTTGTAATAATAGCATTGGTTCAGTGTAGTTCATGTTTTAAGTTTTACACAAATGGTTCCGAGTTATTGTGCTGACTGGAAGTGTTTATTTTATGAAGGTCTGCTTCTATTATTATTAACTCAGTCAAACCTGTGTTATTGGCCACCTCCTAGAATAAAGGCCACATTTGTCGTACCAAAAGGCGGTCCTTTTTCACAGGTTTACCTGTATAGTAAATTATTGTTATGCTGGAGTTGTATTTGATGCAGAAAACAAGTAGTTTAATCAGTGTTTTCTTCAGCTTTTGGTGAAAGGTGGTAAGGCCCTTTGAAGGAAGGGAATAATAGCATATTACAAAATATACATATCTTCCCAACATCTAACAACAGATTGGTTATGAATTCAAAATGGCTATTTTAATGGGTCAATTTAATAATCTTTTTTACCAAAAATGTCTTCAAGAAAAATAAAATTCCTTACTTCTCACATAGAATGGAGCTGAATTTTGTACCCATATCAGTCAAAATATATGGAAACACTTTTTTTGTATTTTTCCCTCATCTTTTTTTCATGTCATGTGACCTTTATTCTGCTTACTTTACAGGTATCAATATATTTTTGGATGGTTTTGTGCCGACAGAAAATTTACGTTTCCGAGAAACCTCACTGACATTCAAAGTAGCTGAAACTGCTATGGAAGAAGAAATTAAAAGAATGTGTAGATATGAGTACCCAAAAATGACAAAGAATCTAGGTATGATAATGTTTATCTAAAGTGAAAGTAATGATCAATTTATAAGTAAATTTTCTGAAATATCATATCTGAGTGTGTGTGACATTCTTAAAATCAAAGATAGATTTATTGAACTCAGCTTGAAAATGAATTATTGAAAGACATTTTATTGTTCTGAAATAAGTTCATTACCATTTAATAACCATTGATATTCTCGTCAGATTGGTAGTTTTGGAAACGGCGTACATTTTCTTAACAAACTAATTGCTTGAATTATTTAATTTTTATATGAATGTTATTTTTTCCCCCAGGAACTTTCAGCCTGTTGGTAGAAACTGGTCAATTTACTGACTCTGAGATAGTGGTTATGTTAGGTGAGAATGGTACTGGAAAGACAACATTTATACGAATGTTAGCTGGAAAACTCTCTCCAGACTCTGGAGGTATGTACACTGGTATATTCATAGTTTAAACATGCTGAATTAATGTTGTATTTGTCATCCTATCAAAGCTTTGTCTAGTTCTGTGAAAATTCTTCATTTGGTCATGAATTGAAATTTTTCGCTATGACAGAATGTAATTTTTACCTCTCCTGAGCAAAGCTATAGGTTAGGTTTTTAAAACTATTTTGTCTGTAGTTTGTCCTTTCACAATTCTTCAAACAACTTCTCTGAAACGACTGTGAAACTTCACAAAAATGATCTTTGGGTGGTCTTTTACAAAAGTTGCTAAAAGAATGTCATTCCATGCAGAACTCTGGTTTATTTGGGTATTGTTCATACTAATGATATAACCCTTCATGACAAACTTAAGGAACACAACTTTACTCATGATGAAATTTTCACAGAAGAAATCAAATATCATGATATAATTGAACGTTTTTACTATACTACATACTAAGTTCATTGAAATTGTGTAACAACAGTTTAGCTAGAAAAATCATGGGAACAGTGTAGCCAAATGTTTTTGCACTGTATTGCAAAGTTAAGCTAGAAGGAACTTTTTACAATTGAACTACAGTAAAATCTCAATTTAATATCAGAAATCGACGGGACTGAAATATTATTTCGGATAATCCTTGTTTTCGGATAACATGATTCAAATAATCTAGTTTATTTTACATTGATATATATATAGGGGAAATCGGGACAGAAAATTCATTTGTGATAACACCATGTTTTTGTTTGGATAATCTTAGTTCAGATAATCGTGATTTTACTGTATTTGAAAGTGTATTTATTTTACAGGACAATGCCCTGTGTTGAATGTCAGTTATAAACCACAGAAGATCAGCCCCAAGTCTCAGGGTTCAGTTAGACAGTTACTTCATGATCGTATCAGAGACGCCTATATACATCCACAGTTTGTGGCAGATGTGATGAAACCTCTTCTCATTGAGAGCATTATGGATCAAGAGGTATTGTATTACCTCCCTTATTGATCATAAAAATTCAGATTCAAATCCTGGTCACATCAGATTATACCACTAGATCTTCATCATACTTTTGTCCTTTTAAATGTAAATAGGGGAACTTTTATTTCTTAAAATTTTTCCACTTTGGTAGATCCACCAAAGTCAGTCCTGCCTGTTGGGCATGTGCAAATAGACTATATTGCCAGTATACTCATTATGGAGGGATGCAATTACTTAAGATGGAGATGATGGTGATGATGATGATGATACCCTTCTATGAAAATATTACAATAAATGTCGATGTTCCTCTATATGTCATCCAGTGGCTGGCTCCTTGTTATAGGGTAAGTTAGTCAGTCCAAGGAGGTGAACAGGCCACAGTAAATGATATAACTGAAATATTGTTGAAAAACAGTGTTAATCCCAGAACCGTGTATCAGTTGGTGATATACTAGATAAATGGTTAAGTTTGCATCTGACATGGAAATGCACATGTTTTTTTATTATACCCTTTTTTGGGAACATTCCTACTTGCAATGTTAACCCCTACAGTACAAATGAATCTATACAATTTTCAATTAATTGCAGTGAATAACTGACTGTAGTAGTGTTTTTATGTAATATCTGATCAGCATAATTTGTTGTAGGATTCTCTCATGTGTCAATATATTAAACTGACCTGTTAATATTCCATGTATTCAGGTACAAAACTTGTCTGGAGGAGAGTTACAACGTGTGGCCTTGACCTTGTGTCTAGGTAAACCAGCTGATGTGTATCTGATTGATGAACCGTCTGCTTACCTCGACTCCGAACAGCGTCTCCACGCTGCCAAGGTTATCAAAAGGTAAATGTGACTTTGTAAATCATATGGTACAAGTTAACAATCTTGGGAACTTTTATTAGAACTTGTGATTATTTAGTTAAAGAGATGGTTCAAAGTGATATAATTTCATTAACTTGATTGTGTTGTCAATTTATATTTGATAATTACCGTATGTTAAATTATCATTTTTAAAAATAAAGCAATTGCTTGTTTTGTATTACATTAGAATTTGCATATACTTTTATTTATTTACAGATTTATCCTTCATGCTAAGAAGACCGCATTTGTTGTAGAGCACGATTTTATCATGGCGACGTATCTAGCTGATCGTGTTGTTGTGTTTGATGGGTCTCCGGGTATAAACACCAGAGCTAACACGTAAGATATATATTTATCTCATTACTAGTATATGATATATGGAGTCTATAATTTCATGTATTTTGAAATCGGACAAAAATTCCCAATAAAAAAAAAATATATATTTTTTTAAAAATAATTTTATAAGTTCATTAACATCACTATTGGTAGTAAATACCTTATTCTGCTACTGTTCTGTGGGAGAATAAGTAGAATAAGTTGAACTTTGCAAAAATTATAGTTATACATTTTTCCCAATTTTGATAAAAACACCGCGAAAATTCCCAATCCCAAGTGTATGGGTGATATTCCCAAAATACTGAGAAAAAACCCTGGAAATGTAAACTTACTAATGAACAGTACTAACATAATAGTAAGTGGTGTATGATATGTCTTTAATGGCATCATGCTGGTTTCAGCTTAATATTGGAAGGTTATCTATTTCTTTATCTAATAAATCCTCTGTACTGATGTATAGAAGCTAGCCCGGTTAGCTCAGTGGTTAGAGCGTTGGTCTACTGACCAAGAGGTTGTGAGTTTGAACCCCTGTGAGGCTCACTCTGTCTGTGACAAATTTGACTGAAGATATTACATCCTATGTTAAATTGTCCTCCACCTCTAAATTATGTGCTGTAGCTTGGTAGTAGCTTGCGGATAGAATGTGGTTAGTACTGGTTAAGGCCTAAATGAAGTCCAGGGCACAGGTAACTGTATCATGAATAGATTATACAAAATATGAAAAAAAAATTGAAAAAAAAAATTATTACTATATTAACAAGGTATATTTCAATGAAAATCCCAAGATTTTTAAAGCATCAAAAAAATTTTTGGCTAAAGATATTTTCAGTGATCGATTATATTCATAAAACATATTGTTAAAACAACATTCATGCAAAATCCCAGAGAAATCCGTCGCCTAGTTCACGAGTTATGCCACAAAATGTAAATCAATGCTTCGGGACGATCACTGAGGTGATTTTGACATCCACTAAATTTACATAAAATAGACGATATTTAGTCTTAACCGTTGTGTACAAACATAATGAACAGCTACACTTAGAAAACACAACTGTTGGAACACATTTACCCCCACGACAATTTGTAAATTCGTTACATGTAAATGTCTAAGCAATAAACAAATTTTCGGCTTTATTCTTTATCCCCGATAGACTCCATTTTGGTTCATATGACGGGCGTGCTATCCAGTTTGTGACAACGATTTTCATTGGCCGATTTCAAAGGGGTTTTCCCAGGTGAAATGACGTATTGGTTCCCGGCCAATGAAAACGAACGTTACAAAATACACTGGGATTTCTCTGAATGAAGTTTTTACGTTGATATTTAGATAAAATCGGAATTTAAACGTTGAATTACATGTTATAAAGGTAAAATAATGTAAATAAATAAAGCTTTCAATGCAGGAATATGTTTTTGATCAATTACGACCGTAAAAAGTATATTCATTAGCATGAATTTACCGGAATCCTTGATGAAATTGAAAAACAAAAGTCACCTTAGTGATCGTCCAGAGAATTTTCGTTGAAATATACCTTGTTAATATAGTAATAAATATATATATTTTTTTTCATATTTTTATAATCTATTCATGATACAGTTACCTGTGGTCCAGGGAAGCTGGTTAGGAAAACTACCCGCCGCGATATAACTGAAACAATGTTGAAAACATTTTGGCTTTCCAAAAGGTAGCCATTGTTCACTTGTTTGAATGTATCTGTTATACATTGATCACTGGTGTAGCATGCTGACAGTTAGCACATTACTGTATTTTTGAAGCTAAGTATATACTAATGATATTAATATTGTTTTGTTTCAGACCACAGGCATTGTTACATGGTATGAATAAGTTCCTTCAGTCACTGGATATTACATTTAGACGTGATCCTAATAACTTCAGACCACGTATCAACAAGCTCAACTCTGTCAAGGTAAAATCATTGTTCCTCATTTCAATAAATGTGAGGTAAACTAAACTTGAAAAATGAAAAACCTTTAGGGTCACTAGCTAAAAAATTAGGGTTTGTATTTGAAACAAAATATTTTTTATAAACATTCCTTTCAAACTCAATTTGTCATAAAATGTTTTTATACGTCAGATATATGTTGTTAAAATCTTTCAGGTATGATAATCACAAGTACATGATACATCAAATAAATTTCTCTGTCCATCTGTTAACATGTTCACATATTTGTTTGTTTTGATGTATACAACATTGTCTGTAGGACCAGCCAGTTTTAACTTACATGTCTGACATAACACATGGTACAATTGAGTTGAGAAATTACAAATGATAACATTTAAGTATTTATACTATTTATGTTGTTATTTTCAGGACACTGAACAGAAGAAGGGTGGAAACTATTTCTTCTTGGAAGATTAAGTCGTTATATTGATGTGTCTGGTTGACCATTCATTTCAGGCCGGCCTACAATGTAAGAAAGGATTTGGTGCATCAGAAATTCTTGCTAAAAGGGCCATGGCTAGATTTATTTATTGTTGAAATAAGAGTTATATTGTATTGGAGCTCGTTCGTTGATTTCTCTGATAATTTCTTTTAAATAAACTAATTGACTCAATTGTCTTGTATTATTAAACATATGCTCCCTGAGGGCCAGGATAATGTAGTCTTGTTGAGTCCTGAATGAATAATACCTTCCTAAATAAAAGTTTAGGTTATTAATGCTAACAAAATCATCCCTCCGGCACCTTGTAACAACTGGGTTAGTACACTATCTGGCCCTTATTTTGAGTTATTTAGTTTCCATAACCAGGCTTTTGAAATATCATTTGATTGCTCATTAAGTAATAAAATAGGTGAATTTTTTCTGTCATTAGCTGATATTTCCTAGCTATCAAGTCACTAAAATGAGCAAGTACTTTTGAAAATATTTCGTAAATTGTTATTTTGCCAATATATTTTTAATAAAAAGAATTAAACATTTAAGAAAATTATTTTATGCTTTCACTATTGCCCCCTTTTTACCCTCTAATGCTGGAGATATTATTTAGATTTTTTGGGTTGGTAAAACTTTGACCTTCTACCCATTTGGCTCCTCATTGTTAGCAATATTTGGGCTTTAGTCTTAATGAATGTGAATTTTACGTTTATATAATTTTGTTAAGGGGATACAAATCTGGATTAGCAGGCGAATATCTCAGTTACTTTCATGGCTTATAGTCAGTCATAATGTTTGGACCCAATTTGAAATTGTATGGGTTAGAATTTTTTTATATATAAAAATGTAGTACAATTGAAGTCAGACTTAGCTGTTGCATATTTCTTTAGCATGATAATTGACATAGACATTTTCTACTTCTCGGTAGTGAACGAATTTAGATCATTGTTAAGCTTTGATATTACTTAATTTAAGTCGATTATTGAAATAATTTTCATGATTTTGAAGGATGTAAATCTGAGGATTAGTTGCTATAATGTTGTTATAGCTTGTTGATTAAGTTTTTGAGGAGATTCCAAAATTCCTCTTAATTTAAAAACACAGAAATAAAGAGGATATATAAAATTGGCTAATGTTTCAATAATACTGTGATGTAAGTATTCATATTAAGTGTGTTTATCTGTGAAAAGTGTATTTACAGCTTGTATATAACTAAACTGTTATGTAAGTAAATATTATGATTTGGAACCTGTTGAATGAATGAATGAAATCAAAACTGATTGCTGTAAAATGAAGAATTACAACCATGAAATAAACTTGTATATACTTGTATGTTGTCATATTTGTTCATTATTTCATTCAATGTTTAAATGTAATGTTGTACAGCTACGATAAAACCTTAATGTACAGAACAAACAAATTGGGCGTTATATTGAGGTGATCTCTGTACTTAGTACAGAGGAAATATTGCAAAATGTTTGAAATCAAGTGGTCGTTATTTGGTGCTCATTATATTAAAGACATGGTTATCTGATGGATTTATGTATGAGTGACCTGCCCTTGAAATCATCTAAAATAAGCCAAAAAATCACGTTCAAGGGCAGACAACTCAAAAACGAGCACGGCGGCCCCGGTTGTTCTTGCTAATATGTTTTTTATTATTAATATATGCTATGATCAAAGTTTTAAGAAATTCTCTACGTTTTTATTCTGACCCGCCTGCGTGGTTGAGTGGTTAAGGTCGCTGACTTCAAATCACTGTAACCTCTCACTGATAGAGGATTGTGGGTTTGAGCCCTGCTACCGGCCATGTCTCTTCATGTAAGAAATAGGCAGTTGTTTACGGAGGATGGGAGTCTAGTACTGGTTCTTCCCAGGAACGATGGTTTGGTGAACTGTCCCCCTCATGTGACTCATGACTATTGAAAAGTGGTGTAAAACTCGGAACACAAAACAGAGTTTAAGTACAGAGGAAGTATTGAAAAATGTTTGGAATTAAATGGTTGTTATATTAAGATGGTTGCTGAATGAGGTTTTACTGTAATATGCAAATGCTTAATGAATAAAATTGGTAATTAAAAAGACAGGATTAGCAGTTTGTGGCACAATCATTTGATATATTTTGATGTGTACTGTTCAAACTTTGCTAAGGGTCACTTAGTTTTGTATGTACTGATGCGTATTCTAATGGAAACTAATTTTTTAAAAAATCATTAATTCCTCAACCTATTAAACATTTAAATTATTGAAAGCAAATAATTATTGACCTAAGAATGCTTAAAGGTAACAAATGACAAGAAATTCATCTAAATATAGAAGTTGATGGCTATTTTTGCGTTCAATAACGAGAACCATTGGTTCTCAGAGTTGTCTGGTTAATGTTAGCTGTGCAGGTCTGGCTAAAATGCCTGTCTGAAGCATGTCCCAAACATGCTCAATTGGGATGAGATCCGGGGATCGAGCTGGCCTGTCCATACGGACAATACCTTCTGTTTCCAGTTAGTCATTGGTTACATGAGCCCTGTGTCAGAACTCTCAGATAACTCAGCACATTGTCAAGCTGCAATTGAATATGTCTGGCTTGGGAAGCAAAAATACCGTTGTCAAAAAGAATATTATTCAAACAAAAGACTAGCATGTCTCTGTGCGTGTCTATACAGTGCATCCTCACCATAGCAAGCATCCTTCGGGAGTAGCAACATTATGTTGTTTTTGAAGGGCTGTTGTTTTGGAATCAATAGTTAAATCGCGCAGCGGGAAAAATCTTACAGTTATTGAATGGATGTTGTTGCTCTAAAGATGGCCGTAAGAGAGGTTATACTGTACATATTTGATACAATCCGGGTATTTTAAATTCTGGTCTAAATATAGAGTGCAAGGTTAGATAAGTACAATGCTATTTACCACATCGTTTTTTACACCCACGTTTGAAAAACGGGTCGTATTATCGGAACACCCAAGACGGACGGGCTGGCGGGCGGCGTCCACAACAGTGTCCGCTCTCTAATTCAAATAGTTTTATTCGGATCCTCACCAAATTTGATGGAAATGTTTATGGCCATGAGATCTCGGTCAGGTTCGATACCCAGCCCAATCGGCAATTCTGAGTTTTGCCCTTGGTGCATTGAAAAATGAATTTGGACGGACGTATTTTGTGACCTGGCACTCTTGTTTTGTGTGTGTTCACTTATGTTGTTTTATAGACTAGCAGGTTCATTTTACGACTAAAGGGCTGTCAACGTCTCAATATCAGAAAAGAACAGTTTCAATAGCAACAGGACTGCATTGACATGTGTTTTAACATCAAATTCAATGTTTTGTGTCAGTCATAGCTCTGTACATTGAAAGACTCATCACGCTGAAGTACTCTCCCAGTAAAACATACCACCAATTCTTCCGTGATGTCGGAGTTAGTGCCCTGTACCAAAAGTTAATCGAATCATCACTTATATTGAGTTTATATTATATAATTTACGAACTGTATATTTGCCACCCACGCAGGCGATTATGTCATTTGGAATTGCCTAACAGCCAGTTACATATAATGATAATAATTTCGATCATAAATCAAATATTGGCCGATTTTATTTGCCGAGACGTGAACACCTACTGCAAATAAACGTAACGTTTGAATGAGACGTGTGTGTTTGAATATATTACAGTTACTGATGGGTATTCCACATAAATATAATAATTACAACTTTAACGTAATTAGTTTGATTTAACTGATATCATTCGAGTGGTTTTCCCTAATTGTTGCCGGGAGTAATCGAATGCCATTATATCATTAATTGCTTCGTGATATTTTGTTTCGAAATGGGATTCATTGTTTTTTTAACAATGTAATGAAATTACCACCAAATGGAGCGATTTCAGATTAAATTTGAAATCAACAATATCATAATTCTATCCAATAGCATCGCGCTATAAATTATGTTTTTTGATTGATTGCAATTTCATTTGCGTCTCCCGGATGTATGACGAACTCAAATACACTCATCGCATTTAAAAGCGTGCCCTTACAGTTCTATAAACTTCCAGGGACGACTATACTACATGATCGTTCGTGTGACGCAGAGGAAATACCGCATGTTCAGAAACATTAGTTTACGCGATCCGGCGAATCAAATCTACCTCATACGCTGTCTGTAACACCTGGGTTGGTCCAAGCTTACACCATGGTAAAATTCGAAAACATGACCAAACTGTAAGCAGTCGTCTTTGCTTACCAGATCTCTACTACACGAGCTAAACTTTGCTGTATTTTCAATCAGTGTTGCTACGTTAATCTTGTTAATTGGTCAAATTCATTCTCATTTGATCTGATTTAGATCTACATGTTTTTAATAAATTTATGACCTTTCAGACAGACGTATTCAACGATTTCCTAACCCATTGTTGAATTAATAGCTATCGACTAACTTAATACTTACTCCAGAATGCAACAATATTCCACAAGTTAAAAATTAACACATTTATTTCCATCTTTCGACTGGACGGCTGTACTCGATTCCAATGACTATGGCGGAAAAATAGTCGTGTTACGATTGTCCAATCTATCCTATATTCTTTGGTTCCGATTCCACGTTTCTAGCGACGAAAGCTTGAGTACGGTACAAAAAACATGTGTTAATGACTCGTGCCTCGCATTGTCTCTTAAGGAATAAATACAACACTAGAACGTTTCCGACCTGCCTATTTAGAACGCAAAAACTGACTTTTGCGAAGAGTAACTGATATGCTTATTTTGTTGGCATTTGGTTGAGTCAAACTGGCTGAATGTCGATTTGACTCAATCTAATGCCAAATAGACTCAGTCTTATGTCAACTTGACCAAACAGAATGCCACTTTCTCCTAATAAAAGGCAGTTTTGGCTTCCATGATTTTTTGGCTAAATGGTATTAAACATAACTGAATACAATGTATTTATACCAAATTGTTTTAAATTTAAACAAATTGTTTTTTTATGTTCTTGTATACAATGCATCATTATGTAAGTGGTCACCATATTTCAACAAACTATTTTATTTGTAACTTCTTCTAGATTTGTGATGTTGTAATTTTATTGTATAAAGAGCATAGCTTGTACAGATTAAAAGCTAAACCGACATAAATATTTGTTAATCTTTTCTAAAACTTGAAAAATGCAAAGAGAAAGTATACACATTACATATACATGTACTTCTAGTTATGTACCGAAAAACGGACATCAGTGACGTTTAGACATTGTATATAACCAAGATATAATTATATAGGAAGCAATGTGGTCCATTGAAAATTTTCCAGGATTGCGCCATTAATGGTGAGAGGGTGATAATTGTTCGTGTGTGAATCTGTGTGTTAATGGTCAACGTGGCGATTTTGTCAACCCACATATACATGTACGTGAATGGCAACATGTTGGAAGTTTTGTTATGGCATGCTCTGTTCAAATGCCAAAGCAAACTGAATGTGTTCATTCTATTGTGTCTGCGGTTATCCCCTTGTGTACTGCTTATGCGCTATATAATTATGTTACTAACGTTGATAACCACGTGTTACCTACGGAGAAATTAATGCGTTTTATTTATCCTTGTCGTTTTAAGTAGAAGATTGGGCCTACAAACAAGTTTATCCCGTGAGCTTGCCCCGCCACCCCTATAGCTTCAGTACGGGCAGTTTAAAGGCGGTGCCATTCCGGAGTCTGTGTTATTTAACCTTCAGTTGATATAAATAGTTCGATAATTTACTCCTAAATATAGGTAGATTTTCAATATTTCACTTATAAAAAATACAGTTTCGATAATTCACTCCTGAAAATATGCAGATTTTCGATATTTTACCTCTTAAAAAATTACAGTTTCGACAAATATACCATACGTTTTATTACAGTTTTAATATTTTACACTTTTTCTCACAATAATATTACAGTATCGATATTTTATTAACAATAATATCACTATATCGACATTTTACTCACAATGATATTACAGTATCGGCATTTTACTCACACTAGTGTTACCGTGTGGATACTTTACTCACAATTATATTACAGTATCGATATTTTATTCACAATCTGATATTACGGTATCGACATTTTACTCACAATGATATTACGGTAATCGTCATTTTACTCACAATTATATTACAGTATCTTTATTTTACTCACAATAATATTGCAATATTGATATTTCATTAACAATAATATTACAGTATCGACATTTTACTCACAAAAGTATTACAGTATCTTTATTTTACTCACAATAATATTACAGTATCGATATTTTACTCACAACTATATTACAGTATCTTTATTTTACTTACAATGATATTACAGTACCGATATTTTATTAACAAGAATATTACAGTATCGACGTTTTACTCACAATTATATTACAGTATCGACATTTTACTCACAATAGTATTATAGCATCGATATTTTACTCACAATAATATTACAATATCGATATTTTATTAACAATCATACTCACTATCGATATTTTACTCACAATAATATGACAATATCGATATTTTATTAACAATAATACTACAGTATCGATATTTTACTCACAATTATATTAAAGTATTGATATTTTATTAACAATAATACTACAGTATCGATATTTTACTCACAATTATATTACAGTATATTGATATTTTATTCACAACAATACTACAGTATCGATATTTTTTTTCTGATTTTATCTAAATTAATAGAGCTTAAAACGAATATTAATTCCGAGCTTAGTTGATATTTCTGCTTTCGCGGTATTTGTTAAAGGGACTTAACCCCTGATTAACATTTGAACATTCTGTTGTTTTTTCTTAGTTTTACCGTCGCACTTACAGCCGCGATCAATTGAAGACTTCTTCAGTTTTAAAGATAGAGGAAGACCATAGGCGTACACCGGTACAGAACCACTGACTTTCCCTTAGCTAGTTTAAAGGCTCTCTTGCGTGTGAAACTTGATTCCAAGTGGGATTTGAACAGACAACCAGTACAATGAAACCATACAATAAGTGACTTGTTGGATGTAAGGTCATCCATAGATGTTAATTTTTTCCGATGTCATGAGACAATATTGAAATTAAGTTGAACTGAAAACATTTTTGTTTGTAACTCATTGTACTGTGTTATTGGTATTGGTGCGTACTAATTCTACTTTTTATTACAGTTTCTATCAAATGAACAGCATTTCTAAATTTTCGAGGAAGAAATGGAGCATTTCGTGTACGCTGTGTGGATTTAGTACCCTGTTCTGTGGGTTACCTACCCGTATAAATCATGAGATGGCTTCTAATTCAGGCACATATGTACTATATGCAATTATTTCTATGAAAACTACATTTGCACAAATCTCCAAAAGCCATTTATACTTCCATATCATCGTACATAATTACAACCATACCTTCATCTGATTAATTTCTGTTCATATTTAAGCAACGCTCTATAGAGGCTGTTGTTATTTTTGTTCATGATTAAAGCCACGCCTTTAAATTTGTTGTTATTGTTTTCCTAATTTAAGTCACACCCATGAATTTGTTTATAGTTCTGTTCATACTTATAGCCACACCCTTGAATTTGTTTTCAGTTCTCAATGTGTCGTGTATTGAGGTATGTCCGCTGTCCAAGGTTTTACCTTAGGTGTTTCGGACCCAGTGGCCGTAGTGGCGTGACTCTTTTTTAAATCAAACATCTTGACTTTTCTTCTTGTTGCATGCCCTAATATATAGATGCTGGCTTATGGATAATACTTTAACATAATACATAATGTTGTATAAACCTTGTGCTACATTTTAGATCGAAATCATCTTCGACATACATTTGTAATTTGCAATCAGAAAAATCGTTAAACATATTAGAAAAAGACCTATCTATGATAATTTCTGAATATTTACATATAAATGTAAGACACACAGATCTCTCACAGTATATCTCTCCCTATTGTACGCTCGTCTTATATGTAGAGATTCTATACACTGGTGTTATTGGTATTCGTTGATCAACGTGTGTCGTTCTTGGCGATCAATATCACAAACCACTAACTCCTGATCTTGCTTGGTTTTACAACATTTGTCAATGTATCTGAACACTGTTTGGTTAAAGCGTGCGACACAGCGACTACTGATGTAACAGATTCAGACGTGAACAATGATTGTATTTAGCTTACCACATTGTAAACGTTATTTGACAGCATTTTTATGTGATGTGAATTGATTAGTTGAAGTTTTTATACCAGTTTTATTGCCACGAACGCTTAGATTTATTAGGAGATGTTACAAAAATAATTGTTTGAGTGTTTAATGGGTACTTATTCGAAAGTGTATCGGTTATGGAATGGATTACGCTGACGTCGAAACTGCCGAGTGTGAAATAATTTGTTTTTGTTAGAAATGATTTGTTTATGATAGATTCTACATGTGAAGCTAAGCCGGTAAGTATTTTATACCTAATTATATAATCGTATCGTAGAATTCTACCAAAATAATGTATTGTTGCAGATCTGTCTGAACTGTTGTAGAATATGCTTATTTTTCTAAATTAAGTCTTCATTGAAAGAATTGACTGGAAACTACTTAGATATCGACATTTTGAAAGACATTTGAATTAAGCTTTTTAGCAATTTCTGAGGAAATCACGTTTTTTTATCAATCTTGGAATTACGTATACTGCTGTGTTTTATCCGCAATTATACTTATAATACGTCATAATTAAGCGATGTTAGAAAATTGCATCAAAGCTGAGCAGATCGATATTAGCATAAATCGAATACTAAGACGGGACAGTATACTAACTGGATTTATCTACCGAATTGTAGAGGAATTGATTTTACTGGAAGATACAACGATTAGAATCAGCGTATTACACCACAGATCTGAGTCGTATCGTTCTTATTGGACAAACTTACGATGAAATCCCACTTTACGATCATCTCAATATTAAGGTCATCTCAATAAAACGACCCCTGATTTTCTGGTCGCTTTCTTTTATTGCCTCAATATATGAGCTTTTTTAATAATATCATGTCTACATTAAAACGATCTCTAGAAAAATACTTCATATTAAGTATATCTCTATATTATGTGTATCTCTCCATTAAGTGTATCTCTATGTTAAGTATATCTCTATATTAAGTATATCTCTATGTTAAGTTTATCTCTACATTAATTGTATCTCTATATTAAGTATATCTCTATATTAAGTGTATCACTATATTAAGTATATCTCTATATTAAGTATATCTCTATGTTAAGTTTATCTCTATATTAAGTATATCTCTATATTAAGTATATCTCTATATTAAGTGTATCTCTATGTTAAGTTTATCTCTATATTAAGTTTATCTCTATATTAAGTATATCTCTATATTAAGTGTATCTCTATGTTAAGTTTATCTCTATATTAAGTATATCTCTATATTAAGTGTATCTCTATATTAAGTATATCTCTATATTAAGTATATCTCTATATTAAGTGTATCTCTATATCTCTTTATTAAGTCTTTCTCTATATTAAGTATATCTTTACATTAAGTCTATCTCTGCATTAATTGTATCTCTAGGTTAAGTTTATCTCTATATTAATTGTATCTCTATATTAAGTATATCTCTATATTAAGTGTATCTCTATGTTAAGTTTATCTCTATATTAAGTCTTTCTCTATATTAAGTATATCTTTACATTAAGTCTATCTCTGCATTAAGTCTATCTCTTGACTAAGTCTATCTCTTTATCTCTTCATTAAGTCTATCTCTTCATTAAATATATCTCTATATCAAGTATATCTCTATATTAAGTATATCTCTATATTAAGTATATCTCTATATTAAGTCTATCTCTATATTAAGTATATCTCTATATTAAGTATATCTCTATATTAAGTATATCTCTATATTAAGTCTATCTCTATATTAAGTCTATCTCTATATTAAGTATATCTCTATATTAAGTATATCTCTATATTAAGTCTATCTCTATATTAAGTATATCTCTATATTAAGTGTATCTCTATGTTAAGTTTATCTCTATATTAAGTCTTTCTCTATATTAAGTATATCTTTACATTAAGTCTATCTCTGCATTAAGTCTATCTCTTGACTAAGTCTATCTCTTTATCTCTTCATTAAGTCTATCTCTTCATTAAATATATCTCTATATCAAGTATATCTCTATATTAAGTATATCTCTATATTAAGTGTATCTCTATGTTAAGTTTATCTCTATATTAAGTCTTTCTCTATATTAAGTATATCTTTACATTAAGTCTATCTCTGCATTAAGTCTATCTCTTGACTAAGTCTATCTCTTTATCTCTTCATTAAGTCTATCTCTTCATTAAATATATCTCTATATCAAGTATATCTCTATATTAAGTATATCTCTATATTAAGTATATCTCTATATTTAGTCTATCTCTATATTAAGTCTATCTCTATATTAAGTATATCTCTATATTAAGTCTATCTCTATATTACGTATATCTCTACATTAAGTCTATCACTACATTAAGTCTATTTCTGTATTTAGTGTACCTCTATATTAAGTTTATCTCTATATTACGTATATCTCTATATTAAGTATATCTCTATGTTAAGTCTATCTCTATATTAAGTCTATCTCTATATTAAGTCTATCTCTATATTAAGTCTATCTCTATATTACGTATATCTCTATATTAAGTATATCTCTGTATTAAGTCTATCTCTATATTAAGTCTATCTCTATATTAAGTATATCTCTATATTAAGTCTATCTCTATATTACGTATATCTCTACATTAAGTCTATCTCTATATTAAGTCTATCTCTATATTAAGTATATCTCTATATTAAGTCTATCTCTATATTACGTATATCTCTACATTAAGTCTATCACTACATTAAGTCTATTTCTGTATTTAGGGTACCTCTATATTAAGTTTATCTCTATATTACGTATATCTCTATAATAAGTATATCTCTGTATTAAGTCTATCTCTATATTAAGTCTATCTCTATATTAAGTATATCTCTATATTAAGTCTATCTCTATATTACGTATATCTCTACATTAAGTCTATCACTACATTAAGTCTATTTCTGTATTTAGTGTACCTCTATATTAAGTCTATCTCTATATTAAGTATATCTCTATATTAAGTGTATCTCTATGTTAAGTTTATCTCTATATTAAGTCTTTCTCTATATTAAGTCTATCTCTATATTAAGTATATCTCTATATTAAGTCTATCTCTATATTACGTATATCTCTACATTAAGTCTATCACTACATTAAGTCTATTTCTGTATTTAGTGTACCTCTATATTAAGTTTATCTCTATATAAAGTACATTTTTATATCTATATCTTTATATTAAGTCTATCTCTGTATTAAGTCTATCTTTATATTAAGTCCATTCTTACAGTAAGTATATCTCTATATCAAGTCTATCTCTATATTAAGTATATCTCTATATGAAGTCTATCTCTACATTAAGTATATCTCTACATTAAGTATATCTCTACATTAAGTATATCTCTGTATTAAATCTATCTCTATATTAAGTCTATCTCTACATTAAGTATATCTTTATATTAAGTCTATCTCTATATTAAGTCTATCTTAATATTAAGTCTATCTCTATATTAAGTCTATCTTTATATTAAGTATATCTCTACATTAAGTATATCTTTATATTAAGTATATCTTTATATTAAGTCTATCTCTGTATTAAGTCTATCTCTACATTAAGTATATCTCTATATCAAGTCTATCTCTGTATTACGTCTATCTCTATATCAAGTGTATCTGTATATTAAGTATATATCTGTATTTAGTGTACCTCTATATTAAGTTTATCTCTATATTACGTATATCTCTATATTAAGTATATCTCTATATTAAGTCTATCTCTATATTAAGTCAATCTCTATATTAAGTCTATCTCTATATTAAGTCTATCTCTATATTACGTATATCTCTATATTAAGTATATCTCTGTATTAAGTCTATCTCTATATTAAGTCTATCTCTATATTAAGTATATCTCTATATTAAGTCTATCTCTATATTACGTATATCTCTACATTAAGTCTATCACTACATTAAGTCTATTTCTGTATTTAGTGTACCTCTATATTAAGTTTATCTCTATATTACGTATATCTCTATATTAAGTATATCTCTGTATTAAGTCTATCTCTATATTAAGTCTATCTCTATATTAAGTAAATCTCTATATTAAGTCTATCTCTATATTACGTATATCTCTACATTAAGTCTATCACTACATTAAGTCTATTTCTGTATTTAGTGTACCTCTATATTAAGTCTATCTCTATATTACGTATATCTCTATATTAAGTATATCTCTATATTAAGTCTATCTCTATATTAAGTCTATCTCTATATTAAGTATATCTCTATATTAAGTATATCTCTATATTAAGTCTATCTCTATATTACGTATATCTCTACATTAAGTCTATCACTACATTAAGTCTATTTCTGTATTTAGTGTACCTCTATATTAAGTTGATCTCTATATAAAGTACATTTTTATATCTATATCTTTATATTAAGTCTATCTCTGTATTAAGTCTATCTTTATATTAAGTCCATTCTTACAGTAAGTATATCTCTATATCAAGTCTATCTCTATATTAAGTATAACTCTATATGAAGTCTATCTCTACATTAAGTATATCTCTACATTAAGTATATCTCTACATTAAGTATATCTCTGTATTAAATCTATCTCTATATTAAGTCTATCTCTACATTAAGTATATCTTTATATTAAGTCTATCTCTATATTAAGTCTATCTTAATATTAAGTCTATCTCTATATTAAGTCTATCTTTATATTAAGTATATCTCTACATTAAGTATATCTTTATATTAAGTATATCTTTATATTAAGTCTATCTCTGTATTAAGTCTATCTCTACATTAAGTATATCTATATATCAAGTCTATCTCTGTATTACGTCTATCTCTATATTAAGTGTATCTGTATATTAAGTATATATCTACATCACCCCTACTACAAAATACTCTTCTGTCATTGGATGTTTTGACGTCACATGGTGACCTAATATATTCTATATTAGGTTACCAGAATATACTGGGTCTGTAATGGAGACATTTCTTTTAAATATTGGGTCTGAAATGGAGACTTTTAATGTAAATGATGAGGAAGGTAGTCTGCGTGATATGATTTTTACAGGGTTCGTAACTGACCCGATACGGGAAATACGGTTCTGTGGAAAACCATATCGGGACTCGACCTTTGGTCTCGCCCCATATGGTTTTCCACAGAACCGCATATCCCGTATCGTGTCAGTTACGAACCCTGTAACTATTCATATTAGGTCTATCTCTATATTAAGTCTACCTCTATATTAAGTCTATCTCTATATTAAGTATATCTTTATATTAAGTCTATCTCCATATTAAGTAAATCTCTATATTAAGTCTGTCATCTCTATATTAAGTGTATCTTTTTATTAAGTCTTTCACCTCTATATTAAGTGTATCTCTATATCTCTATATTAAGTGTATCTCAATATTAAGTCTATCATTTCTATATTAAGTGTATCTCTATATCTCTATATTAAGTATATCTCAATATTAAGTATATCATCTTTGTATTATGTCTATTATCTCTGTATTGTGTCTATCATCTCTATATTATGTCTATTATCTCTATATCTCTATATTAAGTTTATCATCTCTATATTATGTCTATTATCTCTATATCTCTATATTAAGTTTATCATCTCTATATTATGTCTATTATCTCTATATCTCTATATTAATTCTATCATCTCTATATTATGTCTATTATCTCTATATTAAGTGTATCTCTATATTAATTCTATCATCTCTATATTATGTCTATTATCTCTACATTAAGTGTATCTCTATATTGTGTCTATCATCTCTATATTATGTCTATTATCTCTACATTAAGTGTGTCTCTATATTAAGTCTATCATCTCTATATTATGTCTATTATCTCTATATTAAGTGTATTTCTATATTAAGTATATCATCTCTATATTAAGTGTATCTCTATATCTCTATATTAAGTGTATCTCTATATTAAGTTTATCATCTCTATATTAAGTGTATCTCTTTATTAATTCTATCATCTCTATATTATGTCTATTATCTCTATATTAAGTGTATCTCTATATTATGTCTATCATCTCTATATTAAGTGTATCTCTATATTATGTCTATTATCTCTATATTAAGTGTATCTCTATATTAAGTTTATCATCTCTATATTAAGTGTATCTCTATATAAATTCTATCATCTCTATATTATGTCTATTATCTCTATATTAAGTGTATCTCTTTATTAAGTCTATCATCTCTATATTAAGTGTATCTCTATATTAAGTCTATCATCTCTATATTAAGTGTATCTCTATATCTCTATATTAAGTCTATCATCTCTATATTAAGTGTATCTCTATATCTCTATATTAAGTGTATCTCTATATTAAGTGTATCATCTCTATATAAAGTGTATCTCTATATTTCTATATTAAGTGTATCATCTCTATATTAAGTGTATCATCTCTATATTAAGTGTATCTCTATATCTCTATATTAAGTGTATCATCTCTATATTAAGTGTATCATCTCTATATTAAGTGTATCTCTATATTTCTATATTAAGTGTATCATCTCTATATTAAGTGTATCTCTATATTAAGTCTATCATCTCTATATTAAGTGTATCTCTATATCTCTATATTAAGTGTATCTCTATATTAAGTCTATCATCTCTATATTAAGTGTATCTCTATATCTCTATATTAAGTGTATCATCTCTATATTAAGTGTATCATCTCTATATTAAGTGTATCTCTATATTTCTATATTAAGTGTATCATCTCTATATTAAGTGTATCATCTCTATATTAAGTGTATCTCTATATCTCTATATTAAGTGTATCATCTCTATATTAAGTGTATCATCTCTATATTAAGTGTATCTCTATATTTCTATATTAAGTGTATCATCTCTATATTAAGTGTATCATCTCTATATTAAGTGTATCTCTATATCTCTATATTAAGTGTATCATCTCTATATTAAGTGTATCATCTCTATATTAAGTGTATCTCTATATTAAGTTTATCATCTCTATATTAAGTCTATCATGTCTATATTAAGTGTATATCTATATTAAGTTTATCGTCTCTATATTATGACGGCTATATTTATTCTAAAGGGGGTTCTATCATTTTGGTGTTATAAATCATTCTATTTCTTCTTGCTTAATAAAGTTATCAGATTGTATCGGTCGCTTGATTGAAATTACAAATGTCTGAGAGTTTAATTGATATAAATCTATACCCCCTTGATACAACGAGACTCTATTTCGCAATTGCAATAACTATCTGCATTTTATTACGTAATTTCACTTGTCCGGGCTAGAACAAGATAGCTGTATGCTTTATTTGTTGCAATTAAATACAATCTCCGTTTGTCAAATATTTAGCTTATGAGGAAACCCAAATATTCAAGAATTTGATATTTGTCAAAATTCGACGTGCTAGTAAGATGATAAGTACTAGCGTTAAAGGGAAATACTACTGAATACTTGACTTGGAATTTGACTTGGAATCAAGAATGGGAGATGTTAAGTTGTCTAAAAACGAAAAATTGATAATACATTTATTGTAATGCATACTTCTATAGGGTAAAGACTATCGTAAGATGCGTGCGCATACACGTGAGTATGCTCGTGTATTCGTGTCATTGCTCATTATAAGTTCTGTTTGTGTTTATTTTTTCTGTTTAAAATCTCGTTTACATAGCAACCACTCTAAAATCGATACAACAAAGCAATTGAGTTAACTAGAAAGTAATGAATCAATACACCGAAGATGATTTCCATGTTCACAATGAATTCCCTAATGTTCTTCTATGTCACCGGTGGTCATATTATCGTTATCACTTCAGGTAAAAATATTGATACACGCTCTGTCAGGTAACGCTTGTTGTTGTCACCCGTAACCATGGCAACACTATGCGATGGAAACAGATTTCACAACTAACTACGACTATTTCTCCACTAATTGCCTAGTAATGCCTATTGATTTGGACATGAGCTTTGATCTCCAGATTCATTATGATCGTGTCATAAGCTTTTTGAATTAAGTAATACAGAACAAAAGATAAACTGATAGTAAGATATTAGAAATATTTCTTATTTGCTCTAAAACAATGTTTACATAGTATCTTTCTTTAGCCACATTTCGTTAAAATATTGCCAGATGCTTTCTCTTATTTTTTTTGCAATATCATTGAAAGAATATATATAATAATATATAATACATTTCTATATTTACTTCGAGATTAAAAAGGGAAACTTTCGGAATGTTTTTATTGCCAGTAAAATTCAGCTTCACTGTTAAGACATCTTTCTAGGTAAAACAATACCTGCTTTAATTTAATATCCGAAAAGCTAATGGGGCTTCAATATATAATTTGTACAATGTTAACAAAATGGACGATTTGCTCCGTACATATTTTATTTCTTTTATCAAGCTAGACGCGTAATGTATCCAGGATTGTACTATTTAGGTAAAAAAAAAATGCACAAATACATTTTGTAATATTCCGAATGAATATTGTTCTACCATTAGGAGACTTTAGGAAATGTTGAAACAACATAAGAATGGCAATTACAGAGAGAAAATAATAAAATGAGAAATGTCAAGTCCTACAATTCTGAGCAATAATCAGCCCTTTTCAAATTATGGTACATTATTTTGGAAACATGAAGCATATTGATATATCCATTTTCTAGTCTTTTCGCCACCACACGTACAGTTGTTTTGACAACGCTGAAAGACGCTTTAATGATAAGCTTCCCTTTTGACGCTATTGTATTTCACACGAATGTCGTTAAATAATGCAACCTACGCCCGAGAAATGTCATCTTTTACCTTTTACTGCAAGTCGCACCAGAAACACTAGATGTTTCGTACTGCAAATCCCACGCTAAATGTCGAAATGGAAAGATCTGTTTATTTAAGGCTCTAGACAAGGGGCATATCTTCTAATTAAGGTTAAGATACGGATTTTAACAACATACACATTTTAATAAAATGTCTATTTACTACATTTTGTACGCCTTTTCATACCACTCATTGTATCAGTATGAGTGGGTCGGTGGTCAAATGGTAACACGTTGGATTACTGAACGAAAGTTCATGGCTTCGAATCTCGACTCCGCCTTCCAATATTTCAGGGACGCCTTTTCCAAGTGTCCCCATCCCAACCGCCGAGTCAAGTACAGTGTTTAAATAATCACGAGAAAAGGATAAATTTTACACATGAACCAGGAAAAAACATTCGAAATAAAAGTAGTAAAAATATAAATGTTTGTTCTCCTGTATTGTCTTTCTCCTCTTTCTGGGGTGGTCCTGAAATTACCAAAGCTCTCAAATGGGCCTTTTAACGGCAAATATGAACAATAATTGTTTCCGTATTTGTTCTATATTTGTAGAAAACTCATTCTTTAGATCGACTTCACCCGGTAATACTAGTAGATGTAATTATTTGTTGCACATGTGTTAACCTCAAATATTCTAAAGCTGTAAACACATGTGTCTCATAGATGAAAAGTCTCAGACTAAGTCTGATAAATTAACTTTTTAGCTTTTTAAGATACGACGTACACGACTGTATCCAGACTACTAATAACTTATGCCTTGAACCAGTTTTTTTCTCTACAGTTTAACGTCTCACCAACAGCCTTGGGACATTTCTTAACCTTTCAAGCTTTAACGACGGAGGAAAACCTACAAGCGCACTCCTGATAAACACCACCGACCGTACATAAGTTAGCTAGACGTATGTGCTTCCAGCTCAGTGGTGAACGTTAAGTGATTACAAGTCAAGGATCATAACCATTTGAAAAAAAAACATTTTCATTGCACTTGGGCGAATTTTGAAGTATAATATCCGCTGTATACTAGATGGCATTGAATCAACCTGACTATTCTAAGAGCATGCTGATGTGGCTCAGCAATAATAGTATTTCTCTTTCAAATGAAATGAGCACTCGGTAAACTAGACAGACATATGGTATCCCTACTATTGACAAATTCCACGAAATAAATTACATGTATACATTTTAATTCACGTTCTCAGTTTAAATCTACCATGATATTTATTTCATCTAAATGACTTGTACCAGAAGAGAGAAACACAAAATAAATAAACATAATATAATTATCAGTCCGTTCTAAAACCAAGACATGTTCCACTAGAAACCATAGCGTATATGCCTGTTCTAGAACCAAGATATATTTCACAAAGAGCCATAATGTATATATCTGTTCTAGTATCAAAGTATGTCCCATGGTGTGTCAGTCAGTTCTAGTACAAAGGTATGTTCCACAAAGAACTGCAATGTGTATGTCTGTTTATAGTACCAAAGATATGTTCCACAAAGAACCGCAATGTTTATGTCTGTTTATAGTACCAAAGGTATGTTCCACAAAGAACCGCAATGTATATGTCTGTTTATAGTACCAAAGGTATGTTCCACAAAGAACCGCAATGTATATGTCTGTTTATAGTACCAAAGGTATGTTCTACAAAGAACTGCAATGTATATGTCTGTTTATAGTACCAAAGGTATGTTCCACAAAGAACCGCAATGTATATGTCTGTTTATAGTACCAAAGGTATGTTCCACAAAGAACTGCAATGTATATGTCTGTTTATAGTACCAAAGGTATGTTCCACAAAGAACCCCAATGTATATGTCTGTTTTTAGTACCAAAGGTATGTTCCACAAAGAACCATAATGTATCAATCTGTTCTAGTACCGAGATGTGTTCCATAAAGAACCATAATGTATTAGTCTATGTTAGTTTTAATGTATAGTACACAAACATCAAATGCAGATAAATGGTGTTGTTCTTCTAACACAGACACATAATATATATATTTATAACATGTTCATGAAAAGGAGCAACACTCCTACTAGCTTTGTCGATACAAGCATTCTTAAACTTTGAAAGGAGTCATTACTCATAAAGACGTTTTTACAATAACAAATACTTTACGAGAAAGATTTGAAGTTAGTAATACTAATACATTATAGAATTGTAGATAATGACATAATGTGATGTCATATAAATTAAAACATCGTAGAATTGTAGAGAACGACATAATGTGATGTCATATAAATTAATACATTTAGTAGTGATGTAGAGAATAACATAATATGATGTCATATAAATTAATACATTGTAATGTTGTATAGAATGACATAATGTAATGTCATATAAATTAATACATTGTGGTGATGTAGATAATGACATAATGGGATGTCATAAAGTATATGGGTACATCAAAACAATACAAATGTAGTTAAAGAGAACAGTGCAATGTGATGTAAAGAAATACAAATTTACAGTTGTGGAGAAATTCGTTGGACTTTTTTTTCAATACGTAAAAAAAGACTGGACTTATTGAATACGTATTTCTTTTATATTTCAATTACATTTGTCCAAACTGTGGTCATTGTCTACGTATGCATAGGACAAACCTCGTAAAACGCAAATCACTAAAAAAAGTAGTTGATCATTGCGCAATTAACTAAAAGGAAAATATACTTTTTAAGAAAAGTCGATTAATCAAAATCGCTTTCCAGAATTTACGTTTAAAGTATTCTGATCTGTTCGGTGGGTGATAAAATGTCGTATTGAATGATTTATGTTGTCATTAAAGATATAATGCAGATAAACCTGTTGTTAATGTTCGATTGTACAACATGGAGATGAATATACTTCCCCGTTAATGGTTTTGAAATGTTTTACATTCAGATGCTTGATTTGAAATCTAGCCAGAAAAAATGGTCGTCTGTATGGTTTCCCGACCAATCAACCGTAAAGTTTCTAAGGACAAAGTCCAAATTTAGTAATTATTTGTATTTAATTGCGCCTTGTTATTTTTGGCGAGTATGAATTTTGATGCGGACCAAAGTGCAACGTTTTCTACATCCGCCATGCTATTGTTAAACTGGTTCCCGCTTCACGTTGCAGTGCAATCCTATATAAGTAACGTTTCCATGAGTACTTTCACCCCTTTGATTTCACAAAAAGTTTGTGTAGAAAAAAATAGAAAAGAAAAGTGATCCGACCTGCCTACCTTATCTGTTTTGCAAAGTAACCCAAGTATGTTTTAAGCCTTAATATTGAGAAATTAAGATAAACTTGTTTCAAAAATACTTCAGTAAATATAGCTAATAATCCCGTGTACTCCAGCTACTACGTGAATGAAGGTATAAACTACATATTGGTTTTGCTTAAGCTTATTTGTAGTGTTTCAGCCGTACAAAGTGCAGACCAGTTGTCTGCAAACAATTCTGGGTATGAGAAAATGTATTTGATTATATTTCGGTGCGTTTTTTTCACTATATCGAGGGATAAATTATTTCGATATCCGATGCGTTTTTTTACAATGTCGTGAGATAAATTACTTTGATATCTTGTGCGTTTTTCATTATAATATGAAAAACGCACAAGATATCAAAGTAATTTATGCATGATTTAGATACCCGATGCGTTATTTTCACAATGTCGTGGGATACTAGTCCCGGACGTGCTCTACAATTACATAACATAGTGTAAGGGGAAGGAACTCCAGACTAGTGGGATACATGATTTCGATATCCGGTGCGTTTTTTTCACAATGCCGTGTGATAAATATTTTTGCTTTTCACAGGACAACATGAATAAATTCTGTATGTTGACATTCCTCGCATCGTTTAATGATAGATTATTTGAAGAATACACTCTAACATGTCAAGTCAATGACCAGACACAGAGTACAGATGATATTTTCGCGAACAGACGGAGAGATTGCCAATCGTAAAATCAATGGAATATTTTGAAACAGTTGGTAGTAAATTATCATCATCATCATCAAATCAGACTTTAAATAGTTTCTCTAGGCGGGAACAAAGGAATAAAGTCGAATTGTTAGTTCACAGACGTTGTGGTTTTTGAAATGTATATTCCAAGGTCATCCGAGAATCAGCAATAGTTGTCATACTGTGTTCACCACCCATATACACTACGTGTATATGTAAAATAAAGGCATACTTCAAATCTGTTGATTTCGACAATTTTTTTACGAACTCGTTTTGAGATGTTTATTTGTGCAAGAGTATGTCTTTCTGGAGGTTTCGACTAACTGTTAGGTGACTAACTGCCAGGAAATAAATCGCCGATACTCATTTGTCACAACTCTGTTGTCCGTGCCCTCTACGGAGAACAGCGAAGTCGACCGATGTTTGCCGAATGACCTTCGTCGAAATCATGTACAATGAATTTTACACGACATTTCACCCTGACCATTTAAAAAAGATTTAATTATTTTGTTTTACAAACCAGGATTTGTTGTATTAACCGGATACATTCATTAGTTGACGTACCAAATAATTCATCTTTTGATACAAAACATGTAGCTCGCCCTATACATGTATTTACATACTGTTGAATATTTTGATACTTGTTGAGCTAGGAATGTTGCCTTCACTTGAAATCGGAATAAACGTCATTCAATAACTACGAGTCTGTTATTTTCTATATTTGATGATGAACAGTGGCTTCAGAAGCCCTCTACACAAAATTCATACGTTGTTTCACTCATAGAATAACACTTTGTGGCCTGTAAATATCGGAAAGCGTTGCTTAGCAACGGTTCAAAAATCAAAGTACAGAAATATTGAACGCGGACGATGGATGCTAGATGTAGTGCGCTGTAATGCGCATTGTGGACGTATCTCAATTGTTCACAAAACAACCAGTGCTATTGATTATATTATATGAATCAAATCAAAAGTATTTCGCTAAACTTATTTGACAAGATCACTGCCCAACCATTAGGGTTTCCAGTCGTTGTCGGGTTTTCATATTCAGAGCAATATATAGAAAACCCTCTCACTAAATGGAAAACATCATGACAAATTCCACAACGTCAGTTATATTTTTATGATGGCATATGAACAACAAAACTGCATTTGAACATACATGTCGATATTTAATTGGTTAAGATCATGCATATAAGTGAACATTTCTTACCACGTGATGCGATATACGTCACGGGACCATTCATTTTTCTCACTTACCACGTGATACACTGACGTCACGTGACGTTTCTTTGGTTTTTTACTTACCATGTAATGCACCTGAAGTCACGTGCATGATAAATACAATAAATACGACATATTTCAGTTAAGTCCCTGAAAACCGGAACCCTTCCGGACTGGGTAAATAATTTGATTAAGTCCGGACAAATTGGGACTTGAAAAATTGTCCTATTTTCCGCGATTTCTGTTTTCAGGGAGTCCGGTGTCTAGAGGTTTCACTTTTCTATTTGTTGGACCATAACAATTGGTTTTGATGTTTAAATGGTATCATTTAATTTTACCAGAAAATGTAGACGGATTAATGATGATAAGTCAAAGAATAATTAAATGTTATGGCGAGATTTTTAAACAGTGAAATAGTTCCTGAGTGAAGTTTTACAGTACATGTATTACGTTTTGAATATAAATTCAACCTCTTCCAAGAGCAACACCCTTTGGGAGTAGTAAAATTATGTTGTTGTTGAGAGGTTGTTGCTCTAGCAGAGGTTAAATTAATAGCTAAATTGTGCCGTGGGAAAAATCATACTGTTGTTGAACGGAGGATGTTGCTCAAAAGAGGGCGCTCTGAAGAGGATCTACATTAATTTTTTAAAAGTCAATTTGATTTTTAGCTGATCAATTATTTGGAAATATGGATTACTTGATAGACGAATCGAACTCCTCAATTATATTCCATTACGGAATGGGTTAAAGACTAGGCTTGTTTGTCTAGACAATGTAAAAGACTGAGCGATGTAAGCATATCATGATGATGTATTAGTATATGATTTCTAACGGTCAAACAGCGTTTGTGACAAGCCAATGTCTGGAAGGCATTCAGGTACGGTGACCGTATAGACATTGTCAAACGGTCAAACTATTCATTGCTTACGTTCAACAGACGGTTGATGATAATATAAGGATTGGCTATCAACTTCAAAACACTCTATAAGGACGACTTCCACATCTAAAGGTCAATGCAAGGTTCTTGCCAAACATATGACGTTAGGCGCGGCCTATATGTAATGGTTAGTGTTTAAAATTACTACTCTACATGATATTAGAAATGCTAAGGAGGCAAGCGATAGCGACCGACCGGTGTTCTTAATTCATGTAGAACAGTCATTTGAGACACTAACCAACTTAGTGTTTGTCCTATTTCTGCCATCGTACTTTTGATAAAAGTAGGTCAGACTCTATCTGCTGAAGAGTCAAGGCAGTCGTCTTCATGAAATTAACCCGTACAAAATTCAAATAACATCGGCAGCTGATTGGCTGAAAAAATAGGACAAACACTAAATTGCATTGCTGTTTTGTCAAAACTCAACATCAGCTTAAATATTTATGCAATTCTGTGTAGTTCATATTTAACTTGGGCATCATTAAGAATAAAAAAAATATCTAAACTTTATATTCTCTGCGATTAAAACAGTTCACCGTGATGCCGCGGTAGACAATATGGTCAAGTGGATATGGTCTACGACCAGTAGCTGAGCCAATTTTGACCCCAGGGCCATGATCTGAACAAAAATGGTTGCGGACCACTAGACAATACTACACACCAAGTATCTGTGCTCTAGGCATTGTAGTTTTTGACAAGAAGATTTTTTAAATTTCCCTATATAAGTCTATGTAAAATCGAATTACCCCCGCGGCTGAGCCAATTTTGACCCCAGTGCCATAATTTGAACAAACTTGGTGAATGTCCACTAGACAATGCTACATACCAAATGTCTAAGCTCTAGGCCCTGTGGTTTTGGACAAGAAGATTTTTTTCCTATTGGTTGCAATGGCAACCAGAGTTTTTAATGAAATTAAATGTTTTGAACCACTATGGTAGAGCTTCATGCAAGGAACATCCCTGTAAAGTTTCGTTGAAATTAGCCTTAAGAAGGAGATGTTGCTCAGGTGAGCTAAAAACTACCCAGCTGGCTTACGAAAGATCGATGATTCTAACCAGATGCCCGTGTGGTCTTTCCTCACCGCTAATGCTAAAAGGTCTCCAAATGGCTCTGGCTGTTCGTGTGAAAATAGATTTAGACAAGATTTAGTCAAAGTCGTAAAAAATTGGCTCATTGCATTATTTGGATCCGATGAGTCGGACTACCAATAAATACATTAGGGAAACAATACACTGGTTTTATTTGAGTAGCAGACGCCTCCCACTTGTTGCCTGGCGAGTTTCCATAAACAGTGCGTGTTAATTAATTGGCCACAGAGGGTATTATTTCAATGCTTGTACTTGCATGAGTTAGTTTCTACAGTGTCCATGGAGGTAAAAGCTTCCATTTGTTTTTCGCAAATCAAATAAAAGTAATCCCAGAAGCTACGTGAAGATATCGGAATCAAGCATGATCCTATGATCTGTGATTGCATTAAGGTTGTCAATGGTATCTTGTGAATGAATATCATCTAGCGGCAAATATCTCACTACTATTGACACAGATAACGAAACGAAACGTGCCGATGATATGTTTGAATAGCAAATGGGCTGTTTTTGTACACTCTATACAAGACAGCTTTGAAAACATGAGCTTAAGATCACATGGGAATTCCAGTTGGTTTTATTCGATTACGTTAAAGAAAGGCACTAATAAAATTATCATTAAATGTATATCAAATTCTAATAAATACATTGACAAACCAATTACATTCCGTAAAACTTTCTCAATGACTTTATGCCATTCTAAACAGGAAAGTGTAGAATACCAAATAAGTGTTTTAAAGTCTTACTCAGTAATTTTTGAACATTTATTGATTCACTTCAAACTGGCGAACATATTACAACTGTGTCACTTCTTTATTATAATTATATAATATTTTTATTTTATTACAATAATTCCCAATATTTGCCAGGCCTCGAGCTCTTTTTTTATAGTGTACGATGGTGAATGCTTATAATGACAAGGGTTCTCGTATTATGTACTGACTTGATAAATAAAACATTGTGTTGTATTGTTTTGACACAAGAAATGCTACACATAAAAAAAACACATAAAAAAAAATACTTGCGTTTTTTAAAGTTGTAATGATATTATACAGTTAAATTTCGATTATCCGAAATCGACTGGACCGAAATATTTTTTTCGGATAATCCATGGTTTCGGATAACACAATTCGGATAATCGAATTTATTTTACATTGAAATGAAAAGGGGGGGAATCGGGACCCAAAATTCATTCCGGATAACCTCAGGTTTTCGGATAACCCGAGTTCGGATAATCGAGGTTATACTGTATTAGTTTTGTAAAAAGTATTAATCTCGGTACCAATCTGTTTTACATCTGCGTCATATCTGATACAAATAGACATGGAGAGGACGCCTGATTACCGTCAATGTCATGGTAACGGTGATAAACCACTTAAAGCCGTCGAGACAAGAAAAAAAAACAAGTGTTAACTAAGAGTCACAGCTTGAAATAATACTCTTAAGTACGGCTAACAATCACGCATTTATTGGTGAGAAATTTATGAGAATCGATCCTATGATGAAAGTTGTATGTTATATCTTTAGATGTTGAATTTGTGACTCGGTTATTGTTGACAAATTATCGGCAAGCTAAGACAATAAAGCGGATATAAAAACGTGTATTTCATCATCTACAACGCAAATAAACAAGATCTGCGATTTGATAAACATGTAGAATCATTATGCTTTTAGTTTTATGGCTTATCAATCTTAGGTCTACGACGTTTGCTGACATTCACATTGTAGGGACGTCTAATTCTTGTTGCTAAGGAAGAGAAGGAACTAAACGCGCAATCAATAAACTGTAACAAGAATTAATAATCTCCAAATCAACCAATCAGATGCTCGTTATTTAGGACTGACCAGTTCATTGATTATTTCACACTTCCAATCCCGAATACAGTGTTTCCCAGGAAATGATAAAAGAAAATGTATGAAGCGTTCCGAGTCCCACTCTTCTTTATATCAACTCATGTCTTAAAGTGGTCTATTACGGAGATGGACATACGTTCTTATATTAAAACAACCTATTAGATTCGAGTATTGCAATATACATATGTCATATGAGGCGGACAGTTCGCCTACTAACCATTGTTCCTGGGAAGAACCAGTACTAGACTCCCATCCTCCGTAAGCAACTGCCTACTTTCTCACATAAACAGACATTGTCGGTAGTTGGGCTCAAACCCACGACCATCTGTCAGTGAGAGGTTACAGTGAGAATCATGATATTGAATATTATCATTTTCTATTCCAATAAACGTTCGTTCGTTCATTGTTTCTTTCTTTATTTCTTTCTTTCTTTCATTCTTTCTTACCTTCTTTCTTCATTTCGTTTACTCGTTTGTTCGATCGTTCATAAAATATTTATAAAATCTAAGGAAATGGTTTAAATGTAAAATACATACATGCTTCTATGTTACAAAACCATGATTAAAAGCTATGATAATATATTTATATAAACCGTGAATAAAGCTATGATAATATATTTATATAATCTGACATCACATGGTTTCGTTGTTTGATCTCCACTTTGATGTCCAATGCTTAAGCCGTTAATAGGTTGTATAAGCAGATTTCAAACGCGTCATTAAAAATTATGGTTTCTTCTTAAACGACCGATCCTAGATATTTTCGCCAACCTCAGACTTTTTCCAGTCTAAGTCAAATGGTTTTATCAGGTCGATAAATTCATTTTTAAGAAAAAAAATCTCCGAACTACAAAAATCCGAAAATGGCCTTCCGACCTACTGAAGGCGGAACCTAGATATTTTTTCTAGGCCTAAACAAAATAAGTGTTGTAAATGGTGGAGAAGGACACCAGTGCTTATATTATTCTCGGAATATATAAACTAATTAAGATCTTACAATGATAATGGTTGTTAGGGAATAATGTATAACAGTTTTCTTGTATATATAATCAGTCAATTAAGTTTAGGACTGATCAACACACCATATCTTGTATTCGTTGTCGCCTGTGTTGTAAGTACTGTGCAACCTCCCCAAAGCAACATCCTTTGGATGTAGCAATAGTATATTTTTAAAGGACTGACTGGAATAGATATTACTATCAGAGTATCAAAGTCATGAGATTCTTGATGAAATCAGTATTTGTTTTTCCCTTTTATATTCGTTTGTACTAGTTTAGTGATGCAAAACCATTTTTTTGTGCATAAAAAAATCCGTTTCTGGCCACATATATATGCTTTGTTAGGTGGACATGGGATGGATTCCCGACTATGTTTCCATCTATTACGGGGATAATAAATGGTGTTACCCATCAGGGGCCCGAAATGCTAAAAAAAGTATATTTTTGTAGAGAGATTGTTGCTCTAGAGAGTGCCGATTTTCCTCCACATGTGAAGAATTTGCTGGTTCCTTGTGGAAGGGCAAGTTAGTACTGGTTAGAATACCACCAAGGAATATGCGTTAGTTGAATCGGCATCCGTATAGAACAGAAACATTGTTGACAACCCAAATATATAATACCAACATATTTGTGTCTTGGAGACGAAATTCGTTCCTGACTATTTCATATATAGTTAAGAACAAAGTCTTGCCCGTGATTTGGTTCCCGTGATTATTTTGGAACCAGTAAAGCTACGTCTATGTAATTTAACTTGCTGTGTATCGTAGTTCGTTGAAACTGGTTTATCAAGTTGTATTAATGCACATGACTTGTTGTCATCTTCTTCCAATGGTACCATTTTAAAAGTACGATTATAAAAAAAAGATATTTATTGCAATTTTTGAAGACCAGACAATACTGTTTGTCCATAACAGTATACAGTCGACCTGTGAACAAAGGCCACGACTTTAAAAGACAAAATGGCCTTTAATGACAGGCGGTCTTTATTCGGAGGTCATTTAAAAAAAAGGCCTATATTCACAGGGTGGCCATATTCGGAGATGGTCGCTAACAGGTTTGACTCCTCTATCTCACAATATTACATGCTGAATGTCTCACAGGAAACATGTTAACTTTACAATGCAGACGACATACTTTCCCGACACCATTATAAGCATAAAAACAACATTATTTTAGATGAATAATTTTCAGATTAGATATGTTTTATTCTCTCAGATTAAATTTTACGCCGAACGAGAATCGCAGTTTCAGACTCACGATACACATTCTGACACAATCAGGTTGTTATCTTGTGTACCTATTTTGCAAGACGTTTAGTTTTATTTCATTCTTATGGCAATTTGCTATTGTTGCAACAAAAAGATAGTCCTACTGTTATTACATTAAACGATGGATGAATCATTTAGGCTGACTATGAATACAGTCGAACGGCACTGTATCGAAATCCCACATAATATAGATCGAAATCCCATTTATATCGAAATCCCATTTTTATCGAAATCCCGTTTATATCGAAATCCTATGTTTATCGAAATCCCGTTTATATCGAAATCCCGCTGATATCGAAATTCCGTTTATATCGAAAACCCGCTTATATCGAAATTCCACTTATGTCGAAATTCCGCTGATATTGAAATTCCACTTATATCGAAATCCCGCTTATATCGAAATTACACTTATGTCGAAATTCCGCTTATATCGAAATCCTACTTATATCGAAATCCTATTTATATCGAAATCATACTTATATCGAAATCCCGCTTGTATCGAAATATAGATAAAAGACCCGCATCCTTCATTTCATGTATTTAAGTAATGCTTGTAATTTGAGTTCGTTGTTATCGACTTTTGTATGTATAGACGTAGATTTTCGGTTTCAAACATTTGGTCTTACATAAATAAAAATGTTAACATTAATTTTCTATGTAAATAGATAACAATGAAGAGTATGTGATAGAATAGTTGTTGTCAGGATAAAGTATGTCAGAATATTGATGACATTATAGTTGAGATGATTAATGTGGTACATTCTATAATTATTGTAATTAACTTTGTCATATTGATTTGTTAGCTAGTGAAATCAAAGGAATGGATGTTTATGGTTCTTGGAGTAGAATATAACGTATGTTGTTATTCAAGATTTTAAAGGGCAAAGGTAGTTTTATATAGGCTATCAAAGTATAGAAGAAACAAGATGTGTTTTAAGAATACGTTGCACCTTCCGGGTGACATTTGGCCTACTGATCTTAAAGTGCACAAGTCCAGTAGAGGTTGTCAAGAGGAACAACAAACATATGAAGTTTGATGATTGTGGGCGGAAGCGTTTTGATTGTATCGGCAAGGTTATAGTTTGGTACAAATAGACGGACTGTCCTACAGTCTGGCCAGCACAATAAAAAAACTACACAACATGCATAATGCTATTTATAACAGTACACAATGATATACACTCATAATTATTCGTACAGCTTTCTCAAACATTGATCAGTTTTATAAAATTATAAGTTGAACTGAAACATTAACGGTGTTCATGTAGCATAACTATGAACATAACACGCAAGGCTATCCTTTTAAAGCAAATCATACGTCACTCTCAGACACTTCCTTCGTGTTGCTGTATACAAATTCACGTACATAGATTTGATATATTTACTGTTTTATGTAAAAGACGATGTATGCTTGGTACAAATCTATTCGATAAACTTTATGTTCTGTTTTTATGAACTTTTCTCGGCGAATTTTAGTCATGGTATGAGTTTATTCTAGTTGTTTGCGGGTATACAGTATAGTGTCTTTTACTAGTTTGGATAATCTTGGCCATTTGATTGGCTAATGGTGATGTCGGCCATTTTGATTGGTCAATCGTTGGACTGACTATTCGTCGCGTAACCTGTCATGTTTGACTGAATCTGTTCGTCTAGGTAAGTAAAGCATGCAGGCAGTGCTCTGTGATGTTGACCTAGATAGGTTGTTGTTTGGCATGATATCGGAAATGCTATTTTTTGAAGTTCAATGTGGTTGCATCATAGCGGATTATGGTGAATTTGTTAGAATTTAGGGTATATTCTATTTGACTGATGTAGGGTATGATATTACCATGTGCTTGTGAACTATATGCATGAATTTATTCATTTGCCAAATACTCATGATTGTCAATATAATGTGTATCACTCATATCATGTAAATATGTTACTAGTATAATCTCCATAATGGAGGATTGAATAAAATATACACTCAATATCCTAAAAATGAAAAAAGCAACTTCATACAAAAAACATAAACCAACGCTACTTGTAATTAGACTACCAATAACGTTTCGTTATAGTTTTTGTTGTTAACTGTGGGTAGGTTAGTATGTATGTAGGAAAGTAAGCATGTTTTGTGTGGCAACTTTATTTGTAATGATAACGAAAGGCTGGAATAAAAATGATTTTTTGGGGTAAAAATCGCTAAGTTGAATATTGGGTTAGGGTTATCTTGAAGGAGTCGTTCGTGATAAAAAAACTATTAATGAATAAAATCATGTTGTATCATCATTCATTCCAATCTTTGGTTGACAATTCTTGTATTCTTCAAAAGAATATTCGGACATCTTGTTGTTGTTGCCCACTATGTGTGAACAACAAATAAGGGATGGATCACTGGTCTACAAACCGAATTGTCGTGTATTCGAATCTCGGCTCTGACTTTCAATATTCCAGAGATACTTTTTTTCACTGTCGTCATCCCAGCTACCGAGTCATGTACTGTGTTAAAGATGGGCGGTGCGTTAATCGTTGCTATATATACCAGGCACGATATAGAACGAGGAAAATATTCGAAATAAGAGTAATAATAGAAATGTCCGGTTCTACTGCATCCCTTCTCCATTCCTGTGTGCGTGTATGCGCGTGTGTGTGGAATGTCTCCGAAATGATATATAGTTATCAAATGGGCCGGGTTACAAAAAAAGAACTATATACAGAAAATATCGTCACTTTGTTTGCGGTGTTTATTCCGCACAGTGTTAAGAATTTTACTCCTATTTGGCAAGAAACAAAAACTGGGACGCCAGAACGAATGTATATGTAATAATTTGATGTATATCAGACATTAAGCAGACTACTTGTCATTTGGAAAATCTTGTTCTAAATTAAACACGTGTGAATGTAAAAGTGTATCACCCCATTGAAATGAGACAGACGCTGACGTCTGCATGCATGTACTATCAGAGAGAGACAGAGAGAACTTAGCCAATACAATAAATCCATCAGAAATATATTAGAGGTATACAGACGTTTAGAGTTCAGAAATAGACACTAATTAGATATCTGCTATAACTGAGAGCGACTGTTATAATTGTATGATTTAGCCACTGAATACTCGTAGGCTAATAGTCATATTTGGTCGATAAACGGAATAGAATATTTACAATAACGGCGTCACTGTTTGCTTAACATCGAGATCGGCGAAGATCTAAAGAAAACAGACCAATGAGACGTAATTGACCTCGTGAACTTATGTATCGCGTATTTTATTTTGTTAATTGTTTAGTAATATTAATGTCATATCAACAAACAAGTTAACTATCACGTTAACTAGTGCATAGAAATTGTTCTGAAAGTCATGTGACACGAACATCATTATATAATATTGATATCTATAACACTAAAATATCGTTGTCAAAATATACAATATTGCTATCTAACACCATTTTATACTATTGTTATCTAACACCATTATATACTATTATTACCCAACACCATAATACGGTATTGTTATATCACAACATGATACAGTATTGATATCTAACAACATAATACAATATTGACATTTAACAACATAATACAGTATTGTTATCTAACAACATAATACAATATTGTTATCTAACAACATTTTACACTGTTATTTTTAACATTATAATACGATATTGTCATCTAATGCCATTATTTTGTTATAGACACGAGATGTCATACTAAACTGTAGTCGACCAAATGCAAAATCATGCTTTGTTATGCAACCATGTCATAAATTAGCTCGAACTATCAATGACAATAACGTCGTATCTATCAGCAACAGAACAAATGCACGTTTGAGGAATCTGTACGAAAAATAGAATGTTAAACATTACAACATGAAACAGTTTAGTGTTTTATGTTGTTTTAAAACTGGCTGTATGTTGAGAATCGTGTCAAATCAGTTTAAATGATGGGATTAGAGAAGTGTTGACATTTTGGAAAAATTGACATGAAAACAAACACGTTCGGCATTGATTGTACATGGATTTTTTCTTGATGTATTTATGTTGTATTACGGTATCTGGTGATAATCAATATTCGTGGTTTAGTGTATTGTAAACGGCTGTCAGTATATGTTGTAATTACGTTCAAAATGCCAGTTTGGTCCTGATACAAAATGTCTGTGTATAAAATCGTTCAGTCAAATATCTTAGTGTATTTTTTCAAGATTTATAAACTTTAAGAGTCATTTTAAAGGGTTAAAGGCCAGAAAAAACAGTCGTGCTATCGGATATCAGACAAAGTTTATTTGTTTGCGACAGGTCGTATGTTTCTGGCAGCAAAATCAAAACAATGAACAATTTTGTGGACGAATCAAATCTCCAAAATATGGAGAGTACGATCGGTAAAACATAGAAAAGGAAAATTTCGCGACCCACTGACCCCATTTTTGTCAAGTATTCGTAAACGAGACTGTTTTGTAGCATAGATATTCAGTCAGTTGACAGAGGAAAATCATCGTGATAAGTGGATCTAAATATAACAATAACATACCACCATGTAACGTGCTTTCATAGTTTACATAACGATGAAAAAATCGCGCCCTGATGCACGCTAATTAGTCGAATGACTGGCCGCAAACACTCAGTAATCTGATTAACAGCTTGTCACTGTCACGATTATTGTCCAAATTGACATTTATTGGGAATTTAGTGATGTGTGATAAATATTATCGCGGGAAACAGGACATGACGTGAATTACCGGAAGACTCTCTTTTGTTCAACTTCCGGTTGCAGAAATTGATAAGGTTCTTCGTCAAATTGTTACATGGATATTTTTTTATTTAATTTCGATCGAATGGCGCAATTAACTCTTTTATAATAAATGCTAATTTACACTATGGAAATAGGAGTGAGTTTTTTTATCAGAATATGTATTTTATAAGTATGCATTTACAGAGAAAATGGGGATTTTTAGAAATGTTCATCAATTTTAATCATATACTCGTAGGTGCTTCTTCTTATAGCTAGTATCAGACATAATTATAATTGGTGTCAAGAATTCATTAAGTAATCTTCCTTGACAACAAAGGGGCACTTTAAGTCTAATTATTGATCGTAATGACAATAATTGAGTATGTAACCTTTTTGCCAAAGGATTTTCTCTACCGTGTATCCATTGAGTCATGTGTCTTCATTTCAAAGATAATTTTACCGTGCAACCTCTCCAAAGCAACACCAGTTGGAAGAAGCAAAAGTATGTTGTTGTTGAGAGGATGTTTCTCTAGAGAGGTAAAATTAATAGTTAAATAGTGCAGTTGGGAAAAATCATGTTGTTATTGCCAGGGAGGTTGTTGCTCAAGAGAAATTCTTCTGTACTTACAATTGTCGTTTCAGCGGATTTAATGCCGCTTTTCAACGATATCTCAGTTACATAAGGTGACCGGTTCACATAATCAGCTTGCCTTGATTTTATTTAAAACCAGTACCAGCTTACGCTTCCACAAGGAACCGACTATCTTTCCACATATTGAGGAAAGTAGACCACTATTTACATATGTAAACCTTGTTTTATTTCAGATGACGACTTTATAAGGCGATTATGATAGCCTCTACGAGCAATGCACAAGAGGACGAGCTCACTGTGGTACGGAACAAGGATATTGCTGAAGAGGATGTGCTAGAGAATGGTGGTCTAAGTCCCCAGTTATCAGCGAGGACAGATGACGACACTTGTTCTGAAATTATACGGATTGAACAAGAGGCAAAGGACGAAAATGAAACGACGGCCGTGGGACGTATAGTTAAAACTATACAAGTATGTATGCTACATATATTTATTTGGGCTTAAAGCCGTTTTTTCAACAATTTTTCAGTTACACACGGGGGTCGATACACCTAACGAGCTTCCTGTACGGTATCCGCACTGTATTTCTTACCCTTCCACTAGGAACCGACAACTCTCCAAAAGTGGAGGAAAATTGACATTGTTATAAAATGTTCATGGAAGGGTATGACCTATTGCGATGGAGAATCGAACTCGGATCGCCGGGTTACAAATCAGCGTACTATTCACTGTACCATGGCCACAGCCACGGCCTCGTATAATACACTATAAGAGAATAAGTATAACATCCGGGATATTTATAAAACTTTTATTAACTAAAGTCAAACCACATGTTTATTTTTCTTGTTATTGCAGTTATGTTGAGGTTTGGCACGGCTTCAAATTTGTAAATGTTATGACTCCGTGCTTTGCACTTTAACTACCCAATATTTACAATGACAGATACATTAACTACATACATATATTTAAACACCAATGTAACTATTTGATAATCAAAGTATATTGGTTGAAATTGTTACTCCGCTTTATTTGACTTGCCTTTATCCATACAAATGTGACACTTCCAGAAACTGAAGCGTATTCGAGCTTTGTTCTATAAAGCTTCGGTTAGATTTGTGTTTAGTTCTAGGATCGACGAGACATTATAAAACCCACACTAACGCCCGCGTCTAGGTCAATATTGGTCATTAACGTCTTCACTATTGACTTTGTTTAAAACAAAAACACAACAACAACATAAGATGAATTAATATAATAATAATATCACTTTTGAAAAGAAAAAAATTAACGCATTTTTCATTTTGAACTACCAAAACTGCATGATATTCAATTAAGTTCAACTAACGAGCAGAATAGTGAAGAACGATTTTTCTTTTGTGCACAACCTTCTCATGCATTTTCAGTTTTAAGTCCGAAAAAGCAGAATCAAATGTTTGCCGTAATTGATCGCTCTTTCGACTTTTGCGACATCTAAGCATCACGCGCACCGTGTTTTGACGTAATTCAAAGTTGTTGGCTTAATTGATCGTAGTTGTACAATAGCGTTCATCTGAAGTATTTCTCTAGCTACAAGAAATGGGAAATGTATGTTAATGAAAAAAACTTTAATTAACGACATAAGTACTAATTATGTTTTCCGTTTGATCGTTTTGAAAACATTATCTCTTTTTATAGAAAAACACTTCGTCCAATTAACTCAATAAAGTGATAAGCCAATGTAATTAAGGAGATGCTACGACGTCCTTCTTGTACTGAATCGACGCTCATCTAGTTAATGTTCCTTACAAAGGCACGTTTCAAAAGCATTTGTAGGAAGTACATACACAGAGATCTGGCATAAATGTACAATATCGATATTTCACGGTCTGAGATTATGTTTTTGGAATATTCCTATATCAGCCAATTCAATACTAAGATAAATTCACTACAGTCAGATCAATAGCCGTGCAGTTATGCCGCGTCAAAATGCAAATGAGTCTGACTCCTTCTTAGAGGCTCTTAATTAAAACTGATTAGACTAGGATGTAGTTGATAAGTCTGCCTGGAGAAACAGGCATGGATGGGTAGTTTATTCAGATTTAGTATAATGTCTATCATACAACGATGAATATCATTATACATAATACATTAACAAAGATGCGTTCTAAGACCTCACCGAGTACAGTTCTTTTAGTAACTGTATAAGTATTCATTATTTTCGTTGGGCTCAATTTTCGTGTTTTTTTTATTAAATTGGCTATTTCGCGGGGACACCAATTTAGTGGATTTTGGTTTTTAAAAAGAAATGCCTTATCACTGCATTTAAATTCATGGGGATTTGATTTCGTGGATGAACCGACCCACGAAATTCCACGAAATTATATCCCCAACGAAAAGTAATGATTCTACAGTAATCTGATACGATTGCTGTTACTACAGGCGCGGACGGTTAAGAAACCGATTTAAAAATCATATTTTTTTTTTACTTTTTTTTGCTTTGGTTGAATCGATATAAAATGAAGAAAGACAGACACGAACTGTCATTACAACCTGAAACGCGAGAGCTCTGAGAAATTGTCGATTGTCGCACTGCTTTCTTGGTTTTACGGTGATTCTATAATTTAGACGTCGATATTCTTTTATATTTGTGTTCCATATCGATGTTTTGGACGCAGACATGATGTTTTAATATCACACAATTTATTTTGCATACAATTCATGAAAAAATACATTAACACAAGCTTGATTTCTTAAATAAAGAAATAGCGGTGACTCCGTGGTCGACTGATTGAGGTACCTGACAAGTTATCACTAGTCCCTGAGGCTGCTTTGAATTCGAACCCTATCTGAGACCAAACAAATTTTACAAGTGAGAAATCAGTCCAGCTAGCTTTCGGAAGGTTGTTGACTTCACCAAGGTGCTCGCCGGGCCTCCCCCTTAAAGCTGGAAAAGTCGGCAAAATGACATTAAATCCCCGTGCAAAAATAAAAAAAATGATCAAAACAGGCATCTCTAAAAATGGTTATATTCTAATACCAACGTGGCTTCAGATCTGAGCTGGTTGTGAATGACAAGGCGCTAATTTATTTATTCATGGAAAAATGTGGTATTAACCAGAAACGAGATATATAAGTGAAAACTGCGATGTACTGTTGTTTTTTTTTTTTGGTTATTGTTGTTCAAAAAGAGATAAAGCGCATATACCATTCCTCGGGCCAAATAAAAAGTCTATGGTCAAGGAGAAACAATAGAGTAGGTCGGGGAACCAGAGAAGTATTGTCTTCGCCTAAGATAACATTGAATGTTTTATTGTTATCTTTGATATTACCACCAATACTTACGGCATGAGTAAAACATAATTATAAATATTTTTTTGGAAACTGAACGGTAGTTTAGCTTTCTATAGCCGTCACTCAATCGGCGCGCATGAATTTTAATGCTGACCAAAGTACTACGTGTTTCCTCATCCACCATGCATTTGTGGGTTCCCTAGTTCTCTTCCATGTTTCAGTGCAAGCCTTATATGCAATTTCAGTTTCCATGTGTACTTTCACTTCTTTGATTTCGTTTAGTTTTTTTTGTAAATATTCGTTTCACTCCTCTGCTCCAAAATACTTTTATTTGTTTAACCAGCGTGCACTGAATCCATCTGTTTTCTGATTGCGTCATTTATTTGAAAAACAAAATTATATGATACGTGGGACAGATAAAGAGTAAGCAAAAATAAATTGAATGTAATGCTAGGAGGAGCGGATTCATGAAATCCAATGTTTGTGTTTCTCTTGTGACGTCATGGAGACATCCGGAAATGATTCCAAATTTTAAAAGCGGTATACTATACGACCTTAGAATAATTCGTGATATATTGCCCGAGCAAGCTATCATTGTAATGGAATATGAGCCACTATGTAGCAGATGTTCTTGAATATGTTTTTTTTAAAACTAAATGTAGCTTCTACGTACATTTGCATTATAATTATCTCTCCAAATATGAAGACGTTATTTGTTGGGAAATAAATTACATTTCTGTATAAAAAAGATTTTAGATGTTCATATTCCTGCACGGGAGGAAAACACACCGGATTCATCTGTTATAGAACAAACAGAAACTATTAAGACCAATACATTTATAAGCTTATGGGACTTTAAAGCATGACTAGGTGACTGCCTAATATGATTGAAATGCGTCAGTAAGTCTTCGAATGGTCAAGAACTGGGATATCATTCTGGTTTGTCTGCGAACATTTATCATATCCAAATATCCGCACTCCATTCTGTATAAATCTTACTAGAAATGCATAAATAGAGTACTGCTATATCAGTAGTTGGCATTTTCACAAAATCCAAGATTGTTTACTATAAAACAATGTCAACCAGACACTTAATTTAGCATATTTATGTATAATATACCTGAAACGTTATGGATATTTTGACCCTGCATTTACTTGTAATAAATAACGTGTATGTTTATAAAGATACTTAATTCTGTCTTTATAATATCAGTTAGATTATTATAAATGTTGCTATTTGTCTGCTCAAGTAACGATGTTTCTGGGGTAACACCGTGACAGATCGGTTATAATCTATTACAAGTAACCATCACCTACTCACCACCGTGAGTTCAAAACCCACACATGACCAGGGTTGTCTCGTATGTCATGAAGCTGTTTAGCTAGCTAACGAGAGGTCGGTGGTTTTACCTCCAGCATTAAAGCCTGAACAGTCGCTAAAAAGTTTTTATCTTTTGATGTGACTTTTAACTCCGGAGAAAAAAGCAAACATTTCTGAAAGGTACAGGAAATGAAAAACTAGTTCGTAATGTTAGTACACTTGCCTGTTACATTTACAATGCACATTTATCACAATACTGGTTATCGCCGAGTATGAAAGTTGTATGTATTATCAATATAATTCACGCGTGAACCATATTTCTGTTTTAATTCATTTTTGATTAATGAGTTTCTATTCAAATTATATGATAACAAAATAATTTGAATACATCAACATTCAAAGAATAGACTGTTATACAGAAAACGGTTATCAATTCTAGTCATTGTGAATTAATCAGCTATATTTCATGCACAGTATGCATTTATCTAACCGAAACACTTCCGTATCATGTCAGTGGCATAGTTACCATTTATGAAAAAAAATATGTTCCTGCACCGTGAAAGCTTATTAGAAAGATCATCTTTGATCGAACAAAATATATGTACAGTGTAACCTCCCCAAAGCAACACCCTTTGGGAGTAGCACAATTATGTTTTTGTTAAGAGATTGTTGCTCTAAAGAGGTTAAATTAATAATTAAATCATGAAGTGGGAATATCATGCTGTTGTTGAAGGGAAGGTGTTGCTCAAGAGAGGGCCCCTCTGGAGAGGTTGTACTGTACTTGCTTTCTGAAATGTTAAAATGACCTTCAATTGTTTAGATCGAGATAAAAGATGAGTTTTTAACTTCATTTGGGAGTAAAAGCAATTTGTTTGTTTTTGGCTACATGTTTAGTGTGGTGTCTGAATCGTGAAAAGTGATTGTCTTTCATTTGCTATTCACACAGAAAAACTGCTTTGAATAACTCGATCAATTTGCATTTAGGACATTCCATAGAGAGCTATACGAAATGATATTAGTTCCATAGCATGATGAATGACCCATTCAACTAAGAAAAACAAAAAAGTTCGGGTTATTTGTTTAGAAATTAGACATTGTGTGAATGTATAAACAATTGATACAAATATTACGCAGACCTGTGATTAGAACGTCGAGTTATATAATTACAATATATACAATATCTTGTGTTAATATATTTTATAAATTTATGGTGTTATGATACATTATTAGTGCTGATTTCGCATCCATACATTGGTTCATCCAAACTTTTGTAGAAGGGAGGTTGTTGCTCAAGAGAGGGCCGCTCTGGAGAGGTTGTACTGTTTATACTATACTATATTTGTATCTACAGTGCTACCTCTCCAAAGCAACACCCTTTTGGAAAGCAATATTATGTTGTTGTTGAGAGGTTGATGCGACCCTCTCTTGAGCAACAACCTCCTTTCAACAACAGCATGATTTTCCCACTGCACAATTTATTAATTTAACCTCTCTAGAGCAACAACCTCTCAACAACAACATAATTGTGCTACTCTCAAAGGGTGTTATATATACGAGGTACGTCCGTAAAGTTCGTGCACAATACTGACTAGAATAAAGTTAGCATTTGTTAGACTTTAACCTACATAATCATTTAGCATTATCAATAAAAGTAATAAAAAATAATTGTGTAAATATGAGCGATTTATTGATGATAAATTATTTCCAGTGACAGGTTCGGCAACCGGGACAGTCCGAAAAAACGTTTTAAAATGTATGTTTCATGTACTAGTATAAATAAGTAATAAAGAATCACTTAAGCCTTGGTAAAAACGCTCATCCATCAATGAAAAGGTCAATACCTCCAGCATATCATATAGAATAGGGGCCATCTAACAGGATTAATGGAACAACGAAACTAATCTCATTTCTTATATGTCTCCATGGATTGTCATAAATGCAAATTGGTCGAGTTATTCAAAGTGATGAATTGTAAATATTATTGATTTACGGGAGAAAAACTGGTCTGTGTAATCGCTAAGCTGACTCCAAATACAATGTTTATCTCATTGATAAGATGAGAGAAAATAACAATATGCTGAAATACATTCTATTCTATTCTGTTCGTGAATTCTTCTTCTACTCGGCCAGCATTGAATGGAGACCATTTCTAACCATTTGAAAGCAGTATGAAGGACAGAACACATATACATCAACTTAGATAGCTTGAATATTAAAATGTTGATCTTTTCATATCTAAAGCAGCATCTATGACCATTGATACTGATAGCATAATGACCTAGCAGTCTATTCACCCTTGCTATTGACATCAAACTTAGGTTCTACAAATTTGTAGTACATGTACGATATGTTTAAATTTTAAGTATACAATGTATTTGATGTTTTCTAATAATGGGGTGTCTTTAAACACCGATTAAATTACATATAATGAGTTTGTCGAAGTATGGATACTACAAAATATATGTATAGACACACATACGCTTAAAACATATACATTGTACATGTATAAATACATACATGTACAATGTACTTCCAAATTCTGTGCCAAACTGCTACAGCATACATGTTTTCTGGTATGCTTAGATTTTTGAAATGTTTGAACTAATGATACCCTTAAATTTGATTATTTTATATTATGTACATAATGTTATTGCAGGTAATAAAAGCCTGGGCGTCAGGTCGGTTGCGTGGGACAAGACCATTACCTCAAAGGCCTGATTCCTTCCTGGAACGAGTGGCTATGGGCGGAGCCAACGAGTCTCGGTCACATACACCTGAAAGACGGACAAGAAAGATCTCTGATATAAAGTTAGTTTTTAGATAACATATCGATTTGTTACAGCGGGATTAATGCAGTTTATCAAAGGTTATTCAGTTATGATAATGAATTTCCCTAACTGCAGCTACTTTCCGGTCACACCCTGTATTACTATACGGCGGCTGCGTAATCAATTATATTTGATTATATCGAATTTTACGTCCTTTACAAAAGTCAGAGTCATATGAGACGGACAGTTTACCTAAACATCGCTCCTGGGTAGACCCAGTACTAGACTCCCATCCTCCGTAAGCAACTGTATTACTTTCTCACATAAAGAGACATGGTCGGTAGCGGGGCTCGAACCCACGACCCTCTATCGGGGAGAGGTTATTAGTACAGTGATTTGAAGTCAGCGACCTTAACCACTCGACCACGGATGCGGGTTGCTGCGTCATCCATATTGCTATCATAAGACGCATTACTATTTGATTTTGGATTTTATTCATGCGCGTTCATGTGTTCTGAGACCAAACAATGATTAACCAATGATTTCAATGTATTACACTATTTATATTAAGCTATATCATATGGTTCCCTGCTTTCAAAGCGCGATGTTACACTGATTGATGTGAATAGCATCTGGGTGACCTGTGTGTACACATGGACTATTTCCACCCTCCGCAATTGGCACTCCTCCTTCAAGAATGGCCAATCCGAATAAAGAGTCAAGTAACATATTGGCTGTAATAACATCATCTTGTCACAAGGAAATAAAAGTACTATACAATACGGTCTATGTTTGATTATTAAAGTATTATTATACTCTCTGAAACAATTGCAATGAGACATGAGCTGCGTACAACTGAACGAAAATAGCTTATTTCCATGGTATCTGGAATCTCATCAAATAGATCTCGTATGTTTGTTCTGAATGTGATTAAGTTATTTTGACATCTCTGGTATAGTCCAAGGCGAAATTTAAGGCATGCATACAATTAACCTAAAGCAATTATGCTATTTCGGTAAACTGTATTGATTATTCTTATAGCACTTTATTTCGATTAAAATGACTTTCCAGTAGATCACTAAAAACCATAAGCTGTCTGCTTCAAATTCAAGTTAGAAGCATTTTGGTAGTTTATAATCGCAGAGAACTATGCAGTAATATGTTTCAAAGAACCAACTTAAACTCTGGAGATTTTGGTTCTTGTACTGTGGATATAAATAAGGAAGTCTTTCTCGTAAATCAATGATAACATAATAAATAGAGATTTGATAATGTTTGTTTTACATTGGCATTCATAGATTACTCTGTCTGTGAATAATATAAGCTGTGACGTGCTGTACGTATATGAGTGGTTTAGCGCGAACACTATATAACCCCATAAATGGCGGTAATACACTGCAATACATACAAAGCAAAGCACTGAAAGCACTGAGGTATTCACTGCTGGTTGAATGTTTTATGTGCTTGAATCCAACTTTTCATGACTTTAGGAAATTGTGGAAATAAATCAGTTTGTAGTATTATTCGTAGTGATTGAACAGGAAGTGAATGCTATCAGGCTTTTCACTTCCGGTGGAACTGTTTCTGATATACGGTAACACTGTATTCGTCTGCTACGCAACGAATACAAAAAATGCTTCATCTGAGCGTGACCCAAAGTCACTTTACAACATTAAAATTAATACACGTACGTCCTATGCAGAAACATCAAGTACGATACGATTTATTTCAGCAAACAAAAATGAAACACATTTGATTCCAACAACATTCCATCCAAAATATACATATACATGTATGTTCAGTAGGTCGGCAGAACTTCATTTATTTTCGTTGGGCTCAATTTTCGTGGTTTTTACTAAAATGGCTATTTCGTGGGGACATAAATTCGTGAATATTGATTTTTGAAATGAAATGCCTTATCTCTGCATTTGAATTCGTAGGGATTTGATTTCGTGGATGAGCCGACCCACGAAATTCACGAAAAAAATCCCCAACGAAAATTCATGATTCCACAGTATTTAGTTCGGAGACATGATGCAGTTAATATGATAGTAAAAAAGAAAAAGACAAGTACTGGATTGACCAAGACCGGAAAAGGTCTAGGATCGGCAGAAAAAATGCGGGATCGGTCGGACTAGTTGAGACAGTTTCTTTTATATAAAATCCCTCCAATGCTCTAGACACTGTTTGTATTTCAACGTGATATTCAGAAGTGCTCTTAATTGAATGTAACGTATCACTAAATGCATTATGTACACGTATTACATCCATTAATTCATAAATCGATTCGCAAAGTAATATAAACAGAATACTTTGGGGTGTAAATATTATGATACATATTATAGCCAACTAAATGATAAACCAATTAAGTGGGCGAAATTTGATTAGCTGTGAATGTTTCTCAACACGCCAGTTGTTTGTTCGGTGCTTCTGAAAGGCAAACACTCAACGTGTGCTTATAATTGATTACAATCCGTCGTTAGCTATCAATTAAAAAGTGTCCAGCCTGTTCAAACATGGGTTAAGAGAATCACGCGAGACTTACAATAACATGTGGTTGTCATAACAACAGGTAATGTGATCGAAATGGTATCCTTAGAGGTATTATCCGAAAGGCATCCATGGTCAAGTGCCTATGGTCTCTGACCAGTGATCACCAGCCCTCGCTGCTGCAAGTTCGAGTCAACACATGATCCAAACAAACTTCACGCTTGGCGAAGCAGTCCGGCTATCTTGTACAACATTAGATCAACGCGGGTGTATGTCATGGGTCTTCCCTATTGATAAATCTGGTAACGCCATCAAATGACCGTGGCTGTTTGAGCGGCATTATATATAGAACCCCGGGCCAATAAAGAATAAAGAGCTATGGTTTATAATTATTGTTGTTTGAGTTTTTAGCTCACCAGAGCACGAATGTGCTCAGGGTGAGCTTTTGTGATCGCCCGGCGTCCATCGTGCGTCGTGCGTCGTTACGAAAACGTGGCGTCCATGTTTACTTAAAACAACATCTCCTCCTACACCCCTATGCCAATTGCAACCAAACTTGGCTGGAATGATCCTTGGGTGGTCCCCTTTCAAAGTTGTTCAAAAAATTAAATTTCATTAAAAATTCTGGTTGCTATGGCAACAAATTGAAAAAACTTAAAAAATCTTCTTGTCTGAAACCACAGGGCCTAGAGCTTAGATATTTGGTATGTAGCATTGTCTAATGGAACTCTACAAAGATTGTTCAAATTATTCCCCTAGGGTCAAAATTGGCTCCGCCCCGGGGGTAACTTGATTTTACATAGACTTATATAGGAAATTTAAAAAATCTTCTTGTCAAAAACTACAATGCCTAGAGCTTTGATATTTGGTGTGTAGCATAGTCTAGTGGACCTCTACCAAGTTTGTTCAAATTATTGCCCTAGGGTCAAAATTGGCCCCGCCCCGGGGGTCACTTGATTTATATAGACTTATATAGGAAAATTTAAAAAATCTTCTTCTCCGAAACCGCAAGGCCTAGAGCTTAGATATTTTGTATGTGGCATTGTCTAGTGGACCTCTACCAAGTTTGTTGAAATTATGGCCCCGGTGTCAAAATTGGCCCTGCCCTGGGGTTTATTCTATTTTATATAGGAAAATTTAAAAAATCTTCTTCTCCGAAACCACAAGGCCTAGAGCTAAGATATTTGGTATGTAGCATTGTCTAGTGGACCTCTACCAAGTTTGTTCAAATTATTGCCCTAGGGTCAAAATTGGCCCCGCCCCGAGGGTCACTTGATTTATATAGACTTATATAGGAAAATTAAAAAAATCTTCTTCTCCGAAACCGCAAGGCCTAGAGCTTAGATATTTTGTATGTGGCATTGTCTAGTGGACCACTACCAAGTTTGTTGAAATTATGGCCCCGGTGTCAAAATTGGCCCTGCCCTGGGGTTTATTCTATTTTATATAGGAAAATTTAAAAAATCTTCTTCTCCGAAACCAGTGACAAGGCCTAGAGCTAAGATATTTGGTATCTAGCTTTGTCTAATGGACCTCTTTAAAATCTGTTCATATAATGGCCATGGGATAAAAAACGGCCCAGATGGGTCACTTGATCTTACTTAGACTCGTATAGAAAACTTCAACAATGTTAATCTCCAAATGACCTTTTCTCCTGGTGAGCATTTATAGGGCCATCATGGCCCTCTTGTTTAAGTATTCTTATTTTACATTATTGACGAACGAGAATAATGTTCAATTTATTTGAAAATTTGCTTTTTTCTCAGGTACTGGAAGGGTTTTGTTGTGGACCCAAGTGGGACGTTTTACTATCGTTGGCTCATGTTTGTATCTTGTGCAGTCATGTACAATGTTTTGTTCATAATTTCACGTAGCGTGTTTGGTGAGCTTCAAGAAGGCTATATGGCTTTATGGTTCACACTGGACTACCTTAGCGATTTCATATACATTATGGACATGTTCGTGTCCTCTCGGACAGGTACGTATATCGTTTATCACATTCACTTTTCTTTGCGAGGAATCACAAAATTGATTCTAAAGATAAGATAAAAAAGGGTTTTATAATAAATTGAATATTATTACCCAAGAACGACCTTTAAAAGAGAACGGTATGGCGCCGATGTATCGATATGACACTAATATATCACTGGGGCATAAATACCATCACATGTATGTTAGTGGACCTGATTTATTCAATAATTGTTGATATAAAAATGATTATTGTTTAGACGTATTCCTAAGACATGTATTAATTCATTAGTCATACATCTATATTTATATTATATACCATGCTGTTTAATAAATTGTATACTCATATATTGTACTGTACAATTTGAGTTAAATAAAGTTTAGTTAGTTTGTTATAATTGATTGAAATTTTTAATAAATCAGCGTGTCTCAAAAATATAGAATTATATAACGTATGCAATGCATAGTTTGTACTAGCCCGCGGATAACAATTTCAGAATGGAGGGGCTAATTTTAGAGAGGAATAAAGTATCAGTTATAACCCCTTACACAAACTATTACAGCCGAAATCATTGAGGGGCTAAGACTCCCCCCCCCCCCGGTTTCTAAGCCCCTGTATAAAACATGTATTTACTAAAACATCTCTTCTCTCTTGTAAACCTACATTTTGGCTTCAATTATTATTTCTTACCATATTCCGTATGTCTACACACATGGAAGGTGATAGAAAAACAATGTTATCTTAGAGGATTGAGACATTGTATGTTTGGAATTCTCAATGGACTTCTAAAACTGAACTGCTCTTTGTCTTGGAATCTTGGTAAATGTCCGATTCTATGTTCTAATGAGTTTACACCATATCTAGAATTCTGTCTTAAATGTCCACGTAGTCTCATTACCAAGTTAACTATAGAACAATCTGTCCGATAATAAATATAACAAATATGGAAACCCGTCCGATAAAAAATAGAACAAATATGGAAACCCGTCCGATAATAAATAGAACAAATATGGAAACCTGTCCTATTATAAAAATAACAAATATAGAAAATTGGTACGATAAGTATTAGTTATCGTTCATATTTTGAATTTTATGGGATATATCACAAGCGACGCGAAGCGGGGCGCAGTGATATGTCGCATAAAATTCATAATATGAACGATAACTGATTTACAGTTTGTCCTAATTTCTGTCACGTATGCATGTTTTGTCTCGACGAAAACTGTCAATCATCAGTATATATGTAATTTGACGCCGCCCACAAAGTACCTCCGTTCAGAGGGAAATTAAAAAGAAAGCGGGGACATTCAGTGTGCTTTTTATGCGCTAATAAGATATACGAGCCAACATTTACCTGTAACAATGGATTTTCACTTAGCTTACGACGAATTCTAGATCTATGGTTGTTTTGTTTCGTACTGTTTGACCATTCTTTCAATTTGGTCCATTAGGCCTATGCAGCGTTATTTACAGTTTTCGGTCGTTCTGTTTCTTGCCAAACTTCTTGGATTATTGCACATGTTTAAGTTCGAGTCCGGCTTAGATCGGAAAACCTTGCAAGTGTGGTGTCTAGCACCGGCCCGACTGCACGCTTATATTTGACTGAAATTCTGTTGTAAACGGGCATTAAATTCAACAAAAGAATAGCGAAAACCATGGAAAATTCGTATGCTATACGACCTGGTTCGAATGACGCAATCTCCCACGAAGTCTATGAGTAGTTTAAACTCCGCCTACTTTATTGCACGGTTAAGGATGACCTAATAAAACTGATGCAACTTGCACCGCCCTATTCTGCGCTTGGTCACGTAGCACACAAATTCGACTTATTTTCTCCATATCAGGGTTTTGGCAAATTTTATGCGATATATTTTTCAAATTTCAAATGAAATGCGGACATTTCATTGGACGAGAAATTAGGACAAACTGTAATAAATAGAACAAATTTTGAAAATCGGTCCGATAATAAATATAACAAATACGGAAATCGGTCTGATAATGAATAGAACAAATATGGAAATCGGTCCGATAATAAAAAGAACAAATGTGGGAAATCGGTCCGATAATAAACAGAGCAAATGCGGAAAATCAGTCCGATAATGATTTGAAAAAGTAAGAAAAACCGGTCCGATAATAATGAGAAAACATATGGAAACCGGTCCGAGTATAAATGGCCATCAATGAAGCGTTCTTACTGTTGGCGAGATCGCTGAGAGAGATTTTATAGTACTTAAGAGATAACAAAGGGGAGAGGTCTTAAGAATAAGAAAAAAATAGACAATGAAATATCATATATAATTTTACACTGGCTCGAAAAAGAAAGAGTGAACTTTGATCTAAGTATGCATGGTCTCAAGACGCACAATTACGAGTATCTACATGTAAAACAATGTTCTGTTAATCACCAAATGTCAATTAAAAGTAAAAAATCGAGTACCTGATATAGTATGGCACTTTTTTATACTAAAATTGCCTATACAATGTACATGTATACTACTTCCATAAGTATAAATGATATTCCCTCCGAACAAGTGCACACCGTTTCTTTTCGTGTGAGTATACTTGAGCAAGTTTGTATAATATTATATCCCTGTATTTCAGGATACTTGGAGGAGGGACTTCTCGTTACAAACCATGCCAAACTTCGGAGAAATTATTTTAAATGCACAAACTTTAAGATGGACATAGTCAGCATAGTTCCTACGGACGTATTTTACATATTGACTGGAACGGGTACGCCAGAACTACGATTCAATCGCATTTTCAAATTCAATAGATTGTTGGAGTTTTTCGACAGAACGGCTACCCGGACTAGTTTTACCAACATGTTCAGAATTTTAAATTTAGTGTTATATATATTGATTATTATACATTGGAATGCGTGTATATATTTTGCAATTTCTCATGCAATAGGGTTCGGTTCGGATTCGTGGGTGTATCCGAATATTAGTGATAGTTATCCAGTTAACAAATCCCTAACTCGGAAGTATATATACAGTTTTTATTGGTCTACGTTGACCTTAACCACAATTGGAGAAACGCCACAGCCAGCTGAAGATATAGAATACCTCTTTGTTGTTGTCGATTTTTTGATTGGAGTGTTAATTTTTGCAACAATCGTCGGTAATGTTGGGTCAATGATAACAAATATGAACGCGACAAGAGCTGAATTTCAACAGAAAATGGACGGTGTAAAACAGTACATGGAATTTAGAAAAGTTTCCAAAGAGCTTGAGCAGCGAGTTATAAAGTGGTTTGATTATCTGTGGATAAATAAACAATCTTTGAATGAGGAAGAGGTCCTTTCAGCATTACCGGACAAACTGAAAGCTGAAATAGCTATACATGTACACTTGGATACTTTGAAACGAGTGGCCTTATTTCAAGACTGCGAACCCGGTCTACTGGTAGAATTAGTACTGAAGTTGCAGCTGCAGGTATTCAGTCCGATGGATTATATTTGTCGTAAAGGTGATATAGGTAAAGAAATGTATATTGTTAAACGTGGACAACTGGGTGTAGTGTCCGACGATGGTAGAACGACTTTCGCTACGCTTAGCGAAGGTAGTGTGTTTGGTGAAATAAGTATTCTTAATATTGCTGGCAATAAAAACGGTAATAGGAGAACGGCCAATATTAGAAGTATTGGTTATTCAGACTTATTCTGTCTGTCGAAAGACGATTTATGGGAAGTTCTCAATCAATATCCAGACGCTAAGAAAATTCTGATTGATAAGGGTAAAAAAATATTAAGGAAAGACAATCTTTTGGACGAAGATTTGATGGAAAGAATGGAACAACAGCAAGAGACAACTGAGCAAAAATTAGAACGAATTGAAAACAGCTTAGAAACTCTCCAGACTCGGTTTGCCAGATTGTTGGCTGATTTTAACTCAACCCAACAAAAGTTAAAACAACGAATAACTAGAGTTGAAAAAACGTGCAATAAGGATATCGATGCTATATCTAACGCTTCGTTTCTTGATACCTGATACAGGAACAGTGTGTTATCACGTGACAAGTTAAAAGGGTACCGTTTACGGCTGTGGATATCTGACGGGAGATTTGCATTTTATATATACAGTAAAAAAACCGGAAGACCGGTCTCCCTGAAAACCGGAATTCCCTTAAAATCGGACTTTTTTAAAGTCCCATTTTTTATTATATTTTTTCTGTTCTCAGAATTCGGGGTCCGGTTTTCAGGGTTTTTTTTCACTGTAATTATTGTTGTTTGAATTAACGAGATAAACACAGAATTCTAATTCTAATAAAACTTACTGGATATCATTATGTTAGGAATATGATGGGTTTCAAGTTTTAAGGAATCTCACAAAATTGTCTTACAATTAAGCGCATGTAAGGGAGTGGGTCCACGGTACCAATACTGATGTTCATACAATTGCAATGTGCTCGAATCAATTTCTCATTGTAATATATACTCACATATACCCATTCACTTATTTGATACTAATTTGTTTCTCTTACATCTATTATTTACTGTTATTAGACCTTAGACTGAATCATATTTTGAATTATATGAACACGTGATGCATGGATATGTATCACGTGGTGTATGGATGTGTACCACGTGATGTATGAATATGTACCACGTGATGAATAAATATGTACCACGTGATGCATGAATATGTACCACATGATGCATGAATAGGTACCACGCGATGTATGAATATGTACCACGTGATGCATGAATATGTAGCACGTGATGTATGAATATGTACCACGTGATGCATGAAGGGAATTCAAGGTATGCTATGATGGTAGACTATATCTTAGAACTACGAAGATGTACATGTCACCAAGTACAACATTGGATGATTGACAATAAGGTTTTATTAAACAGCTAGTATGAGATCTTTTTATTATATGATTCATTTTATTCACTTCCGCTCAGATGTTTCTTCAATTTGAAATTAAATACTTGTTTATGCATTTCTCGTGTAGACTATTTACCTCATGCCGCTGGCAATCAATTTGCAATGTTTTTCTACGAAAAGAGAGTTTTGTGCACGTTTCACTCGACGTCTTCGTGGTATCACGTGACCAACATTTCCACGTGACAAAACAGGTGCGTCATGGCCTATAGGAAATACAGGTAATTCATTAAATACGCTATATACAGCAGTTCTTACATAACAATGCAGTTTGTACCTGTATATTCTAATAAATTTACGTTGCACATTTATATTGAAGGATGGCCACCGTAACTGCAATTCAACATTCATAAAGAATGACCATTCTTTGGTGATGTGAAACAACATGATTGTATGCAGTTCAACAACAGGAATGTATGTTGGCTGATTTCTGCCATTTCTTATCTCCGTACGTGTGATCGCCCCCAAAAGTCGAAGCACGACGACACGAAGACACGATAAGCTGGCAAGTTATCGTGTCTTCGCCTTTAGCATTTCGAGGCGAAAACACGACAAATACATAGGGCGCCGATATAGAGGTTTCATACCCACCTATACAAAACTCTACAAAAGAATATTTCGTGTCTTCGCCCTCAAAAAACGAAAGCGAAGTCACGATAAGTCAGCAGTTTATCGTGTGTTCGTGTCGTCGTGCTTCGACTTCTGAAATGACAGCCATCATAGGAATGATATGATAATTGTCATTCACATTTATGCCAATGCATGACAAGAATAATTTGTTTAAAGGTCCGTTAGCTTTTTGAATTTAGTAATACAGAACAATTGATGAAATGATAGTGAAGTATAAGAAATATATCTTATTTGCTCTAAAACAATATTTACATAATGCCTTTCTTTAGCCACATCATGTAAACGTGTTGTCATATGTTTTTCTTATTTTTTGAAATATCATTAAAGATACCCTGTTCTACATTTCTATATGTACTTCGCGATTAAAAAGGAATATTTCGGAAAGTTTTTATGGCAAGTAAAAATCAGTTACACTGATAAGACGTCTTTCTAAGTAAATCAATACCTACTTTAATTTAAAATCATAAAAGCTAAGGGGCCTTTAAATACAGTTTGTAACAACAGAAATCAAAACAAAATAATTACACATTCACTTTCATGTCTATCAAACAAAACTTGGACAATAGAAAATTAATACGTAGATTTTCATCAAAAGTTTGATAAGGGAGACGTGGGTGGTTATATTTTTCAGTCAGTTGTTGAGATTTATATTGACAGGCATACATTTCAATGAGTATCTCCACGAATTAGAATGCGTGATTTGCGGCAATAAACATTAGTTCTTGGCGCTTCGTACTTGGATATACACAGTTAAATTCTGACAATGAAAATTTTCGAAATAAAATTTGGTGAGTTTTGCAACTTTTGATTGTCATGCAGGGGCGAGAATCTAGAAATTGTCTCATGTCTCGTGGCGGTAAGTAGTATTTCTTTAATACAAACTTGGTATAGAAACTCAATTCAAATGTCATGATGGCACAAACTTTATATCTTTGTTGTTTGGAATATGTCGGCGGAGATTATAACTGGTCAGTCTCACTGCAGGTTTTACTCTTATCTTTATTGTAAGCTTTCTTGATTTTCAAGGCTTCACAAATGATTTTAGTGATTTTAGTACAAGTATTTCCTGTTGCATTAACCCTTTCGCTTCAAGGCACGTATTACCTATATTGTACTCTGTATTGACAGGGAATTTCTAAAACATGCAAGCTTATTTAACCAATTCTCAAATGGGTCTACCCGCCACATACACAAATATGCGGATATTTGTGGAGACGGTAATGCCTATCTCGTTGGCAAAAATATGGCGATTCATACAGACGGATATGCCCATCCCGTTGACAAATATGCAGAGATTTGTGCAGACGGAATTCCTGTCTCATTGGCGGCGAAAGGGTTAATGACATTGCAAAAGGTGTAAGCTTTATACTAATTAAGTTTAATAATTCTCTAACCTACTCTAAACTTAGACCAATCCCCCGAAGACTATACGCGTCTGATACATGAGATCTGTATTTCGTCATTTTATCACTAGAATTGACTTCAGTGGATCCAGATTTGAACACCTTAATCTGTTCATAGATAATTCCTACTGCGTACAAAGGCTTTGATACTGAACATCTATTTGGAACTTTCAAAACAAACTCTGCTCTGGCGAGTGGCTTCATTATCAACGGAAAAGCTTGATGACTACTGAACCAGAGATGGCACGTTCGGGAAATCGAATAGTAAGACTGACCTGGAATTAATTTAACCCACGTTATTAAGTCTGGTTATGCCATATAAGTTAAGCACTCTATTATACTCACTGGTTTGAACTGGTTCTCGTTCCATGTTGCAGTGCACCAAAGGAACTAGCTGCCTCTGTACAGCCACAGTCAGCGGGAACCAGTCAGTGGTAAGGCACGACACATATGGACAGATATTGACACAAACTGTGTAAACTGTCATTGCCAATTTCCTTCGTAAACTTGATCTGAAGGTCACTGGTGTATTAATTGACCTGATCTCAGATCAAGTCTCCCTTTATTCAGCACCGCGGTCCAAACTTGTGCCTCAATTCGTTACTTAATTAAAGGACAGCAACTCTTGTTATGTTCAAATTAATCACACCAACTAAACTCAAACTAAGTTGAATTTGACAAAAGATTGCTTATACACAACTAACATATAAAAACCAGTGATCGTTTCCATTAGAGGACAAACATAAATATATTGTATGATTGACATGTCCACTTTATATCACAACTGACAAGACTTAATTTAAAAAATGTTATCTGACAAAATCTGGAATCCATGTTACTATAATTGATACAAACGTTTACAAATCAATGTTCATTTAGGTCCACACACAGTAACACTGATTAAAAGCACAACTGGATGTATCTGACCAAATCTGGAATAATAAAACACGCAGATAATGAAACATATACTAATTAGATTTCTCATCAGTAGTAATCAATTAAGATTATTACTCACAGAAAATTTCAACTCGTTGTGGTGTGAAATTAGGAAGATTAGCCGTCAGACAAACCCAACTCTTAGATATCTTAACTGACCTTTTTAACAGATTAGTGACTGATCCCATGTCCATTACTGGCTAGACACATACACGATCATTTGTAATAACAATAAATAGGTGAAGGAGAATTGAGCCGTACGGGGGTAGTCCTTCTGCTGTTGAAGTGTAGTGTTTTAATTTTCAAAAGTGAATAGGTTTCAATTTGACCAAGATGAAACAAATAATACCAATTGTTTGACCACGTCCTAACTATATATTAGGTTCTCAAAGTGTTTTATTCTACGAAATTATGACTAACAAAAGGGTCCTCCGTGGTCATGCCATGCCATGGTCTCTGACTAACGATCACTAGCCCTTCATCACTGCTATGAGTTCAAATCTCATCCGGGACCATATAATTCCAATATAAACAAGCGGTTCAGCTAGTCTACAGGTCAGTGGTGTGACCCTGTTGTATACATGGGGCATTCCTCCATTGTTAAAGCCGAAATCGTCAAATAACCCTTGGCTTTTGATACGACATAAAACGCAAGAGCAAAAAGATATAACTGCATAACTATCACTTTAAACATGATACCAGTAAATCCTATAGATAAATTATGAAACATCTTGCATAACTGTTTCATATTTGCTCTGAGAACATGGTAGTAGCGAACTTCACAGCCGCGTCTTGTACTAACTAATTATTTGTCATTTAACCCTTTGCCTCACCATATCGCATTTCACCGAATCTGTCAACAACGATTTTTAAAGAATTGGGTCAAAAAAGCAATTAATGTTAACGAGAGAATAACGTAGTTTTCTGATATAACTTGATAATCATGAGAATATTTTCTATGAATTCCGAGAAGTCCAATATAATGCTTTATATGAGGCAATGGTGAAAGCAAGGCAAATTGCTTGGAACTCGTATCTATTTTTCCTCCGTTTTTCTGAAGAGTCACATGGATATAGGATAGATGGAGCCAGGTGTCAATAGATCTGTCATACAATTCATTATTATATACTAACTAAGGCAGTTAATAAATTTATCTAATTAATTGACGGAAACGTTACTTATTTGAATTGCTGTTAAGTCTATAGAACAAAAAACAGTACTCAGTAACTGAGGTCAAAGACATACACAGTGCAATCTCTCCGAAGCAACCGCCTTTGGGAGTGACAGAATTGTGTTGTTGTTGAGAGGTTGTTGTTCTAGAGAGGTTAAATTAATAGTTAAATCATGCAGTGGAACAAATTCATGCTGTTGTTGAAGGGAGATTGTTGCTCATGAGAAGGCCGCTCTGCAGAGGTTGAACTGCATTCAGTAAGAGGTTAAACAAATGGAGATTATTCTCAAACTCAAATACTCATTTTAGTGGTAATTGTTTTCAGGTTTATTACAAAACAGTAAGGCCAAGGAAAAAATAGTAGTTTATGGTTATAGATAGATAGATACCAGATTTATATAGCGCCCTTTTCATACTGTTCGTATGTTCAAAGGCACTTTACATATGTTGCAGCCACGAGGGCGCAGGTGCATCCTGTACCAGTGCAGAAACAGCATGATCTGACCAGAGGGACAGACTGAGAGAAGGCCCCCAGAAGGGAGAGACAGATATTAGATACAGGCATGTCCGGCGCGGGGTACGCCTAGCTCTTATTTCGAATAGACAGCCTGATTCTTTAATGTGACCTATCCTACTTTTGGTGTTGACCCTGAAGTTTCTAATGGCAAAATCCAAAAACTTTGCGATGAATTGTATCAGGAATGCTATAAGTATATATACTAGTATAGCATCCTTGATTGTATCCAGTTTTCTCACAAAAATTATGACTAATTTTTCTAACCTAACGGATCAGTCAAATAATATTCTGTATGAAGTTAAAACGAAACTGCATATTAATCAATACTGATCACAAATGATTCAAACAAAGTCTGTCAGCTTTATAAATGAGATTTGGACATGGAGACTGTTTGAAGTTGTGATATCTTTGACGTTGGTGTTCAAAGAGAACATGAAGACCTATCCATAAATAAGTTAGATCAGAAATTCTCGAAATTTAGATCTGTCTTTCCTGCTACACAATCTTCTGACATGAAGATGCATTTGCATCAGGCCCCGAAATTATAAAACTTGAGAACAATCTCTGAGCTCAAATCTCAATTCCATTCTCAAAGTATAATGGTTGGAAAGATAGAGCTTATTAATGTTTCAATACATATCCAGATTAACCATACTGTCAGATTAATGTAACAATAATATCATTATTGTCTGATCATAATTAACTTAGAAACATTATAAGACAAGATACAAGATTTGAGCTTGGAGACCAATCTCAGCTTTTATAACCTCGGACCCTGTACTTATGTTATAGTATTGGTCTTGTTTGAAGAAATAAAACTGAAAAAAAAACACAACATAGAAGTCCAGTTTTAATAGTCATAATGATCCAAAAAACATTTGATTAAGCTGTTCCAAAAAAGAACAACCTTATACACACATACATACACAATCCAAGTAAGTTACAGATGGAGAGAATAATTATATAACTTGTTTTTACTTTCCATGACATAGATAATACACTTGATACAGTTAGAATAAACAGGTTGATCACCATTTAGCCAAGAACTGAATACAGAAAGCCATCTGTGTTCAAGTAGAATTTCTCATCATTACAGGGTCAGCAAATCAAATTGCAATATCAGATTTTGTTAATGATTAACAGTACATTGAATATACAGTTGTACATATCAATAATGCCACACATATTTTTGAAAAATGAGTGTATTTCCACAATTACAGAAAAGAAAAAAAAGCTTTTGATTTTCAAGTATCCAAATCTTTAAGACAAATAAATAAGCATTATTTCTCTTCAGATGTTATTTTGATGATAAAGAAGAATTAAACATAAGTAGATTTATCCGTAAGGGAGACAATCCAGTATGTACATCAATCATACATGAATATATCAAAATACTTCTAGATACAAAACAAGGAATAAGATGTGGTATGACTTTCTAAGAGTTAATCTGACACTTTTTGAAAATTCTAGTACAATATTTTTGCAAATCATTAAAGTCCCAGCAATTATTAACCAAAAATGGAAAGGTGGCAAACCAGTCATAAATACACAAAGTCTACCCACTCAGCTAAATAGGGAAGGTCTTAGGTGTGTACACCTTTGCAAGTTAACTGTTTCTATGTATTTCGTATTTGTCATTTCTCCATGTATGTACCTGGGAGAAAATAAAGTAGTGTTCTGTTTAGTTCAGTTTAAACTCTTGGCCAGTCACATATTCCATTTGGTAATGTAGAAGCATTTGTTCACCATTCCTGCTTTGTGTGATTCAAGCAGAGGCTTGCAATTACTTGCCTTGAACAAGTTACAACTGTTTAAACTGGGAACAAGGAAATATTAAAGTCGTTTTACTACTATCTGCTGCATGAATGTACACTAGCACATTCACTACAGTGCGATAAAGAAAACAATTAAAAACACACAGTCACACATGTGATAAATTAAAGGGTCACTCATCAATGGATTTGGAAATAAATTAATACTTTATTCTGTCTAAACTACGGACTGTATCACTTTTTAGGCTTTGACTTTCGTTTAGCAGATAATTCTGTCAGTTTTGAATTCAGATTTCGATGAAGTTGAGCCTTTTTAGCATCATCAGGTTTTTTACTTCGTTGTAACATGCCATCTTTATTTATTTTAGCTCTTGCCATTCTCCGGGCGGCATCACCACAGCCATGTACCTCAGGAATATGATGAGCCAAACAATATCGACCTTCACAGTGTGGACACATCTGGAACAACGTTTTTACAGGAGTTTTACATTTCTTAAAGCAACAAAAGTGGTCCATTTTCTGAACAGTTTCAATAAGAGCGTCTATGTCATCTTTATCCACCTTTTCAACTCTCTCAGCAAGTTTTTTATCAAAATGCCTGTGTTGAGATGATTTTGTAGAATCTTGTTTTTTAGGTTTTGGAAGATTTTCCTCTTTTTTACCTCCCCTTAAAGAACGAGCACAATGAATCTCGTGTAATTGTAAGTTAGCCTTTAAAACATCCTTCTTACAAATGGAACATTGAATTTTTCCATCTTTTTCAGCAAGACCATTAAACTCCTTTACAGTAGCACCTTCTCCATCTTTGAGATTCTCAGTCTCATCAACATCATCATCAGATTTGTCCAATTCATTCTTATCACAGTCAACAGCATTACCACTCTTAGCATTAGTATCAGATTCAACACTGACATTTTTCTTCTTCTTCCTCTTCTTCTTACTGGAACTTGCCATGGTTTCTGTTATATCTACATTTTGGACACCTCCGTCTGTATGTTTTTCATAGATAATGTTAGATGGCATGTTCTCATTAACACCTGGTTTACTAACAACTATGTGTCTTTCTTCTCCAGTACCTTTACTTGAATGTGATAACTTCATTTCCTCAGCCAGCTAAAAATAAAGAATAGATCTTGTACTCTGGTAAGTGTTACAATCCATTAGCATTTTGTAAAATAAAAAGTAAGAAAATATGAAAATGCACAAAAAAATCAAGTTTATCAAGTATTTAGTTTTGTGTTATATGATATAGATGTACTGAGTCAGGTCACATCAAAGTAAACAAGTATATTGATCATGAACTCAAAGAAATTTTGAATTGGCCAAGGTTCTGTTACTGTGTTTATGGTTTACACCTATATGAATATTGTGAACTATAACTGCAGCTTGACTCAGAGAAAAGACCTACAGGTCACATATAAAAACTACAGTTTCCCAAATTCTTACACCTACATAACAGGACTCTACTCAGATACAAATGAAAAGTTAAACTTGCAAAAAAAAAATTACCAACTAGAATGTGTTAATAGGACACGAATGCCCTTGCACAGTGGTAAGTCAAAAAGGGCCACAACTCCAGTGCAAATACTTGAATTTTAAAGGAAGTCGAACTTGACCTGTATTTTATTATTATACACCTTCATGTAGGAAATCTAGGAAATATTTCTTGAGTTATTGCTCGGAAAACAAAATTTGAACAGACGGACGGACAGGGATAACAATTTATGCCCTTCTGCCATTTTGAATTGCGTGGGGATAAAAAACAACATACACCAAAAAACAAGGGAGTGAATACAATTTATAACAAAATATTAAATTAACAAACCTCATGAACAACTAATCTATCATGACTGTTTAAACAAGAAGGAAACTCCAACAAATCCACATTGTTATTAGCAACAAAATCTTCTAATTGTTTCCTGAAGTCCAGAACTTTGGCATTGTCTTTTTCTTCATTGATTCTGGAAATAAACATTTAAAATGATCATGACATGATACTACAGAATTCTACATCAAATTAGGATTTTTTTAAAAATCTATAACAATCACTGTTGACAACTGAATTTAATGTTACTAACCTTTACTCATGCATTAGTGAATGTGATATTTTGGTCTATGATTTGCACTAGGAGAAATCTGAACTTATGACCTACAGACCAGACGTCAGGTGATTTACACTAAGGTAATACATGTAATGTCTTACTTTCAGAATTTTTCCATTTTAATAGACTAGTACTTACAGTTGTTCTCATAACCATTTGAATTATCAGCTATTTTGTAATATATTTACAATTAGCATGAGTCATACTGATCAAGGTGGTCAGACTAAAGACACACTACTTTTCTTCTTTGACTGTTACATTGCCTTCTTACTCAGAACAAACTCACCTCAATTTCAATATTGAGTTCATTCTAACAAGACTTACTTTCTAAAATCTGATTTGTCTGGCTTCAATGGCTGTCCATTTTTCTGCTTGTTTTCTTTCTTTGAACTGGTTTGTTTATTTGACTTTGGTCTCACCACTTGATTGGTAGAAAGTTTTTTTGACAGTGACACCATGTCATCCACATGTTCTGGTCTTGTAACATTAGGTAATTCAAGGTCACCATCTGTACAATAAAACATAGAAATAAACTTCCTAGTACATGTATTGTCCATTATGAAGCCCGAAACAAGTCATACTTAGGTGAATGTGACCAAAACTATTTTGGGTAGGCAAGATGATCACTTTTCCAATTTTCTAAACACCTCTTGTCAGGGTTCTCAATAACAGCGGGCTGCAGGCCAATCTAGCCACTTAGAAATGTGCTTGGGCCTGTCAAGAATCTCAATAGTTCATAAGAATATTGCTAGAAAATGTCCAGACCCCCTCTAGCAGGCCTGTTAGTCTAGCTTTTGGGCCTGTTGGTCACAAACTTATCGAGAACCCTGTTTGTGAAAATACAATGTATGATTCATTTCCAAATGTTTTCGTTATCAAAATTTGCTCTTAGAAACTTTAGAGAAAGGTAGGGACAGTCGAATAATTTTGAACATGACTACTTTTCTGGTCTAATGGAAAGTCGAAAGATAAACAGAGGACAAGATTTGTTGTAGAAGACATTTCTTCCAGTACCGCTTATTGTAAAGCAGGAATTTTCAGAGCTAGTTGGAGGTTGTAATCCTATTTTGCTGCATTTATTTTAATCAGAAAAAAGAAAATTCACAAAATTAAGTTGCACAACAAAGCTAAGGTTACTTAATGAAAACATATTCTATAAAGATTAGAAAATGTGAAATATGTTGAAATGCCTTAAGGATTTTATTTAACTGACTATTGAATGGAGAAATGTTTACCAGACATATAAAGATGAGCACTATGAACTTCTCCCTCTTTATTGAGATAATCTATCATCGATTTCAAGAATACATCTTTACTCATAGTCTCGCTGTCACCGATCACGGCGAGATGTCGTCTGGCTCGTGTCACGGCTACGTTCATTCTTCTTCTTTCACTCAAAAATCCAATCTCTCCTGAAATGAGTAAGATCAATACAGATCAGTTAGGCCCCCGAAAATGACGAATTGTTTCTTGGAATATAGAGCTTGACCTGAAGGTGGTTTTATTCATAAAGGAAAATAAGGAAAAAGTATATGCACATATAGATTTTTCATTCTCAGATGTGCACAATGTAATAATACTTATAATACCAGAACATTTCTGTAAACAGTAACATTTTTTGTATTCAGTTGGGTACTGGAAACATACACTTTTTTCCTTGGCCTAAACAGAAATTTGCAAACTCAAACAATTCTGTAGATTAAAAAATATCCCCTACAGGCCGGGGACTATAAACTTAAGAAAAGTCACTGAGTTCAAATCTCAATTCCATCTTCAATGTTTTTTTGTTCAAAAGATACAGATGTTTAACGTTCAATTATGCTGACAGAATAATACATGCATGGAATCACCATAGTTTTATCAAGATTAGCATATGAAAAATAAAAGATGTCTTACAACCTTGGACCCGCATCTGATATCCAATCTTCAACAACAGAACTAAACAACAGATATATGTATAACTAAAAATGTGAACTTACCATGAGCATTACTTCTAACAAGAGATATGACCACAGCTTCCTTCTCTCTTCCCTGGAAACCATCAACTGACTTTACCTCAATTCTAGGGTACTTCTGTGCCAACCTAAGTCTTATCAACTCAACCTGAAATAATCAAAAGAAATGTTATTTATTTCATTCAATGATGAAATTAACATATAAGAAAAATATCAGAATATTAAAGACAATACAAGCCCATTTTTACATTCAAAGGCTTTAAATTATTCAAATATACATTATAATTTCTTTTTACAAATATAATAAATTAACAAGAGCGCTGCAAGCCGTGCCAACTCTTGTCTGTTCAGCGCCTCAGTGAGATCTATTCACCTATAAAGTTTCATGTTGCTACCTCTTCTTGTTTCTGAGTTATGAGCAACATTAAAGTTTTTGCACAGAAGCAGACAACGCAGTGATCATAATAGCTTGACTTTTTCTTTGAAAACGGCCGAGCTAAAAATGACTAGATATGAACACAATGAAACATCATAAGATATTATGAAAGATTTCCAATGACAACTAAGAGAAATACAATGTGATGATAAGACCACATGGAAAATGAAATAACTGCTTACTGTAATAAAATTATTGTTAGATTAAAGTCCCATTAGCTTTTTGCTATTGAAAAAAATATGCAAAAACATTCAATTGCTGATATTATCCAAAGATAATTATTACCGACGAAACAAGCCCTTTTTCTTCTAAAAACACTAATTTCACTGTTATTTTTTCTTTAGAGAACTTGAAATATGTAGAGCTCGTGACGTCACTTTACGTATGCATAACTTGACTGTGGGAAAACACAGGTGTTCTATAAATATTATTTATTTCAATGATATTGAAAAAAATACGATAGTGGTTTTGGAAACATTTTTTTCTTGCTATAAAGTATGCACGGGAGGAAAATACACAGGATTCCTCTGTTATAGACCAAACAGAAACTATTACAACCAATAAATTTACATGCTTATGGGACTTTAAGCACATGCAGACAAGACTTCTTCTTATAAAACGTAACAAAGGTATATGTCACAGTTTTGTCGACATATACTTACCTGTAAATTATATGGAGCGATCACAGCAATATCTTCTTGTTTTACACCACAGGATACAAGCTTTTCAACATGTATGTACACTAAATCAGCTTCACCTGTAATACAAATGGGACAGTTACAAGAAAACCTAATGTCAGAGATACTAAAGGTCCTCCTTGACACTGGTCTGACTGAATGTCATTCTACTTCCTGTAAAAAATATTTATGCGTGGAAAAACAAAAAGTTTCGAAAACACGTATGTATTAAATATATTGTCAACCTACAATATAACATGAAACATCAAATATAAAAGCCAACAGTTTTACCTTCATTCCCTTTGGATATTTCTTCAGGTAGATCTAATTCTCTTATATCACAGCCAGCTGTATCTACATAAACTAATGGAGTTAGACTTGTATCATCATTAGCTACTTCAGGTAAATCACTGAAATATATATGTACCATATTCAGATCAAACATAGATTGCTTCCAATAAAAACAACGAAATATCTCAGTAATACCACATTATACAGAATGTTTTGTTTGAGTTTTATGTCTCTTTTCAACAGTCAGAGTCATATGAGGTGGACAGTTCACATAACCATTGTTCCTGGGAAGATCCAGTACTAGACTCCCATCCTCCATAAGCAACTGTTTACTTTCTCACATAAAGAGACATGGTCAGTAGATGGACTCGAATCCACGACCCTCCATCAGTGAGAGGTTACAGTGATTTGAAATCAGCGACCTTAACCACTCGACAACGGAGGGGGGGAGGGGTTTACAGAATAATAATTAATAAGAAATATATCAAAACCACATAAAAAAAATCTTGCAAAGTCATTTAATCTTTTAGTCCTATTTAGCTCAGGGCTGAACTGAATGATACTTAAGCTTATACAGTCCTACCTGAGTAAATGGTGTTTCACAGATGGATGAGCTATTAGTTTGGAATCATATAACTGTTGAGACGACCAATCCATGATCTTCTCATTCATTCTGTATTGAGTAGTTAACATCTTCATAGCTTCTTCTCCATACAGACCAAGTACACGCTCCATCAGGGTCACTTCTAATCCATCTTTTGCAGCCCTTATAACAAAGAAAAGGGTCTGGAATACTTCAATAACTCTTAAAAGCCTATTTACATACAAATACTAGCTATTTTCTTCATAAAGTAGCAGCCATTAAAACAATGATGCTAAAATACTGATAATTTTATGGCAATACACTAAGTAAATATTCTTTGCATGTACAACATGTATATACACATTGAATAAATGAATTTAATTTACATATTATGCACTGGAGTAACGTTTCAATTTCAGTCCAATAAATTACAATGCTTTTTGGATTAGCAATCTTAGAATTAGCACACATGCAGTCAAACCTGTGTTAGCGGCTACCTCAGAATAAATGCCACCCTTCATATGAAGCCCATTCTTACAAATCGATGATATTTTAGAATAAAATGATCTCTGAATAAAAGCCACACTTTATCTTTCCCCAAGGATGGCCTATATTTACAGGTTTGACTGTATATATGTATAACTTACTCTTTGGACAAAATAGTTGGAGGGAGCTGTAAATGGTCACCAGCTAAAATACATTTCTTGCTTCTCAACAGAGGTATCCAACATGCCGCTTCTATGGCTTGAGACACTTCATCTATGATCGTTACATCAAAATGATTTTCATCAAGAAATTTCAGCGGTCCATCATCAGTTGCGCTGGTCAAAGTCACAAGTACAACATCAGCACGTTTAAGGATATCTTTAGTAGCGTCTCCTTCTCTTTGTCGTAACTCTTTACGTAAATGCTTCAGGTCTTCACGTAACTTCTGTTTCTCACCATGATTTCTTGCTTTCTTCAGTCCAGACTAAAACATTTGAATAAGTAACAATAGATATACAATAATCCGTGAAAAGATGAATGCAGAAGATATTGCAACATTGTAAGGATTATTCAAGCATTTATCAAAATATGGTAATCCGTGTTCAAGATTTTCTGTTAGATTTCAGCACAAAATGTTTATGACTGTATCAATACCAAACCTAATGTACATAATGATTTCTACAAGTCCTTGATTAGGACTTTTTTAAATAAGGAAACACAAGGAGCCAGCAACTACTCCACATACGGAGAAAAATCAACATTTTTTGTCAATTTTTAATGACAAACTACTACTAAGTCCAGCATACTTGCCACAGGACTACAGCTGAAGTCTACACAATAAAATAAAAGGGTGAAGCAACAATAACTGAACTTACAAAAGTCTTGTCTAAATCTCTCCTAACATCCTCCACTAGTTTTGTCTCTTCACTCGTAGATAATATAGCGTCCAGTGAATATTTCTGTATATGCGGAAGTGATCTGGCAGGGTGACCAAGTCTAACTATACGATGTTTACTCTTCACTAATCTCTCTACCAGGTTGTCTACGGCAATGTTAGATGGGGCACATGCTAATACCTGTCAAGTAGGATTAAAAAGTTTAACTTAATAATACCCAAAACATGAACTAGAATCTGAGCGAGTCATGTACAGTACAAGCGCAGTTCCTCAAAATAAATGTATGTTGTTTTTTATTGCTCATTGTCACTTACAATATTACATTCCTAGGCAATGAACATTGGCCTGTATATAATGAAATACATTGTAATTCATTTTCACATGGTCAGTTCCTTTTTTGTCAAAATATCAGGTATTAGGCTTAAATTTTGTTTGCCCTTTACCGACCAACCCAAAAAATCAACGCTGACTCAAAAGATTTCATTGCAAAATCTGGGAGAACTTTATTTTTATTCTTGGGAAAATATACATGTACTCAGTGCTTTCGATAAACATTTAAAATAGGTATCATTTGAAGTAATAAAGGAAAACAATAATGTGTGTTAAGGCACTGAGTACATGATTATGGTTGATTAAAGCACATAATAAATGGTTGTATGGTAGCAGAATACATGGAATGAATATAGAATGCTTCTAGATAGAAATGTAATTTCATACTAGGTAAGGATCAAATTCAGAAATAAAACAAAATATTTTCCCTACCTACCGACCCTCTTCTAAAATTCAAGGTCCGTAAAGGGCAAACAAACATATTTTTAATTTAGGCCTTACTGACAGCCGATGAATTGTTATTTAAGCCTGTATTGAATACACGCATACATCTTTATGACCTTCTGACACAAAGATGTATTTGGATCAGATTAAATGGACAATGATTCTGTAGTAGCATGTAGACATTGATTATTTTATGGCAATATAATGAATAAACATAGCAAAAGGCAGAGTTCACTCATAGTTTTTCTCAGCAAAATAAATCACCCACCCACAGGTGATAATAGATAATAAAATCCCATGAAAATATGATATAAACATTGCCTATCCCCTCCGTTCCCCTGACTTTTTCTTAGGTTGAATACATGCAATCCAGGGATTTACATTGACTTTAAAGTATTGGGGTCCATGGAACTCATGTTGTTGTTTAAATGGGGTCCTGTCATAAGTTTCAGTGGTCCCTATGTCATGTGTAAAGAATTTAATATGTTCTTTATTCTTACCGAAAAATAGCAAAGATCTGTTTTCAATGTAGATATATAATTTTTGGTTTATGTAATTAATATAAACAACGAAAACAGCATGACAAGTCTAACACCATGATCTATATTACTTAAAGGGGTAACATGACTATATAATCCACTAGATGGCGCTGGGGCGGGTTTTTGTAAAATTTTATGCATGTTTCATATCAGAGAGACCTTTTTTGAATTTTAAAATAAACTACAGAAAAATATTCTTTGAAAATTCTCACAATGGTAAATTATTCCATGTCAAAACATTTCATCCAAAAATCTTAGTAATATATTAATTCTAAGTGTTACTTTGAGAAAAAGATTAAACCTGTCTAACAGAAAATTTGAATTTCCCAGGAGGTGTGGCTACTTGCTGATAAACTCTCTGTTTGTAAACAGAGGCACATGGTAAGGTTGAGTAGCCATGCTTTCTATATAACAGGAGCACTTTACTGACCAGTGGTCAGTTGATGACTCACCAATTCTTGTGCATTTTTAAACAACAGAGAGTTTAATTGACAGGTAGTATTAGGCATATCAGTTTACATAGCCCAACCCACAAATACTTGCTGGTATACCAGCGAGAGTTACCCCTTTAAGTACCAAGAGTATATCTTATGGTATATTTTTAGGGGTCCTGGATAGAATTTTTGGTGTATTTGGCACAGAAAAATGTGTCCTGTAAATCCCTGGATATCACATGTACATTCATCACATATTGGTATTTCATGAAGCCCATCCACACAGGCCTCTATTTCTCACCTTATTTCCTTGTTTTATACTTTGAAGTATTATCTCAATTACTGTGGTAGTTTTACCAGTACCAGGTGGACCATGGATCACAGCTACTTCTTTCTGTCCTAGAGCGAATCTAACTGCTTCTTGTTGAGATTCATCCAAATTCTTGTTTATTAACTTCAAATCTATACAATACAATTATAATGAATACAATACAGTGCAACCTCTCCAAAGCAACACCGCTTGGGAGTAGGAAAATTATGTTGTTGTTGAGAGGTTGATGCTGTAAAGAGGTTAAATTTATACTTAAATCAAGCAGTGGGAAAAATCGTGCTGTTGTTGCATGGAGGTTGTTGCTCAAGAGAGGGCTGCTCTGGAGAGGTTGTACTGTACTATATGACACATGTATTACTCATAAATGATGGGGAAAAAATATCCAAAAAAACTACCTGTATGTTGCGGAGTACTGAATTTCTTCAGCATTTCCAAAGAATAATAAATCTACACATGTAACACTAACAATATAAAACAAAACAGTAATATGCTAATTGTATTATCCTGGAGAAATATATACTGACAATAACTAAAGATACATGTATCATATATATATCAATCAGTGACTGAAAAGTGACCTGTCACAGTGTCACCATGTCTGGCCAGGAGTCAGATTGAACAGATGAATAAACCTCTGTTTTTATCTATTTCAACCACTTTGTGAATTCTCTTTATACTTTTATTTTCATACATATCACCAGTCTTATCAATTGACACTCAACCAGTCTTAAGTCCCAGATAAGGTTTAACTACAGGGCCTTTATTACATTTTAGGGGATTGGGACTAGGGACCCCTCAGGTAGGTGAATTTCATGTCGATTTGAAGAAAAAGAGGAATTTTGTCTTTTAACAACAATACTATCAGTTACACATACATTGTATTATTTACTTTACAAAAAGCCAATTGCTGTTGTATCTCCTTTACAAATGTATTTCCGGGACACAAGTTATTTAAACTGAAAATCGATATAAAAAGCTTCTCCTGGAGGGGATTTTTTCAGGAAATGGGGGAAAATATACATTTACGAGGGCCCTGAATTAAACAGAAGACAGGCAGATATAGATAACAGGAAGACAGGTTATGATACAGAGAAGAGCAACTATTAGTAAGGTCCTGCAGTGATAATTACTTAAATACAATACCTGAACTGACTGCTGGTGGAGACAAGGGCTGTTCACCAAATAACACAGACACCATAGGACCAGATAATTTTCCAAGATTCCCCAGTGTCCTGTAAGTACGAAATAAATGGTTTAAAGAAGTTGGATAAAAACCTCATTTATGATTTTATACTGTAATACAGGAAGTACAGTCAAGCCTGTGTCAGTCAAGCCTGTGTCAGAGGCAACCTCTGAATAAAGTCCACCCTGTGAATAAAGGCCTTTGTAATAAAAACTGTCATTGATTATTTAGAACAAAATGACCTAATAAATGTCACCTGTCAATTAAGGTCACATTATGTCATTCCTAAGGGTGGCCTATGTTCACAGGTTTGACTGTATATAAGAATGTAAAAAATGTCCCAGCATAAGAATTATCTTAAGCTTCACACATCAGCTGAATATCTATGATTACGTCAAGAATTACGTGCAAAGTCTGAGGGAAGCCAAAGTTTCCCAAAATTACCCCAAAAGAAGAGGTACATAGTAAAACTCTGAATTTATAAAAAGAAAACTGACTTTTTTCTTCTTATGCCTTCTTCAATTAAGAGACATAATGTTCCAATTTAATTTAGTATAATATATTGATGTGTTATGAGGAAGACTTGTCCTGACATGGAGGAAGAATGCTGGACAAGGAACTCAATCCCCCATGTCCTGGAATGAGGCAAAAACAAGGGTCGAAGTTTGGGTCGAAGAGGACTAAGCAAAGTAAGTAATAATGTGTTAATATTTATCAATTCAATTGACAAAAATGTTGCTTTTGTGCACTGTTTTCATATCTTTATTATAACATAAAAGAAATAATAGCTTTAAAAGGACACAAAAACATACTAACAGCTGAAAAAACAAAACAAATTAATTTATAACTGAACACAAAAATCACCTTTTAAGTCTTTTATAAGTGACATTGTTGGCAAGTTTAGTTAACTTGTAGTAATCTTGTGGTCCATCATCTAGTGAGAATAAGTCCTGTGAATCATCAAATGCTACACTCAGTGATGTTTGACGGACTTTTGTTATAACACCAGAACCAAGTTTGTCAGAAGAACTGTCCTCATGTGTGTCGTTAAAGCCCACAATATCACCTGGAGAAGAGCAAGGTAATACAAACCTGGGTAATACAGTCAAACCTGTGAACATAGACCAGTCACCATCTTTGGGAAAGACAAAATATGGCCCTTATTGACAGGTGGCCTTTATTCAGTGATCAGTTTGTTTTAAATAATCAATGAGGGTTTTAAAAGAATGGTCTTTATTCACAAGGTGGCCTTTCTTAGAAGATGGTCACTAACACAGATTTGACTGTAGTAAAAAACAAACTACTAATTGATTCAATTAAAAAGAAAATCCATTCAAGATTATTTTTTAAACAGGAGCATGAGGCATATTACTTATGGCTGAGGATTTTTTACTATCCATAAGTAACTTACACAATGAACTAAATCTACAAACAGGCATCTTATAATTATGCAGGAACATACTTTTTCACCATCAAACAATTTCTTGAATTATATAAATCTAAACTGTAAAATGTTTTATTTGTAGCCATGGTAACCAAATTAATGCTATACCTACCCATAATTTAATTACTTTAACTTACCTGGTGTAATTTTGTGAGATGGTAAAGCATCATGGTGTGTTTCAAATGAGATGACAGTCCTACCAAACAAACCAGTACTTCTACTAGCAATGTGTAGTTTTAACAAACAAACACCTCTACGCTGTAACTCCTTGGATGGTAATTTTTCTGTCAAAGACCTGAATTATAAAATAAACCAGTTATGGTCATATACGTACAAATAGTGAAATACACCATCCAGTGGCAATGTTATTTCTATTCTTATAAAGAAATATGTACTCAACTCTTAGTTATTCCCACTTCCGTGGTCGAGTGGTAAAGGTCACTGACTTCAAATCAATGTAACCTCTCACTGAAAAAGGGTCGTGGGTTCGAACACCGCTATCGAACATGTCTCTTTATGTGAGAAAGTAGGCGTTGCTTAAGGAGGATGGGAGTCTATTACTGGTTCTTCCCATGAATGATGGTTAGTTTAAACTTATTCAATTAATTCTGATTGTAGAACCAGTTCTTACAACTTATATTTAATTATAACTACTCTCACTGACTGCTTCCTGGATTCTGACCCGTTCTCATGCCGAAATTTAATTTCTCAATTCTATAAACAAACTATTTTGTTTAGCCTTACTTATTCGGCATTCGGTTGGCCGCTTTCATAAACAAATTCAGAAGGGCCATCCTCTCATTCTGTACATGTGGGATGGGGCCAAATCAAAAGTGTCTCGCCGTCACAATCAGGGTTCTCAATAACAGCAGGCTGCAGGCCAATTTAGCCACTTATAAATGTGTTTGGGCCTGTTAGGAATCTCAAAAGTTTATAAAATATTGTTCGAAAATGCCTGGAACCCGAATAGCAGGCCTGTTAGTCTAGCTTTTGGGCCTGTTGGCTACAAGGTTATTGATTGAGAACCCTGACAATTAAACAGTCTAATTAGTCGGACTTCTATTTTGTTAATTGATTTTCAGACAACGGTTGAGGAAATCTACAAATCATAAAATGTTGTATTTGTTCAGAAATAATTTCGACCAATCTAGAAAATAAAATGTCAAATTAATGCAGCAAAGTTAATTGTGAATAAGTTTATACTGTAGGCCTACCTTGTCTCTTCTATCTCTGCTTCTCGTTCTTTCTCCAACAAACCAAGAGTGTTGGAAACGAACTCTTCCAATGAAACATTTCTTTGAGACATTTTGCAGTCGGATAGTTAATCAACAACAACAATGTTCACCAAATCACCTGTGTTTCAGAAGTAAAATGTCATTGCATTGGATTGCTGACAGTCTCTTCTTTTACAGTGATCTCCCTTTGAAGATTTTTTTGCAACTAAGGGAAGTAATCCTGTAAGGACTGTCTGACGAAATATTCACTTGTGCCGGCACAATTTTGCCGTATTTTCTCTCAGTACGATATCTGTTGGTTGAATTATTTTCTGTAATTTATCATATAATCACATACCGTTAATCGCTGTTGAACGAATCCTGATTTTGTTAAAAATACTCAGTGGTTACCTTGATATCCAAATAAACTTGTCAAGCGTACACATTTCATGGGCGCAGCCATCTTTATTTGGACTTGACGTGAACATTAAATAAATACAAATGGGAGACCGCGCTGCCATTCAGGAACAAATTAAAATTCAGGGTGAAGTTGTAAGGAAATTGAAATCAGAGAAGGCTGATAAAGATACGGTTGGTAATTTTAATCAGTTTACTGTTGGGACCTGACTGACTGCAGGTCATAACCTAAAATTTTATCCATATAACACCAATAGGCCCAAAAAAACATAATCCGAGCCTTGTTCATAGACCGATACATAATATATATCGAGGCTTCAACGCAACAGTGTCATAACTCATATTGAAATAAGAACAAGTTATGACAGTGTTGCGCTGAGCCCTCGATATACAGCATATATATACAGCTGTCTATGAACGAGACTCAGACTAGGTGTTTTTGGGTAAAATTTTAAGGTCCTGCGATGAATGTACTAAATTTTCATTTACCAAACTTCTGTTCACTAAGAGTAGGACCTTTTATTTTGGTCAAATTGACGTCCTTTTCTCATACATTGTCATCGGTATAAATCAAATGTGCTTTCGGTTCATCTATGATTCTATCTTCGTTAAAGGGGCATGCCCAGGAACTGCTGTGTCTTGGGTTCCAAAATGACTTTATATAGCGCGCGCCTCGGTATTTGTATGTCGATTTAAATAAAAGGCTGTAAGCCTTTTATTGATGACAACGATATCGTCTGAGAATTACTGAAGGTGCGCGCTGTCTTTCAAAGCCGCAAAACAAGGATATTTACCTATAATTGATTGATAGATAAACTTTATGTCACATAAATGACGTAACATGTGCAATATTTACCATTTCACAGCTTGCTGATGTTTTTTTCACGATGTTTTCGGTTTTGACAGATTCCGAAAGGGTCATGTTGTGAAAATGACGAATCTTTTCTGAGGCCGAAATCAGCAGGTTTGGTAAATCTTGAAATGTGTATATTCAGTAAACTAGCAGGATATTTCATAGATATTTTACATGGCTTTCATTAATTGATTTATGCATTGAAACTAACAATTTGATTGCTATTCGAGTCACTTCAGTTCCAGGGCATGCCCCTTTAATGCAATGATGGTTAATGTGAGCGGTCAGGGATTGACCATCAAACACATCTGATGACTTTTGACTTATAGAAATGTTTCAAATATAAGTCCTAAAATGAATGATATATTTTGTTACTGGTTACATGCTACATTAAAAATAGGGTAGGTTGGAAGGTCAGGGATCTGTTTTAAGCTCTTGACAGCGTAGGCGCCGCGTAATAAAAAGTTTAGTGTAGGTCGGGTAACCAGACACAATTTATTTGTTAAACTTTTTTCAAAGTGGAACATCTGAGTCCATGGAAACTATGCCTTTAAAAAAAATTGAATGTCTTTGCTGTTGGCAATATCATTACACTAACATAAATTTACGATTGTCATTTCAGGAAAAGTTCTTTCAGACGTAGTATTTGTGTTTAACTAATAACTTACAACAAAAAGTACATTTGCATGTGTTAAATTTGTTCATTATGATTATTGTTATAACTTCCTAGTTAGGCCATTATTAAAAGATTGTTTGTTTGTAGTGCTCTGACGCTGATTTCCAGAGGTGGGTAGGTTTTTTTTTGGTATTTATTTTCTGACATATACATTGTTAAAATAATTGGCAATTTTGCAATACACAATATTTTCATGTAGTCTGCTCTGCATTAAATATGTAATTAACCATTATAAAATATGATGAAAAACCTTTTTGTATTGGATAAAGGCCATGTAATCTGGTACGGTTTAAACATGCAAAGTACTTCTTAATGGAACGGGTGCAAACAGATTAAACTTGAAAACCTAAAACAAAAATGAAAAATAGGGGCAATTTTGATTGGCCGTTCGGGGCACTACAAACAAACAATTTTTTTCAGCCTTACAGATATTTGCATTAATTTAATTATATTTACCTATTTAGTTGCTGATAGGATTTTCTCTTCATTTCCATATGTTCTGATGACTTCCATCTTTTAACCTTTAAATGATGTTGCCTTTATGTCGTTATCATCGTTCAATTCTTCATCTTCGATGTTTGGTTTCTTCAACTTTGGCACGGACATTGTGTTCAAAACAGGTAATTATTCCTTTTTTTAAATTTTGACTTTAGGTACAAAATTTTATATTTAATTCTTGTTTAATACTTTTGAAAGTTACTATGATTAAATGTTGTTGCAGTCGAACCTGTGCTAGCGGCCACCTCCAAATAAAAGTCACCCTGTGAATGATGGCCAATCTCTTAAAAACCATAATTGATTATTTAGAACAAAATGAACTCAGAATAAAGGCCGCCAGGTCTGTCAGTAAAGGCCATGTAGTTTGCCTTTTTCAGTGTTGGCCTTTGTTCACAGGTTTGAGTGCACAATAATTATTTTAAATTCCATTTTCATATTATAAAGTGCCAGAGAATTTATAAAATATCATAGGGAAAAATGTCATAGAATTTGTCAAGGTGTATGTCTGCCTTTTGTAGATAGTGAGGAATTGTCCTTACACTGATGATCAGGTTATTAATTATAATATTCTAGTACAGTCTAACAGGTAGTCTTAAATGGTAGTTTTCTAAAATTTCATCATTAGGTCAGTGACCTCTAAATCTGCATTATCAGAACAAACAACCACAATATTACGTCCCCGTAAAACAACAATTATCCTGAATTATAATTTGTTTTCATATTTTTCCTCATATCTCATTGTAATGAGAATTTTTGTATTTTGAAATATTAAAACTCCTATTAAGTATAATGATCAAATCACTATCAGACAGTACTTATTGTCGTATTGTGTATATTTGAACATCTAATCATGTCCTATACTATAGTCTGTATGCATGATTATGATAGAAAAGTGCCACATGTTATATTCCCACTATAAGCACGAAACTACTTGACACATCAGACATATTTAAGTTTCTTGTTTGACTCTTTAATTTAAGTGGTTTGTAATTTACAAAATAAGAACAGTGAATGATACTTAGACAACTCTAAGTGGAAGGATTTAATTGCTGTACTAAATAAGGAATAAACAAAAATAATGAATGTTGAAGTTGATATAGCTGCCATTTCTAAAATGGAGGGCAGCGGAGATATCCATCATACAATATGTATTGACGTGGAGAAATCTCCGTGTAGGAAAAAGCCATCTGTGAGTTATTTCTTACTAAAATAATGTGTATTTAGCAGTTTAAATGTATCAATATGTAATACAAATTTGCGTTAAGGTAATTTCTTAAGTGTTAGAAAATATTCATTAATTTCCAGTTGACTCATCGTCACCTTGGAATTAAAAGGTTCTATCTGCCTCTTTAATACTTGTCAGATAGAGTCTTTTAATTCTAATGTGGCAACATGTAAAGATCAATCTTCTGAGAATCAGTGTCTGACTATCTCACTCTGTTTGTCCATTCATTTGTTGCAAAAATATGACCACTTAATTAGCCGCCCCCCTCCTCGCTGGCTTCCTACTTGTGATTAAAATTGAAGTATATTCTGTTCACACTCATCAAACTTCATGGCTGAAATTTCTTAACAGATTATGCCAATGGTATTGTGGTATCACAGGTCAAGGTCATATGGTTGTTCTTTAAAAAAAAAGATTACTATTATTTAACATTTATTTGTTTATATATTACCATTTAAATCCTTTGAGTGAAGGACAGTGTGTATAAATTTACTTCAGTCGTAATTATTTGAAGTGTATCATTTAGTCAAATTGTCAAGGTCATGACCTACAAAGATGTTTTAATTTATCATTTCTATGTATGACTTGTATTGATTACCTAACTTACTACAGTCTGTGAATTTAGGATTTGGAACTACTTGTCCGAGTCGATCACCAAAAGTGAATAGTTTTCCTTTATGCTCTATACATGATTATCACAAAAATTACTTGTTTGAGTCAATAATTACTTGTCCCAGACAACTGGATAAGTGCTAATTTCACAGACTGTTACTATCTTCAGCATTCATATTTGTTGATAAACATTGTTAAATCAATTTTTTAACTGACCATTAATTTTCTAGGATATATATTTGATGTTTTGTTAAAATTTTGTTAATACAGGAATTGTGGATTGCAGTGCGAATTGCATTCCAACGTAACTTGTTAAAAATAAGTTGAACTTACTGTCAATGTTGTTAGACTTCACATTGGTTTACATTTGCTGTATATTGTTATGATTTCCAATGATCACTGACTTTTAAACATGATACATGTACCTATATTTGTTTAATGGCAGAGGAAATTTGTCAGTCTGGTGTCAGGAATATAATATATGTTGTATTCTAAATAGATAAGGTAAAACTAGGGTCACCTTTCTCTAAATGTGGTCTATGTATACATTTACTATTGTCAGTGGTCAGTGAACTTTAATCAGTGATAAGAAAAAAATTGTTTGTTTTTGGTTACCAGGGCCAGTATTCAATAAACATCTTAAGTAATTTTTTAACTTAAGTTATATTTTTCCTTAAATTCGACTTTATCCTTAACTCTTTTGTACTAATATAAAGAAGGAAATCACAATAATATGATTTATCTTTGTTCTAATGATGCCAATTATGAAAATGATAATTCATTTTCACACTTTTTACAAACTTTTACCATGAAAAAAAAATACACTTAACTTAAGTAAAAAATTTGGCTTAAGTTAAAAATAATCTTAAGATGTATATTGAATACGGGCCCAGACCTACCCTAATTTCTTCCCTGCGACTTCTAGATTTTTATTAGGCCTGAAGAACTTAACATCCATTTGCTTACTTTATTTACCTTTCTACACACTTTCATGAGCCTTACAGTCTATGATCTAAACTGATGCTAAAGTTAATATTCTGTTTGAAAATAAAACAAGGTTAATGAATGAATGTATGATATTGTTAATTAAATGATAGTGAATTATGAGCACTTGGTAGATTAGTTATTTCTTTCTTGGCAGATTAGAAAATGTAAAAAAAATTGTATTGGAGAATACATTCCCAATGTAAATGTATAGTTTTATTTAATCCTTAATCTGCTGAATTTTTAATGGACTTGTCACAAAACAGTTCATTATCAATTTAAGTAAAAATAATAAAAATTGAGTTTTAAGTTAAGTCACCCACCAGTAAAGGGCCTGGTCAGACTTCATGGGTATGCAGGCTGGCCTGATTGTGTAATTGTGACATAACTCTGTAGCAGTTTTAGTTCCAGCATTGTAAGGGTCCAAACTGTATCGTAACAAAAAAAAGAAGTAAGAAATAATTTGGCAATGCCTTATATGGAGACATTTTTAAGTATTTTGGGGAATAATGTTCTCTTGGCCTAAATGTTGGGGAAAAAATGGAAGCACTTATTACATGTTTTAAGCTTTGCTAAGTGCTTCAAGGTTGTTGTTCTTAAAGTATCCTTGAACACTTGACTTATTTGGAATTGGAGGCCTTGGCTGAAAATAAAGATAAGTTTCTCATGTCCAACTTTGGCGGACATGGCCTTATCGAGTGTCTGATCAATTTTCAAGGGAAACAACTACAATTCGGGGGTTTATTTACAGTCTACCTATTGTTACCCTCCTTGCTTGCATTATGCTGACTTTATTAGGGGTCATAAAGTAATAAAGTCAGTCACGCGTAACAGATAAAATCTGTTATCTTAATTGATCCAAAATCGATATTTCCCTGTATACATTACTTTTGGATCTCTGATAAGACTTTAGCATGTCCCAACTATTATGTACGTCACGTATGATATTGACATTAATTAAATTTGTTTCACCAGTAAAATTAATTTTGAAAATGCGAATATCATGAAAAGACAAAATTCAAAAATCTTAGTAATAATTGTGTTATTGTATGTACAATCAAATAGTAATTTGATTCTATTCTGCATATAAACTTACCACATTAGCTTACAATACATTTATTTTCACTTCTGAAATAATTAACATTAAATCATCATGATTACACTTAGGCGTGAAAAATGTTTTTGTTTTCTTATTAAAAGTCGGTTAGTAGGTATGGACTTTATTTAGCTTTTGAAAGCATGTGGGAAAGTAAAAAGGAGAAAGAGGATTTTCCATTCAACCGATAAAATCATGAAAATGTCTAGGATCGCGGGATACAATTAATTAGGGTCGATCGAGTAACCAGAAATTTTCCACTATGTCACACGTCTTGTAGGTCAATGATTATTACAAATGAAATTACTTCCAAATCCATTACAACCTTCAATGACTGTTGCATATATCTATTTCCATCACAAAATAAAAAAAAATACGATTGAATTATAGACCTGGTGTATAAACAGTCTGCAATGTTATGGCAATTTCCATCCGTCTTAATTGAAATGATATCTAACAAAAATTACATCGACGTGCCCAATTGTTTGTAAATAATGTGAGATGCGTATAAAAATCAATAATCAGGTAAAGTTAGCAACCATATAAAGGGATCTCAAAAATATGATTTTATTATCTGTCCTTTGTTTACACATCATTGAAAAAATAAATATACAAAGTAGTTAATCTACACTATTTTATGAAATGTTTTTTAAGTGACATGTGGACGTATGCCAAAATGATATATTTAGCATATAATTACATTATCAAAAATGAATTAATAATAAATTTCATTTAATGAAATATCATCGTCCATTTAAGGCCCATTAGAACAATAGATGAAATGATAGCAAGGACTTATATATATACAATATATATATTGATATACATATAAATGTATGTATATAAGTCCTTGATGATAGTAAAATATAAGAAATATAATTATATTACTTGATCTGTAACAATATTTACATAATGCCTTCCATTAGGCATATCTCATAAAATAGTTTTCAGATCCTTTTTTTTTTTGCAACATGATTAAAAGATACTGTGCTGTATTTCTACGAGTATTTGTACTTTTTGATAAAAAAATTGGAACGTTTTTATTGCAAGTAAAATTCAGTTTCACATCAATCTAGGTAAAATAAGACCTACTTCAATTTTGACATCCAAAAAGCTAATGGGACTTTAACAATAATGAAAAACATCTTTTTATTTATCTTTTTTTATGATTTCAACAACTTGGGTTATAAATATCGATTTTGCTTTTTTATACGGAAGTAAAGTAAAATATTTCACAGATTCTAATATTTTCATCCATGTTGTAATATGTTTTAGTCTTCAACCTCAATTATCCTAAAACTTGATTCAACGCGTCCAATGTTTATTACCCTGTATCATTCATCATGCTGTGGCTGTATATACATAGGTACCTAATCAGCAGATATGATCATCGCCAATGCTCGTTGTTTCCGTAAACGTACGTAAATGTCCGAGATTTGCCGAACGATTGACGAATTGAACTTTAAAAAATCTAAGGGGTAGTTTTAAAAATCATCAAAAGGGTCGAAGAAGATATTATTTTATTGTTTTCATATTTTACATGATGAAAGAAATTAAATTTTCAAAACGAATGCAATGAGTACAAATTTGATCACATTTCCCTCAAAAAAGTTATGATGCTGAAAACATCAAATTTTCACTGAAAAATCTACCTATTTTACGCTTTTTACATTGAATAAAGAGGGAATTGATGGGTGTCTTTTTCAAACGCAAAAGGGTCGAAGAAAGCATTAATTTAAAATAATAAAAAATAGACCATTAGAAAGATAAAAGATTAATTAAACTTTTGTGATGAGTACAAATTTCGTATTTTAAATAGAATAAAAGTTATGACGATTATAGTGAAAATCCCCTTCTTTGTTTAATGTAATTTTTTTATCGATTTTCCAAATCAGCATGTCCGCGAAAGTTGGGTATGTTTGAGTGCTTCTACCTACTCACGAAAATCCTAGCAAATTAATAAAATTAATTTTTGGGGGGTATTTTCTTTTATTATTAAATATGTAAAAAAAATACCTACTCAGTGCTAAAATTCTGGGTCGGAGCACTCCAAGCAAATTTATTTTTATTTTCAGCCCTATATTATACATGGTAAAATGTCAGAATAAATTCATTTAATATTTGGTTTCTTCAAAGAATTGATATTTACTTGATGGATGGTTAGAAAATTGACTTAATGTACTAATGTTGATGTTTATGTCTTCTATTTCAGATAACAGATGAGGTTGCTAAGTTACTTGACTTGAAAGCCAAGTTAGGAGATGATGGACCAAGTAAAAAATTTGTTCTCAAATGTCCTAAGGTACGATATAGTTACATGTACCTCCAGCCAACTTATTGTTATATATATGATTTTCTAAGTAAATTGTTATCTTGATAATGAGATTAAGACTTTTCCCTTATTTTATCTGCATTTACAATGTGTAGTAATGTACATTCTTAATAAGGTAACTGGTTATACAGCAGTGGTTTATTTTGTCCAGTTTTATTGCCAAATGATGGCAAATTCCCATACTAAACATCCTCCAACTTTCCCCTAAAATGACTTTTATTTCCCTCAGTAATCGAATATATCAGTCATGAATCTAGAATGCATAATTGACAATATTACTTCAATAATAGACCGCATTTCAGCGATTGAAACACTGTTGACAAGAGAACAAATTGTTTGACAATACTGCTATATTATATGGAATGAAATAGCGATACATTTGCATGGGGACCTATATTTATGTCTCTTACAGTTTTCCATACACATGTAGCAACCACATGGTTGAATTTCTTTTGCATGTGTCATAATTTCTGTTTTTTTTTCAAAGGGGAGAACTGGACTGGTTTTAATGTTTCCGCAGCACCCAGTTTAAGTTGTCAGTCTTTCAAACTGTCGCATTTTATATTCTAGTAAGTCATTAGATCTTTTAATGACTGAATATTAACAATTTTTACTGTTACAGTTATTGAATACTAGTTGGTAGATATTGTAATTTATGTAAGTGCTACTGCAAGATGATCGGATGATTCTATAGATGTCATATTTTTTAGGGGACAAGGGATTATAACCCCCTACAGATGTCTATACGTGAAGGTGTCTTCAATACTATTATAGCCTGTTTTAAACGTCACGGTGCTGAGACTATAGACACACCAGTATTTGAATTGAAGGTTAGTATATTAATAGTATTGGATTATAATTTGATGGTCAAATCTTCAAAATATAATCAATGTTAAATGAAGCTTTTTAGACTGTGTGGCTGAAGTCTGAAAATGTATTTTTTAACTGCATTTTCAGTTAATGTAAAACATGGCAATTTTATACTTGTTTGAGACAAATATTCTTATTCCAGACAATGGTTCTATAAGACTAACTTTTAAGACTGATTGATGAGATAAATAATATCTGAAATGAATTGTCCTAAAAATCCCATGACTAAAGTGAGTGTATTTTGATGTATTTACATGAAATGTCCTATGTTTTAGCAGAATGATTAATGCCAAAAAGTTATCTATGAAATTGTGTGAATAATCTAAGACCATTTTGGTTCTCAATTTTATTAATGTATTAAATTTTCCTCCATATGTGAAGAAGTTGTCAACTCCTTTTGGAAGGGTAAGTTAGTACTGGGTAGAATACACTCCATAAAAATGGGATTAGGCAAACAGGCTGCAGTACATGACCGAAAAATTGTTACGTAAAAAAAGGCCAGTCTAGTTAGCTCAGTTGATAATTTAAATATAACATAGTACACTAGAACATTGTTTGACTTTATTTCTATTTTTGATCTATTTTTGGTTTACCCATCATAAAGAAAAGTTCACTTACATCAGAGTGTTAAGGTATTAACAGGTGTGGTTCAATTGTCTAGTAGTATAGTGCTGGACTACATTTCTGTACCAATCGAAATATTTGTGGGTTCGAATGTCTGCCTCGGCTTTCAGTATTTCAGGGATACTTTTCCAGTGTCCTCATCCCGACTACTCAGTTGTCTATGTTAATAAAGTCACAGGAAATGAGTAAGGTGTGTATCAGCTTGCTTTACAACTAGGCACAGTGAAGAACCAGGAAAATATTCGAAATAAGAGTTGAGATATAAATGCCAATTCTCCTGTATCTTATCTCCCTTCTCTCTGGGGTGGCTCTGAATTGTCCATAGCTTTTGTATGGGCTGTTAAATAACAACAGCTAAAATTGTATTTTTAACAATTAATATTTCTTTTTCAGGAAACTCTGACTGGGAAGTATGGTGAAGATTCCAAACTCATATATGATCTGAAAGACCAGGGGGGAGAACTCTTGTCACTTAGATACGATCTAACTGTATCCTCTGCTAATAAGTGCTTAATTCTTTGTACTCACTGCCTGTGTATCATTGACAATTACTCATTTGAGATTTTTCTAAGGTTTTGTTAATTCCTAAAATGAGAACAACCTGATTCTTCAGTTAACAAATAGCTAGATTGGACATAGGTACATTATTATAATAAAGGTCACAAGTGTTATAAAAAATAAATGTATTCCGGTAGTTTTTAAGCACAACTGCTCCATTTTACTGACTTCTTTATTATAACATAGAAAGTTTCTTTGTTCAATGTTATTTGATGGATGTTGGCTACATTGCAATATAAATGAAAAAATCGTTGATTTTGTGTAATTTAAGTGGTTGTTGACATTTTAACAATATAAGAGTTGACAACTGTGATTACTGTATTTTCATTTATTTTCGTTGGGCTAAATTTTTGTGGTTTTTACTAAAATGGTTATTTCGTGGGGACATAAATTATTGGATTTTGATTTTTAAATAGAAATGCTTTATTTCTGCATTTGAATTCGTGGGGATTTGATTTCGTGGATGAGCCGACCCACGAAATCCACAAAATTAAATCCCCAACGAAAATTAATGATTCCACAGTATCTAGATATTCTTTACACAGAATTGTTTATCCTTTACTGTCTACAAGGTACCATTTGCGCGATACTTAGCCATGAACAAAATCAGCTCTATCAAACGATATCACATCGCAAAAGTATACAGACGAGATAACCCTGCTATGACCAGGGGACGATTTAGGGAGTTCTATCAATGTGTAAGTAGTTTTATGTCGAAGGCGATTTAGGGTAGGGTTATATTTAGACATCATAATCTAAAAAAAAATAAAGAGAGAAAGTTACAGTTTTCCTTAACGTTAATAAAGTTTCAAGAGATAAATTGTTTGGTATTCACTGATCCTGATTTTAGTGCTTAAATTGATTCCAAGTACTGTATGCAAAACTTAAAATTTTAAAAACTATGGAATCGACCTGCAATGAAGACTAGTCAGGTGAACAAGTTTTTCTATATGTTCAACTTTCAGTTCAACTCATGATCCATAATGTATTATATTTATAATGTATACCATTTTATAAGATGAAATTCATTCAAATATTGGATAAACTGAATATGTATGGGAAAAAAAATAGGTAATGATAATTAATTATTTTCAGGATTTTGACATTGCTGGACAATTTGATGTGATGTTACCTGATGCTGAGTGTGTGAAAATTGTGGCAGAAATTCTGACTCAGCTGGATATCGGGGAGTTTAAAATTAGAGTAAGTAAAAACATTGATATCACTCTACTGAGAGATCTCCAAACATTGATATGATTATTACAGTCAAACCTGCAAACAAAGGCCACCCTTGGGGAAATATTTAATATGGCCTTTATTGGCAGGTGTGTTACTGTCGATTGTTTGTCAATTATAATATTCAAATGTGTTATGGGCCCGTGGCTTTGAAACAATAAATTAATTGTCATTGGCAGGTGGCCTTTATTCAGAGGTATTTTTTACTTAATAATCTGACTGTATTTAAAAGAATGACATTTATTAATAGAGTGGCTATTGTTAGGAGGTGGCCACTAACACAAGTTTGACTATTTTAATTTTTAGCTCACCAGAGCACGAATGTGCTCAGGGTGAGCTTTTGTGATCGCCCGGCGTCCATCGTGCGTCGTTACGAATACGTGGCGTCCATGTTTACTTAAAACAACATCTCCTCCTACACCCCTATGCCAATTGCAACCAAACTTGGCTGGAATGATCCTTGGGTGGTCCCCTTTCAAAGTTGTTCAAAAAATTAAATTTCATTAAAAATTCTGGTTGCTATGGCAACAAATTGAAAAAACTTAAAAAATCTTCTTGTCTGAAACCACAGGGCCTAGAGCTTAGATATTTGGTATGTAGCATTGTCTAATGGAACTCTACAAAGATTGTTCAAATTATTCCCCTAGGGTCAAAATTGGCTCCGCCCCGAGGGTCACTTGATTTATATAGACTTATATAGGAAAATTTAAAAAATCTTCTTCTCCGAAACCGCAAGGCCTAGAGCTTAGATATTTTGTATGTGGCATTGTCTAGTGGACCACTACCAAGTTTGTTGAAATTATGGCCCCGGTGTCAAAATTGGCCCTGCCCTGGGGTTTATTCTATTTTATATAGGAAAATTAAAAAAATCTTCTTCTCCGAAACCACAAGGCCTAGAGCTAAAATATTTGGTATGTAGCATTGTCTAGTGGACCTCTACCAAGTTTGTTCAAATTATTGCCCTAGGGTCAAAATTGGCCCCGCCCCGGGGGTCACTTGATTTATATAGACTTATATAGGAAAATTTAAAAAATCTTCTTCTCCGAAACCACAAGGCCTAGAGCTAAGATATTTGGTATGTAGCATTGTCTAGTGGACCTCTACCAAGTTTGTTCAAATTATTGCCCTAGGGTCAAAATTGGCCCCGCCCCGAGGGTCACTTGATTTATATAGACTTATATTGGAAAATTAAAAAAATCTTCTTCTCCGAAACCGCAAGGCCTAGAGCTTAGATATTTTGTATGTGGCATTGTCTAGTGGACCTCTACCAAGTTTGTTCAAATTATGGCCCCAGTGTCAAAATTGGCCCTGCCCTGGGGTTTATTCTATTTTATATAGGAAAATTTAAAAAATCTTCTTCTCCGAAACCACAAGGCCTAGAGCTAAGATATTTGGTATGTAGCATTGTCTAGTGGACCTCTACCAAGTTTGTTCAAATTATTGCCCTAGGGTCAAAATTGGCCCCGCCCCGGGGGTCACTTGATTTATATAGACTTATATAGGAAAATTTAAAAAATCTTCTTCTCCAAAACCACAAGGCCTAGAGCTAAGATATTTGGTATGTAGCATTGTCTAGTGGACCTCTACCAAGTTTGTTCAAATTATTGCCCTAGGGTCAAAATTGGCCCCGCCCCGAGGGTCACTTGATTTATATAGACTTATATTGGAAAATTAAAAAAATCTTCTTCTCCGAAACCGCAAGGCCTAGAGCTTAGATATTTTGTATGTGGCATTGTCTAGTGGACCTCTACCAAGTTTGTTCAAATTATGGCCCCAGTGTCAAAATTGGCCCTGCCCTGGGGTTTATTCTATTTTATATAGGAAAATTTAAAAAATCTTCTTCTCCAAAACCACAAGGCCTAGAGCTAAGATATTTGGTATGTAGCATTGTCTAGTGGACCTCTACCAAGTTTGTTCAAATTATTGCCCTAGGGTCAAAATTGGCCCCGCCCCGGGGGTCACTTGATTTATATAGACTTATATAGGAAAATTTAAAAAATCTTCTTCTCCAAAACCACAAGTCCTAGAGCTAAGATATTTGGTATGTAGCATTGTCTAGTGGACCTCTACCAAGTTTGTTCAAATTATTGCCCTAGGGTCAAAATTGGCCCCGCCCCGGGGGTCACTTGATTTATATAGACTTATATAGGAAAATTTAAAAAATCTTCTTCTCCGAAACCGCAAGGCCTAGAGCTTAGATATTTTGTATGTGGCATTGTGTAGTGGACCTCTACCAAGTTTGTTCAAATTATGGCCCCGGGGTCAAAATTAGCCCTGCCCTGGGGTTTAATCTATTTTATATAGGAAAATTTTAAAAAATCTTCTCCGAAACCAGTGACAAGGCCTAGAGCTAAGATATTTGGTATCTAGCTTTGTCTAATGGACCTCTTTAAAATCTGTTCATATAATGGCCATGGGATAAAAAACGGCCCAGATGGGTCACTTGATCTTACTTAGACTCGTATAGAAAACTTCAACAATGTTAATCTCCAAATGACCTTTTCTCCTGGTGAGCATTTATAGGGCCATCATGGCCCTCTTGTTATTATATGTAATAAACGATATTGCAATTATAGCACTTTGCTAGGTTTTCCAGTGTCTGGTTATTAGAATGGTGAACTAGTGGGATTCAAGCTCACAGCAATGATGGTTAGTTATTTCTAGTCAGGGACCATAGCTTCTCTACCAAGGTGGCCCCTTACTGGTTGATAACTTGAGTATACATTGGCTTATTGGTTTCAAATTTGGTATGGTTGAAGGGCATAAAAAGACATACCTTGGGATTGTATTCTATGCTATAGTAGCAGCCAAGGTCACTGATATATAACATGCAGATGATGCAGTACATGGAAACCCTAGTATTTGTCTTAATTTTGCACTTTTTGTCTTTTGTCATAATGTAAGTATTTATTATATGTATTTTTATTTACAGATTAATCATAGAAAATTACTTGACGGAATGTTTGCAGCTTGTGGCGTGCCTGATGATAAATTCCGTACCATTTGTTCAGCTGTAGATAAACTGGACAAGGTACGTCTTACATGGTCATTGTGAGATTTCAAGATTGTCTAGCTATTATTGTGATCTTCAATTTGTTTGTTTATATTCAATGCCCTTATTTTTAAAGAAAACTTCTTCCATTCGGGAACTGTGATTATACAGCCTCTTATCAGAATGACCATCACTTAAGAGAGAGAATAAGTACTTGTTAGAATATTGGTCAGAAAACTGGCTAGATGAACTGGCCACCATGTAACTGAAATATCATTGAAATATGGCATTAAATGAAATGAAACTAAAAAACTGAGAAAGAATGTGTTACCTATCAAATAAAAAACGCTTTCTATCGAGTAGAATTTGTTCTGCTGGTGGCCTTTAATTTATATGGCTGTTACCTGGGGTTCTCTTAAATCTTACTGAAGGATGCTTTGTTTACCATTTCTTATGAATTATGATATCAAACTATCAATGGCAACAAAAAGAGCAAAAATAGGAGACTTAAAGACTTATGCCCATGTCTCTTTATGTGAGAAAGTAGGCAGTTGGTTACAGAGGATGGGAGTCTAGTACTGGTTCTTCCCAAGAACGATGATTAGGTGAACTGTCCGGCCACCATATATGACTCGGACTGAAAAGGGGCGTAAAACTCAAACAAACAAAACAAAAGACTTAAGTTTGAGAAGTTCATGGTCATATTCATTGGTATGCCTTTAGATATTTCATGTATAATTCATGTCAGTGATGTAATTACATGTTCTTTTATTGTAGACATTTTGGGATGATGTCAGAGCTGAGATGGTGGATGAGAAAGGATTATGTCCTGATGTTGCTGATAAAATAGGTTATTTTGTGAAGTTTAGTGGTAAGTATTTGTTGTTTCTCAGAATTTTATTTAATATTCTATAATAATAATAATATCACACTAACACATTCTGAATTTTTATTATATTACAAACATTTTGGCTGATAAGCCTTCATCAGTGATAATTAAGATAAAACATAATAAGTTGAAAGGAAATGATATCACTGACTCTAGACGTAATGTGATGACAATTGGTGGCAAAACATATAATAAAGAATAGTGTTGTAACATTTCATGCATGTTAAATAGATTATCTCAATTAACATTCATAAATAATCTTGAATAAATTACCATAATTGACATAATTATATAAATATGCATGAACATGTATAAATATGGATCTAGAATGATTCAAAAGCCTATTAGGGAGTAATGCCGATGGTTCTACCCAGATGTAGACCCGGGGTACCTCAACTGTTAAAGTTGTAAAGTTGCCAAATGACACTGGCTATTTGGTGCAATTTTACACCCCAGTGAAAAAAGATTTTCCTATACACTACCTTCAATAATTTGTGTCCCATTTTGATTCCAGGTGGTATATCTACATTAGAGGAATTAATGAAAGATGAAACTCTTACTAAGCAAAAATCTGCTGTGGAAGGACTAGAAGAATTAAAGATATTGTTATCTTACTGTGAACTTTATAAGATAACTGATAAGGTATGTATATACACAGATCACGAGTGTCATCTTATGTTGTCTAGATTATTCAGTCCCTCTATAACCATTTTGCTGAGGGATAGGTGAAGAATTTGCAATTGCTTGCAATTAGTTGTAGAGTTAGGTATTTTTATTTGTTCAACATTTTCACAAAATGTCTGTATCAGGGTAGTGTAATTGTGTCATATCATTTGTGCATTTTAACAAGTAACAGATTATTATTTGGAATTATCATCAATGTTTAAAACATTAGCTGATATTTGGCCAGAAAAATGTCATGCTTCCAGTTAACTTACAAACCTTTTTTTAGCACAGACCCTAAAGATTCCAACTACAAAACCTCAACTATTGGGGGATGAATTGTAAATACATCTACTAAGTAGGAAAAAATGAAAAATATTTGTACACTACCCTATTTTCGGGGTTCAAGTATCTGTTTACGCAACTGTTTTTATACCCCCAGATATGAAATATATGGGGGCTATATTGGATTCACGCTTGACGGTCGGTCGGTCGGCCGGTCGGTCGGTCTGTCGGTCGGTCGGTCCGTGCGTCTGTAGACACAATTTGTCCGGAGAATTTCTCAGCAACTACTTACAGGATTTTAATAAAACTTCACAGATGTGATCAGTAGTAAGCCTAGTTGTGCTAGCTTAAAGCATTTTTCGTTCGGATTAATTTTCACTGAGTTATACCCCTTTGTTGTTTTTATACAGTATATACAATAGGCAAATTTTGTCCGGACAATTTCTCAGCAATTACTCACAGGATCTCAATGAAACTTCACAGAAGTGATCAGTAGTAAGCCTAGTTGTGCATGCTTAAAGCAATTATTGTTCGGATTAATTTTCACTGAGTTATAGCCCTTTGTTGTTTTTATACAGTATATACAATAGGCAAATTTTGTCCGGACAATTTCTCAGCAATTACTCACAGGATCTCAATGAAACTTCACAGAAGTGATCAGTAGTAAGCCTAGTTGTGCTAGCTTAAAGCAATTTTTGTTCGGATTAATTATCACTGAGTTATACCCCTTTGTTGATTTTATACAGTATATACAATAGGCAAATTTTGTCCGGACAATTTCTCAGCAACTACTCACAGGATCTCAATGAAACTTCACAGAAGTGATCAGTAGTAAGCCTAGTTGTGCTAGCTTAAAGCAATTTTCGATCGGATTAATTTTCACTGAGTTATAGCCCTTTGTTGTTTTTATACAGTATATACATTAAGCAGATTTTGTCCGAACAATTTCTCAGCAACTATTCACAGGATTTCAACGAAACTTCACAGAAGTAATAAGTAGTTAGCCTAGTTGTGCATGCTTAAATCATTTTTCATTTGGATTGATTTTCACTGAGTTATAGCCCTTTGTTTTTTTCTACAGTATATACAATAGGCAAATTTTGTCCTGACTATTTCTCATTGACTACTGCCAGGAATTCAATAAAACTTCTCAGAAGTGATGAGTAGTTAGCTTAGTTGTGCATGCATTAAGCTTGTCTTGGTTGGTTGAAATTTTTCACTGAGTTATGGCCCTTTGTTGTTTTTATACAGTGTATATACAATATCTCAGTAACTACTCATAGGAATTCATTGAAACTTCACAGAAGTTATAAAAAGCAAGCCAAGTTGTGCATGCAATAACCAGGTTTTGTTTGGATTAATTTTCACTGAGTTATGGCCCTTTGTTTTATACAATTAGGTAAATTTTGTCCTTACTATTTCTCAGCAACTACATGCAGGAATTCAGTGAAACTTCTTAGAAGTGATAAGTAGTTTGCCAAGTTGTGCATGTCCACAATAGGTTTTGTCCAAGTAAATTTTAATGAGTTATGGCCCTTTGTTATTTTTTATATAATGTATATTTAGAAACTGGTCAGGATATATCTAAGCAACAATTTGCTGGTATTAAAAAAATGAAAATGCATTATATTTCCCTCTGTAAAATGTAACAATAACTGTGTCAAGGCCGCATCTGGGGGTATTCATCACCTTTAGTGATAGTTCTAGTTTTTCTTGACTTATGTACACTGATATTTAATATTTTATTTATTTCCTTTCCAGGTTGTTTTTGACCTGAGTTTAGCTAGAGGATTAGATTACTACACTGGTGTTATATATGAAGCATGCTTGCAAGGTTGTTATATTTTAAGTATTTTATCACTTTCTGACCTATTGTATGTTAACTTAGTAGATTATAGATTTTAGCTCGAATTTCTTGAAAAAAACTACCAGTAATGCTCAATTCATGCAATTTACTGTTTGACTCTAGTTTGTCGGATTGGTTTCAAAAGAAAGGCAAACAAATAATTAATATGCATGGGTCAAATTGGGTCTAAAATTAACAATTTTTTTTTTTTTATTAATTATCCATCACATTTCTATTAAACTTACTGGGTTCCATTTATATATGTTTAGAGTAGTATATAACATCTTTAAACACATATCTATTTGTCCATTTTTACCTTATTTGGACATGTGTATTTTAAGTTAAGATTGACTATTGGTTTAATGGTGTACATTATACCTGCAGGTTACGCCCATCAACCGTCAGCTGCCAGTGGGGGTCAGGAAGAAGGGAGTGTCAGTGTAGGTAGTGTAGCTGGGGGAGGGAGATACGATGGTCTAGTCGGAATGTTTGATGCTAAAGGCAAGAAAGTACCATGTGTTGGTGTCAGTATTGGCATTGAGAGAGTGTTTGCAATAATGGAACAAAGAGCTATGGTATTATATGCTTCTTTTCTTTGAGTACATAATATGGCCATAGATTAGAAAGTATTGGTTAGCCGTTATGTGATTGACGCTTTAAAAACCCTTTGATCCAATAATTTTTTTTGTAATTTTGATTTTTGAGCTTTTTTTTCACATTGATCTAACATTAAAAAAAATCCTATCCACTGTTAAATGTTTGGATCACATTACTGCAAACCAACATTTCTTTAAGGATGGCATAATCAGTTAAATTTTGGATAGATTGAATAAAGATTTTGGACTTAATTATCAAATAGGTAACCATCCCTGGTTCTATTTCTACTTGGTATGTTACACAGAAACATTTCAGATTAATCTCTTTAGACTTTGGTTTATATTTTATATGATCCAAGAAATTTATATTAAAACTGGCATATTAGTTCAAATTTTTTTATAATAACTTTAACTGAATTTATAAGTGAAGATTAGTTGTACTTAATTGCTGGTTCTTTTTAATTAGTTCTATGTTTAAGAACTATGATTATTGAATTTGCAAGCAGATATTCAATAATGAAACCTTTCATTTGTTGTTTTTGTTGTGTTATTTTCAGGCAAATAATACGAAAATAAGAACTACCGAGACAGAAGTGTATGTTGTGTCTGCTCAAAAACATCTAGTTGAACACAGATTAAGGCTGTGTCAGGAACTCTGGGATGCCAATATAAAGGTTAGCCTGTTACATTTATAAAACACTACTGTAATCTTATCTTTGTGGGATAAATAATGAACGTTTTGTTCCAGTTACCTCCCTTCAACTTGATATGTCACAGTCTATAAAGAATATATTGAGAAGTTGATCAGTCACAGTCTATAAAGAGTATATTGAGAAGTTGATCATGCCTTTTATGAAGGCTGATTTCTGAATATTTTGTTACCAAATGTTTATAATTGCTCAAGAACTAATTGTTTTAAGATTTTGAGTGTTCCGTACAAAAAATGAATAAATAAAATTGATTGTTGTTGACAATGAATGAAACAATTTCACAAAAGTATCCTTTTGATGCCCAGTTACTTTTCCAGATACATATTTTATATAATTGTATTTGAAGTGTAAAAATTATAGCTGAGCAAGATTGAGTGATTGCGTCTGTTGCAAAAAGGATTCAAAGCTGATCAGTAAATTGAAAAAAGGCAATAAAAAATAAACATACTGTGTTGCATTAGAAAGTACAATTCTTGTAGTTATAAATTCTCACTAGTGAATATTTCAGTATGAACAGTTTTACAAGATAAGAGGAACTTGGAATTATGCTGAATCTTGGAATAAAACTGATCAGATATTTTCCTGTAATTATGTCCCCTTTGCACTTGTCTGTCAGTCCATCCATAACCAAACCTTGTCCAACCAATAACTAGAGAACAATTTGGCCTAAGCTCTTCAGATTAGGTAGGGAGTTTGGTCATCACATGTAGACGACCCTTATTGATTTTGAGGTTAGTATGTCAAAGGTCACAGTGACCTTCAGTACAAAAACCCTGTCTGACAAATAACTAATGAACAATTTGGCCTTAGGTCCTCAGATTTGGTTGGGAGGGAGGGTGGTCATCACATGTAGATGATCCCTATTGATGTTAAGTTCTATAGGTCAAGGTCAAAGGTTCAGTTGGCCGTAAGTGGGCATCCGTGTTTCACAAACACTTCGTTTGTACTATTCATTAAGTATTTATTTCATAATTGGAACTATTTCAGACTGAACAGTCCTACAAGAAGAATCCTAAAGCCTTAGATCAGTTCCAGTACTGTGAGACTAATGGTATACCTATTGCTATCATACTCGGACAATCTGAGATCGAGAACAACTGTGTAACCATGAGGCACACGGGCACAAGAAACGAGGTATCTGTTTGTTGATTACTTGATCATAGCCTTGATTTTTACGGAAATTGTTTATTATTGTGATTGGAGGCCCATTAACTTATTGAATTAAGTAATACAGAACAATAGATAAAGTGAAAGTAAAATAAAAGAACTATATATATATAATGAGGAAAAACTATTTGAAATAAGTTGGGATGTAAATGCCTGGTACTTCTGTATCTTCTCTCACCCTCTCTCAGGGGCGACCCCGAAATAACCATAGCTGTCAAATGGGCCGTTAAACAACAGATAAATAAATACATTAATGTAACTTTCGTTTGTAAACAATTTGATTAAAATATTACTTTGTAATATTTTTACAGAGAAAAGTGTCTAGAGATGACCTGGTAGAAGAAATAAGAAAGGAATTGACATCATTATCATCAGTATGATTAGACCATGGGCAGTTAGCATGACATTGTGTCGACGTGAATCGCTTTATTGTATCTTGTCAATATAATACACTGTTTATTTATAATTCTTCTGTAAAAATCTACGGCAGATCTCTTCAGTGTTCTATTTTAGTGTGTGACAAGCATTTAACTTTTTGGATTTTATTTGAATAAGTGCTATAACTATAACTAATTCTTTGACTTTACTTACAGTGTAAGGACTTAACATTGTGGAAGAAGTTTTTTTCTTGAGTAATAATGCAAATTGTGGGAATGATCAAAATTGTTCAACATTACATGCACATTTGTTTAAAGTAATATTTACATTGATGGATTTTAGTCTCTCTATATTGTAATTATCTCCCTTGGTGGCAGCAAGTCATTCCCTTTTAAGAAGACTTTTCCTTCATGTGAAGAGAAGTTGCCATCTCCGTGTGGAAGAGTAAGTTAGTACTGGTTAGAATACAGTCCAGGAAAACTGTTAAGGTGAATCAGCCGCTGTATATAGCTCAAATATTGTTGAGAAGGCATTAAATCCACTGAAACAAAAATGTACATATCTCCCTTTAAAAACTCCATGAGACTGTGATGATAGAATATATAACACTTGATTGTTCATACTGATGTGTTCTCAAGAAGTTTAAACTTGTTCCATAAAGTGTCCCATTTCTTTATAAAACCTCTATGTTGCTCAAGTTGCTATGTAACGTGTGTTGAAGAATTGGAATTTATTTTAGAATTATGACCAAAAAAAACATATTTCAACCTAATGTTAAGTATATTATTATATTTGTACAACTGATTTAAATACTTAATTGATGATTTTTTGTTTGATTTTATGCTTTTCTTTGATCTTTTCTATGCATATAAGTGAGTTACAACATTTCTAATAATGTAAATAATCTAAGAAGGAATTGTCTGTATATTAAGTAGTAATGTTGATGACTGTAAGCATGGTGAAGCACTAAGTCAAATGTTATTAAATGATAATTTTTTATTATCAGACTGTTATCTTTAACTGTGTTACTTTTGCACATCAGCATTGAAAATTGACTAAAATTTGTGTTAAGGCTCCATCCCAACTACCAAGCCAAGTCTGGTTTTAAGAAAATCTCCAAAAAAAATGATGAGGCAGATGATTTACACTGCGCATAATAAAGATCCTGGAAAACTTAATAAAAAAGAGTTGGGATATAAATGCAGATTATCCTGTTTCTTATCTCCCTTTTCTCTGGGTGGCTCTGAAATTACCATAGTTATCAAATGGGCCGTTTAACCAACAGATAGATAAATAGAAAGATTGTGATTAATGTATTGGTATTTTGATTTTATGATATCTTAATCATGACGCTTTGAATAAAAATATTGAACAATGATTTGTTTTATGTTGTTAATGAATGATTTGATGCTCTTTCAGTATTATGATTAGAATTGAACACATAGAAAAAATACTCATCATCAATAAAGTATTTTTTTAGGCTTGAAAAATAGTCATGACTTTGTTCACCTGACCAATCAAATAAGGGTTATAAGTAATATTTTTATGCCCCGTATCGATAGATCAGGGACATACTGTTTTTGGTCTGTCTTGTTTGTCTGTCTGTTTGTACCAAACTTTAACCTTGTCTATAAAAATCAAAATGCTTCCACCTACTGTCATCAAACTTCATCTGTTGGTTCCTCATGACAACCTCTATACAGGCCCTGTGCATTTTCAGGTCACAGGACACCTGGAAAGGGCATTGTGTTATTAAAACAAACCTTGTTTCTTTTCTAAAATTACTTCTGAACATTTCCTAGTTAATGAGTTTGAACGTGAACTTTAACAAGGAATTATGACCATATTTGATAGAAAATAACATATTTTCAAGATATTCTACTTATTTATACTATAATTTAAATTTGCATTTTTCTTGTCAAACTCCATGTTCAGACTTATCAATGATAACTTTTTTTATAACAAAATATGAAATTTGTGAATGGGTACATGTGGACTTCAGAGTGGGTACATTTTGACTAAAATACAGTGGGTACATTTTGGTAGACGGTACATTTTGACCAGTTTCCATTGTATGCAGAATATTTCATTGAAGATAAAATACAGTACCCTTTTACATAAAAATAATGTACATATGTGGAGAGAGATGCAGTATTTATAAACGAATCGATTTAACAGTAAATTACAAGCAGCCAAATTTCTATAGTTACCGTAATTCAAGAAATGGAGTCCTTAGGCATTGTCATTTTGTCTTGGATAAAATAACTCCAATCACACCCTAACACATAGTAGAAACATAAAAATATGAAAGGTCAAAGTAATATTAGTATTTCGGACTGTTTGCACAAAAGGAGACCAGTTTAGAATGGGCAACAGCCATTTTCAATATTATTTCAGTTATATCGTGGCGAGCAGAATCTTAACCAGCTTCCCTGGACTTCATTTGGACCTTAACCAGTACTTACCACACTATATCCACAAGCTACTGTCAAGCTACCCCACATAATTCAGAAGTGGGGACAATTTAACATAGGATGTAATACCGTACTGTCAGTGACATATTTGGTTGAAGATACAAAATGATTTGTCACTGACAGTGTGAGCCTCGCCCCGCGGTTCGAATTCACAACCTTTTGATCAGTAGACCTGGGCCCATATTCAATATACATCTTAAGATTTTTTTTAACTTAAGTCGAAACTTTTACTTAAGTGTAATTTTTTTTCATGGTAAAAGTTTGTCGTTTTTTTTCTCTTTTTTAGCTCACCTGATTTATCAGGTGAGCTTTTAGGATCGTTGAATGTCCGTCCTCCGTCCACAATTAGTTTGTTTACACTCTAGCAACCGCAGCTCTTAACGAATCACAATGTATATGGCCATAATGTCTCGGCTAAGTTCGATTATGGGCAAAATCGGACAATAACTTCTTTATGGGCCCTTGACTTAGAAAATTTGCTATATTTGAGTTTGTTTACACTCTAGGGCATTCATTTATTCACCAATCCTAATAATATTTTCAGTTATTGTGTATAATCAAAAGATCTTGGAGAAGTTCGATTATTGGCGGAATCGGACTAGAACTTCAAGAGTTATGGGCCATTGATTTTGAAAATTTGCTATATTTTAGCTTGTTTACACACTAGCGCCTTCATTTATATACCGATCCTAATAATATTTTAAGTAAATGAGTATAACCAAAAGATCTTGGACAAGAGCGATTATGGGCGGAATCGGACCTCATCTTCAAGAGTTATTGGCCCTTGACTTAGCAAATTTGCTATATTTTAGCTTGTTTACACTCTAGCGCCTTCATTTATTCACCGATCCTAATCATATTTACAATGAATGTGTATGACCTTATGGTTTTGGACAAGTTCAGTTATGGGTGGAATCGGACCACAACTTCAAGAGTTATGGGCCCTTGGATTAGAAAATTTGCTACGTTTTTGCTTGTTTAACAGTATTATACCTTCATTGTTGGTTTTGATCTCAAAATCTACGTAAAAATGAGTTTTACGAGATGGAAACTATATTACCTGGTCATTAATTATTGGCCTTTGTTCTCAGGTGAGCGATAAAGGGCCAATGTTGCCCTCTTGTTTCGTTTTCAGTACAACAATATAAGACATTGAACGTGACATTTTACGTTAACATAAAAAAGGAAAAAGAAAAGAAAAAAAAACGCGTAGAAAAGCCTACCTACATACTCTATTATCTTTGGACCGTGTTACCGCCTTCCAACATTTTTTTGCGATTTTATAAGCGCATTGTTTTTCAGCGATTAATCTGAATAATCAGAAAGTACGAACTTCTCTAGCGCACGTTATGATGACGTATCATACAATAAGGATCTATAGCATCGCTATTTCCACACTATGTACTACAGTGGCCCCGAGGTTATAAATTAAAACGTATTGTCGATCTCAAAGTTCAAATCCCATATATCGCCTTTTATCTTGACCAGACAATAATGGTATATTTGATATCATATCAGCATGAATATGTATTTGAACGTTAATTAGCTCTATCTTTTCAAATATAATATTTTGTAAAATGGAATTGAGATTTGAGCTTTAAGATAGTTAATAATTAAATTTGACAACCTCGGCGCGGCCTTTTTGATTTTTGATATCCACCAAGGAGAGACCCGCGACAATTTATTCGCCTTGTTGCTAATTGTTCACATGTTAAGATTAAATCTCATTAACTGAACAGAAACACTCTGTAAGTAATTTATAATTATGTTGTCAAGAGGATATATGATTAGAATCTACTTATTTGTAAATATTGATAGGAAGATGGCTCTCTTATTGTTAAGAACATCAAAATCCTGTTGTTTTCCAGTTTCGTTTTCAAATTTTGTAGACTCGCCAAAAGCTATACAATAGTTAATATTGACCAAAAAGTTTTTGATGGATAATTATTTATATAGTTTATTTAAAAAATCATCAGGCCAATTGGCCCATGAGGATATCATATTTACAACATATTTTTAACATACATGTATAATTAATAACCGTACTCCTATACATACACCTACATACAAAATAAAACATTTAATACAATCCTAAGTTTTGGGAGAAGCTATGCGAATGACCAAAGTAGCATTATAATTGAGTAATTAACATAGCATGATTTTCAGTTTATCAGTTTTTATAATACAGTGCAAGCTCCCCAGAGCCGCCCTCTCTTGCGCAACAACCTCCCTAGCTAATACAACAGTATGATTTTTTCCCAACTGTACCATTTAACTTTTAATTTAACCTCTTCAGAGCAACAACCTCTCAATAACAACATAATTTTGCTTCTCCCAAAGGGTGTTGCTTTGGAGAGGTTGCACTGTACATGCGATTGTGCATACATTTGATATGGCTGACATATTTCAGTCACGTTTCATAAGCACTTCTTGACCCGATTCAAAAGAAAGTAACTAACGACGAATAAACGTGTATATGAACTACGAATTTCTTTTCCTGACTGAAATTTATTTGCTCAAAACAATTCTCAAGTTATATTACAAAAAAGTACGCACTCATCCCAAATGCAGGCCCTTAATGATCTACTATCGGCGATACTGCACTTTTTTGTCTATATACATTGTATGGTGTCGCGACAAAGTGTAGAAATAAAGAAATGCACCGGACGTACAAAATCTTGACAATGTGTGTATATCCTGGAGGTTCTTTTTCGCTGAGAACATTTTTTGGAGAATGTCGATGGACTAAAATTTGACGACTGGTGCTCAGACTTTTACATCAGCTCAGCAGTATATGAATTGTCTCGTACCAAGGACATTGTATTACATGTTGAACCGGTCGAGTGGTTAGACTCCCCACCTTCGGAGCGGGAGATCAGAGGTTCGAACCTTAGTGGATACTGGATTAGAAATGATACGGTTTGTTGGTGAACCGCCAGCAAGTTAAAAATATGATTACCCTAAGCCCATCTCAGCCGGGCGCCCGGCAAAAAGAGAAGAGATTTGGGAGTTACTGTGTGCACAAAAGATGTGTGTCTCATAAGCCAACTTGGCTGGCTCTTTCAATTTGTTGACACTATAATAAACAAAAAACCTTAACCTTTTATAGTGTCCCTGTAATATACTATAGTGTCCATGTTCGGACCCAGTCTAAACCGAAAATGGTCGATGGCGGCAGTCAACTACACCCTCATTGTGGCTATCTGTGTGTTAAACAGATATGAAACTATTAACATTTGGGATGATAGCTTGTCTAATGTGGTCACCAAGTTATAAGTATCTGTTTTAATAACAGGATACATCCTGGTTCATAAACAACCAGTATATATAAATTAACGACCTGATAAAATCTCCAGGCAATTAACAGATTTATCTGCAGTTCATACCATTGTCCAGTACTCCATCCACTTTGTTTCAACGTTAAAATAGTCATGGAGAATAAAGGTACGTATCAGTTCTTATTTTGGTACATAATTTTTTTAAAGTTGATAATTTCTTTTATGTAACTCACCTTCGGATTTATATCTTAATATTTAAGTTGGATTTGTTTTTTATATAGGTTGGATGTTCAATTTACTAGCTTCAACAAAATTTTCTAAAATTGTCAATTAATGTTAAATTATATAATCTATTTACGTGGAAGAAGAAACAGGCCACCACTCGGGTGGGAGGAATACCCATGTTCGGTAGAGCCGGGATACGGCCATGTCCGCCAGGTCTGGGATTTGACCATTTCCACCAGATCGAATATTCGGCCCATGCCGTCAAATCCTGTGATCGGTTGACCGCAGTTGTGTCTATATTTGGTACATATGCTACTAATTAAACTAACTGTTCGCATACATCTATTTTATATACGTTTATAAGCAATTAATAAAACTGGCAATCAAATCTTTTCACGTGGATTATAACTTACCCTTTTATCCAAATGCGCGCTACACGACCAGTAGTCGTCGATGCGACCTAAAATAACATTAAACATACAAATTTAAAGTTAATACATTTCGCCGTCGACATGGAAAATGGAATCATAGTATGTACATTCATTTTATTGTTAATTTGATTTGGGTAATTCCATTTATTTCTGTATAAACTATAATGTTATAAAACTACAAGTCACGAGGGATGAACCAGATGTTCGTGAACACTATGTACGAGTATGTAGACGTTTAACAAATATTCATTAAACGTTTTATCAGTTTATTTTAAAAATCCTATTTTAAGTCATTTTTAATACAGAACAAACAAGGAAGACAGGTTTGAATTCCGGACACAGTCCACGGCACCATTACGACGTCCTGATCATGTTCAGCACAATAAGCCGAGTGCAATCTACATGACTCAATGCTCGTGGTTAGCTAGTTTCTCAAAATATTCGACGTTCGCTGCGATACAATTTTCAAGTAGGCAAACCTATAATCTAAAGAAAACCTTATTGTAACACAATTATATTGGTCTAATTCTGTATATTTCCAGCTTACAACCAAGAGCCTCCGCCAGGGTACTCTACACAGCCCGCAGGACAACCACCAAATACAGTGGTAACGTATTTTCTATATTTCATATCAAAATTAATATTAAAGCGATCCATAATGTTAAATCAGTAATAGATCCGATTTTCTCAAGACAAGAGCTTAAAAAATACTGTATCTTTATGAAGATTTATCACAACCCCTTGACCCCTTCAATTCAACCCGTGGCTTCCAGATCTAGGGTCCCTAATTTTACTTCTATTCGTTGACGTCACATACACGTGTAATTTGGTTAAAGCCATGTTTACGATTACCCGACTGGCGCTTTTTTTGGGACGCAGACTCTTATGTTTCTAACAACTAAATTCAAAGTTTTGCCGGGTGATGAATCGTGGCTTCACTATCTGATATTCAACGTAGGTCATGTTATAGAAAATATGATTTTTTCCGAGGTTAATAAAGTACATGTACATACATAATTTATTAGTCGGTCTTATACTGATCGAAAGTCTCTACAAATCATTTAAATACTTTTTGAATAGTAAATTGAATTGTCTGATATTGTTTCAATGTCCATGGGATAAGGCGTACATAAGACCATCCGGGTTTTCATCAAACCCGCCGGATCCAACTTTTTATACCAATCCTATTTCTTCTGCCCACCATAGCCTTTTTTCGGTCTATTAAAATGTTGATTTTTTTCTTGCGGATATTTTTATGTTCATAAACAACGTATGTCTCCGAACTAAAATAAAAGAAGCATACTAATTTTATACAATGTTCTGCTTAACTTTGACCCTATTTTACTGGGGATGGGGGTAGCGGAAACCAGGTTATTTTTTACCAGAACTCGAATTGTGAATGTTTTTAAAATTTGAGTATATATACAGCCAAACCTGTGTTAGCGGCCTTCTCCGAATAAAAGCTACCCTGTGAATAAAGGTCATTCATTTAAAAAACGGCATTGGTTATTTATGACACTGAAAACGACATCTGAATAAAGGCCACGCACCTGTCAATAAAGGCCACGCACCTGTCAATAAAGGCCACGCACCTGTCAATAAAGGCCACGCACCTGTCAATAAAGGCCACGCACCTGTCAATAAAGGCCACATTTTGTATTTACCAAGGATGGCCTTTGTACACAGGTTTGACTGTAATGTTAGAATTTAAATCTAGATACAATGATATAGATTCTACCATCACTTACATCAACTCAGGAAGTAGGATCTGTCAAGTATATTGTTTAAAACATAAATAAACATATCAACATTACGATTTCTACGTAAAACAATATCCGTCTCTTGGTACAGACAATCATGCTGATACAGAAACTATTTCCGAAATTTCCTGCGTTTGACACAAACACGTGTTTGTGATAACTACTTTTACGACATATATAACGTCAAATAAAATCACTTAAAATCGATTTCGTCACGTGCTCTGAGTAAACACTTGAAGCAATTTTATAAGTGCACATTGTACGTAAAACTGCAATTACTTTAACCCGTTATTATAATTATTTATTTTAGATTGTCACTCAACCTGTGGCTACAACTGCTATCATACAAAGTCCTCCAAATTACTTCGCTCTGTCAATATTTTCATGTCTGTTCTGTTTCTGGCCGACTGGACTTTTGGCTATCTACTATTCTATGCAGGTGAGTATGATGGGGAAGTGTAGATATAATTTTGTGACTTTATTCGGAACATCTCTGTCGATTCAAATCTCCCTCTAGTTGGTCGAGGGGTGCCGAATGTTTATGCTTCTTTTTTCAGTGGATTTCACGCCGTTTTTCAACATTTTTTATCAGTAATATTCCGACGACAGCCGGTTCACCTAACCAGATTTTTGGACAGTATTCTAAGTTTCTAACCAGTACTAATTAATGTACTCTTCCTCAAGGAGCTGGCAAACAACCTCCACATAAGGAGAAAATGCGTTCATTTTTGTCAACTTTTCAAAGAGGGTACGACCTGCCACGGCCGTGATTCGAACAGAAATCGCTGGGTTACAAGTCCAACACCAAGGGGCACGGCCGCGGTGTACGCGCTTCTTTCGGAACTTCTTGGCACTTTTCTTCCGTCATTGAGAAATATCTACATTGTAGTTATTTAGTTATTGACCACTATTATTTCGTTTTAGACAAACAACCTGCTGTCTAGTGGTGACGTGTCTGGGGCAGGGAGAGCTTCTAAGAATGCAAAGACTTTGTCCATGGTCAGTATTGCCGTTGGATGTTTGTTTATGTTACTTCTTATCATTCTGGCTGCTACTGGCAATCTTGTGACCACTCATTATTCATACGGGTACTGATATCTGTATGACGTCACATATCTTCATGACGTTACACAGTTCGAGATCTCCACCACCCATTGGTCGACTTGGCTGTGGTATAAGTTTCGTACATGAAACGGTCATTCCAACAACATTTTAACTACACGAATTCATTCCAAAATTGAACGTTATATGTGTATATTCTCTCACTGTGTGTCATAAATGACTGAGATGTACATAATAAACACTGTTTTCTAACCATTTCACCATTTCACTACAATCAACTTATTATGTCATGTATTCTGCACGTATTTGCTATTGAATTTCATTTAAAAAAAATAAATTAGAAAGTGTTTGTTTATTTATTTCATCCAATGGTTCCCTGTTACTCGCCTATTATATAGATACGTCTAACAGTGGGTAAGTAGGAAGGGATTTTTGTCATATAATGTGTCAATATGTATGAAAAGAACAAACCTAGTTTTGATGGTCATAATCGCAAAACATATTTGAGTCAGAGGATTTTTGAATGAGACATTTTGAAGGGTTATAGAGTTTTGAATATCAAATTTTCTATTTAAAACAAAAAAACGACGTTTATATCAGATTTTGATGGACGGACATAAAAATATTGATAAACCCGACCACTGATACCAGTGCAATAAGCAAGTAGTCCAAACTAGTCAATTATCTATGTCCGTGAAGTTGGCAGCCCAGCAGCCTAGCAACCCAGCAGCGTGAAGTTGGCAGCCCAGCAGCCTAGCAGCCCAGCAGCGTGAAGTTAGCAGCCCAGCAGCGTGAAGTTAGCAGCCAAGCAGCCTAGCAGCCCAGCAGCGTGAAGTTAGCAGTCCAGCAGCCTAGCAGCCCAGCAGCTTAATATATTTCTACAGTTAAACTGCACCACAAATCATGCAAAGACTTAAAAACGCATGAAGTAATAACATTATGTTTCTGTCATGTTTATTAGAAGAAAAAAATACGATTTTTATCGATTTTGTGAATCTGGCAGTGTAGCGGCCGCATAGCGGACTATTATAGTCAAACATATAAAACGCATAAGAAATCCGGCTAAACACTTACGAATCGATGATATAATTCGATTTTATTCCTTTAACGTTCATAAGATGAGAACTTACACATTTTTTCATTTTTTGTTTCTTTTTGTGAAGTTGGCAGCCCAGCAGCGTAACATCGTAATATATATTTATACAGATAAACTTCACAACAAATCGAGCTAAATACTTAAGAATGCATAAAATAATGTCAGTCTGTTGTTTAAACATTCATTAACATTTTTTTTCAATGTGAAATTAGCCGCTGCTAGCAGCGTGAAGTTGGCAGCTAGCAGCATCTTATTTCACGCACAAAAATAATATATTTTCATTTAATTAACGTTCAAACAACAGACTGACATTATTTTATGCATTCTGGAGTATTGTTCTTGATTTGTTGTGAAGTTTATCTTGTCACCCGTACATGAGATGTCAAGAAGGAACCAGTTTAGACGGAAATCTGTTAACGCCTCCATACCAGTTTGAATAGACTGCAGGCGGGAACTAAACATACATTCCTATAGATAGAGTGTTAATGTGATATTATTATTATATAGTTTTTCTTGCTTGTATCTAATGTCAGTAACAAGTAAACATAATGTATATAGTGACTGTTACAAGGCGGAACAAAAAGTTCTTTTTGATAATCCAGACATTCGAATGCTTTATAATCACAGAACAGGGAGAGTGCCATAGTAATATAACTTCCCTTTTATGATATATTAAAGTCAAATACAACTGACCAAGGTCCAACATTTCAAAATGTTGCATGGTTCAAAGTTAATCAATCTATTATGTTTGAATGTCACTATTTATAAAGATCAGGTACCTCAATGGTCATTCAAAATTTAGAACAGGACTATGAACTACATGTGCTGGGCGCGTAGCCACGCCCGGCCCACTAAGCCCCATCTGACTTTCCCAGAATTTCGATCAATATATTCTACATGTATAATATATTGATCGAAATTCTGGGAAAGTCAAATGGGGCTTAGTGGGCGGGATGGCTGCGCACCCGGCACATGTGCTTTAAACTAAACAACAAACTGAACCAAGCGACTAGTTGATCAATCGAAGACAACAAAATGATCAATGTTAATTAAACTGTTACTAACCCCAGATATCGAGTGCTCCTCTAGTTAAAGCATCAGGCCCATCATTTAACGTCTCCAGAGTTAAAGTCTGTGTAGATAAACAATGAAGACGTAATTTCACTCATAGATCGAAATAAGTGTACAATAACCCCATGGAAACCGGACTCTCAGAAATCCGGAATTTTCAGAAAACCAGACTTTTTTGTCCAGTTCAGATGGGGTCCGGATGGCAGGATTTTTACTATACATGTATATGATAGGATTTATGCGTTTATGTTGAAAATTCGTAATGTTATATATATGCATAAACTATGGCTGTAAAATTTTCGTATTATTTAAATGCATACTATGGTATGATGTGTCACGTTTTAAAGAATATAGCCCGCTCTGTAAGCTAAGTGAATAGAGCGTTGTATGAAGTATAAAATGACAACAATTAAGTGTAGGAACATTTTAGGTGTCACAGGATTTGTCGCTGGGGATTTACGTCGCACCAACAGACAGGGTCGTTAGGTGACCTAGTTTTCAGCATTTTACCAGGGCAGAGCTTACACTGACCTTCCGTGAACAAACTAGACATATTTCTCACTCATAATGTGTTCGTCAGTTTCCATAAACGTCATTGATTATATACAGCAAAGACTACCTGTGAATAAAGGCCACATTTTGTCTTTCTCAAGGGTGGCCTTTGTTCACAGGTTTGACTGAAGCAATAATATCTGCATGTATACAACCTACCGGCTTGATGAAAAGTTTGCCATCACGAACATAGCTATTAGTACGGTTGTTGGTGTAATACTCAAATTCCCAGTTCTGAAACAAAAACAAACTACAGATTATATAATACATTACACTTCCAATGATATGTCATGACCCTTATTCCAGAATCGTAAATATTACTACATTTTTTTGCGTTTTGAGGAAAATGCGTTTAAAGACGGGTAAGTTAAGTATTAAACAATTGATGAGTTATACGTTCGTGGCGCAGTTATTTAGTTTCTTCCTTTTTGAGTTACACTAATGTAAGTTAGTGCATGTTGTGCAGTGTTCAGAGATGAATCCAAAGATACCAAACACTCCATTTTTGTCCAAATAAATGAAGGAATTAGAGTGTTATCAAATCTTAAAAACATACATTTTGTACGTAATCCTAGCTCATATGAAATACTAGTATATCATCAGTGTTTCTCGACATCGGTTTAATTATTCCCAATAAATTTCTAAATTATGCAATTGACTTGCCATTGGTCCTGCTGATAATGCTATGATAATTAAGGTTATCTGTCAGTTTTCAAATGATGGCCTTTGTTCACAGATGTGAGTGTACATGTAGTTGATAGGACTTACCCCACCACTGCTAGCAGTAATTTCATGTTCCCATACGTCTAGGTTTAATGTATCAAAGTTATCTTCAAATATCAAACATGGAAATGTCGAACATGTTAATGGGCGGATAGAACTTCCGGTACAACCACAAGAACCACTGGAAGCTGTCGCTGTTGCGCTCAATAATCCAGAGGCGACTGGTTGTGTCTGAGAAGAGTCTGTACCTGTGTTAGGACCGGAATTTGTCGCGTCTGTGTCTTTGTTAACTGCACTAGAATCGATGGGATCTGTGGAGTTCGACATTGGCATAGCATCGGTGAATAATGGTCTAGAAGTTTGGGCATGTGTAGTAGGCTTCGATGTTGTTGTTGTAGTTGTTGTTGTAGGACCTATGCGTGTTTGAATGGGTTTATTTATAGAAATACACATGTATGTATGTATGTATGTATGTTACGTTAAAATGATGTTAATTAATCATGACATTGGTCTTTTGGATGTGTTTGAAGTTAAGATTTATATCGATTTTCTTTCGAGAAAAAAATACCAGAAACTTAATGAAAAAAAAACAGGTTGAAACCTTCTTCTTCATCTGAACATGTACAGCAATTATAATTAACAACTAATATTAACTGTAAATAAAATATGGGATATCCAGCATCATTAAATGCACGTAGGTCTTTTGAATGGATGCGTTAAAGAAGGGCCTCCTTCCGCCTTTGTTAAAATAAAGATAAGCCCGTTATCTGATATTTGTTTGTTTGTTTCATTGGGTTTTACCCCATCCCCCCTTTCAACAGCCAGTCATATGAGGCGGACAGTCCACCTAATCATCGTTCCTAGGAAGAACCAGTACTAGACTCCAATCATCCGTAAGCAACTGCCTACCTTCCCACATAAAGAGTCAAGGTCGGTAGCTGGGCTCAAACCCACGACCCGCTATCAGTGAGACTTTAGAGTGATTTTAAAGTCAGCGACCTTAACCACTCGACCACGCAGGCGGCTCAGGTATCAATATAAGAGGGATAAAATGTCAATACTTACCAACAGCTGTCCATGTTTGATCTTTTACTACATGACCTTGTCCATTTTGTATGTAATTGTACCAGTAGTGAACAGTATCACCTGGATGAACGACCACCTCTCGGTTCTCATGCACCCATTCATTACCTTAAAATAGTTTTATAGAAACTGTTGTTGCATACCGTCATTTCATTCATTCCATCGGATTTAACGCCATTTCAAGATTGGTTCAGATATATCTCGGCGGGAAGTTATGCTAACCAGCTTCCCTGGACTTCATTTAGGCCTTAACTAGTACATTTGTACTAACCACATTATATTTGTAATCCTTTGCCAAGCTACCCCACATGATTCAGAGGTGGAGGACAATCTAACAGGGGATGTAAGAATTTCAGTCGTCACGGACAGTGTGTGCCTCGCCCGCGAACTGCATACTGTCAAACCTGTGAACAAAGACCACTCGTGGGAAGGACAAAATGTGGCCTTCATCTACAGATGATCGTTATTAGGAGGTCAATTTGTTCTAAATAATCAATGTCGGTGTTTAAAAGAATACCCATTATTCACATGATGGCCTTTATTTGGAGGTGGCCCCTTATATTGGTTTGACTGTACATTAATTATAGTATAGAGTCCGCTTTTTGTATACATGCACTTAGAAACTAATTATAAGCTACGTTCTTAATTGAAAAAAATTTCTGAATGTTGCGACTTGGAGTTAAAGGCATTTAGCGATTACTTGTCTGTTGGCGGTTGGTGCAACGTTACATCACTGAGTAAAAAATCAATTGCTCCTAAGCCGGCATATCAAATATCTCTGATAGCGATTAAAAAGAAAAAAAGCTGATAAAAGCTGACCTGTTTGTGTTGTTGTATCTACAGCATACTGTCCTGCAGCTACACCATTTAATGGTTGGTTTATACGAAATCAATGAAATACCAGGTTTATCTGAAAAAAGAGGGACCAAAAAATACGAATGAATTAATACAAATGCGGACATATGTACATGTATTGTATTCAATACACCATCTGTTCGGACGAGGAAATCAACCGACTAGCACAATTTTAAGAAATTATCCTTTTTTCACTTATTTTCCAGAAATTGTTAAAGTTTGCTCACTCAGTATTCGTTAAACTGGTTCCCGTTGACTTGTGTGTACAATCCTTGGTGCACTGCAACATGGAACGGGAACCAGTTTAGGTATTTGTCTCAGTGGGTTTAACGATGTTTTTCGACAATGTTTCAGTTATATATGTCGACCGGTTTACCTAACCAGCTTTCCCGGACTGTATGCTAACCAGTACAAACTTACTCTTCCATAAGGAGCCAGAAAATTCTCGATATTTGGAGGAAAATCGACCATTTTAGTCAAATTTTCACAGAAGATTATGAGCCGTCGTCACCTGACCCGGAGCGCCGGGTTACAAGTCCAGCATATTAATCACTTAATCAAGGCCGCGGCTAGAGTTAAATTAGAGGGTCCAATAGATGAGAAAATTCAAAAGTGAAAACTACAATTCAAAATACAGTGAAACGGTCACCTTCCAACAACGGCCACTGCTCTCGTCAGTATGCGGAAATCAACATTATATTAAAACTGTTTTATGAAATAAGGCGACTTCGTCATAATTGTCATTATTATGCATCCTCTGCATTTCGAAATGGTTCAGTTTGTTATGAGTTTATAGTCAGAGAGTGCTGGTTTTGTGGACATCTTGAAGTAATTATCTGGCACTTGGATTGTGTCCATTAATCCAGAACTAGTCCTGACCGACACCGTCTTTAATGGAAGAACATTAAAAGCAATTTCGTTCAAAAGTATAAGCGACAGTGTTGAATATTTACCTACCTGGAAATGCAAATCTTACTCCCTGGGGATTTAGAAGGCTTATATAAATATCTTGTGAATCCGATTTCTCCATTATAAAAGCATCAACATGTTTCAATGTGTCCGTATGTATAAAGACAGCAAGTGCTGTCACAGCTAGAAATAACTTCATATTCTGTAAAATAACAAATAAATACAGTAAATATGTATGAATGGCGTTGTCAACTGTCAGTGTTACTGTTTTAATAAGCACAGAGTAGGGACGTTCTATGGCCTTTACTGGAAATTTTACATCGCACAGAGTTGTTTTATAGATATGGTATATAACGTACAGGATTCAAGCGATTTGTTGTTTTATAGATATGGTATATAACGTACAGGATTCAAGCGATGTGTTGTTTTATAGATATGGTATATAACGTACAGAATTCAAGCGATGTGTTGTTTTATAGATATGGTATATAACGTACAGAATTCAAGTGATGTGTTGTTTTATAGATATGGTATAAAGCGTACAGGATTCAAGCGATGTGTTGTTTTATAGATATGGTATATAACGTACAGGAGTGAGAAGATATTGGTTCTTCTGTACAAACTAATGCTTGTTTTGTCCAAAAAACTACAGAAAGCAAAAACAATTACTCTGACTGAAGGACACTTAAACAATGATAATGATAGACAGTCATCAACAGACACTATATTTTGAGAACTTGTAACTAGTAGTTCAGTGAAATAAAATATTTTGTTTTGTTTTTGCTGTGTTTCCATGATTTAGATTTTTAGTATTGTTCAGAAGAAAATAAACAACGAGAATGGTGCGTTTCAAATTTTATCCTTGTATTCTTCAAACCATATACGAGTATATAAAATAAACCAAACTGATTTGTCCACAGGAAAGTAAAAATCGACATTTTCTTGATTGCAAGTGCTTCAATAATTGAATACTTGTTGTTTAAATTATGCCCAATAATGCTTTAAAAAATGCAACAAAAACTAATTGTGACTTAAACAGAAAAATGTGTAACATGAAACATTTAGACACATGATTATTATCATTAAGTCCAAATTGTATTAACATAAAATAAAGTTTTTAGTTTAAGAGCGTTCTTTGTTATGTTAGTTGTATGAAGGTGTGACACAGTTATACGGTCTACGGTTATATGGTATTGTATAGATTGCGTTAACCCCCGGGGCACAAATATTACAATGTGGACGTAAATTAAAGCATGTTTTTAGTTTTTAGTGTATATCTACTAAATTGTTCCGTATTTTGTTACTCAAATAAAAAAAGGTACTAAGTATTATTTAACATCAACCAGCCCATGAAAATACATTACAATAAACACCAAAATAGATTTATTAGACATACATTTAGTATAAATTTACATATTCTAACCATGTTTTAAGCATTAGCACAGTGGTATATAAGGTGTTAAAATTACGACATTGTTATCAATTCATGATCAGGTGTATAGCCATTCTCTTGATAGGGTTGCACATACGCCTTTGTTTTTTAGTTTGTGTCGTGCTATTCTTACGACACCGTTTGTAATTCAAACGACGTGCATTTATTACGACGCCGTTATGCAAATAATACGTAGTAATGTTCTTACGACGACACCGTTAGTAAATAAAACGACGTGTTATTTTCACGACACCGTTTGTAAATAAAACGACGTGTTATTTTCACGACGACACCGTTAGTAAATAAAACGACGTGTTATTCTCACGACGACGCCGTTAGTAAATAAAACGACGTGTTATTCTCACGACGACACCGTTAGTAAATAAAACGACGTGTTATTTTCACGACGACACCGTTAGTGAATAAAACGACGTGCTTTTCTTACGACGACACCGTTAGTATATAAAACGACGTGCCATTCTTACGACAACACCGTTAGTAAATAAAACGAAGTGTTATTCTTACGACGACACCGTTAGTAAATAAAACGAAGTGTTAATCTTACGACGACACCGTTAGTAAATAAAACGAAGTGCCATTCTTACGACAACACCGTTAGTAAATAAAACGAAGTGTTATTCTTACGACGACACCGTTAGTAAATAAAACGAAGTGTTATTCTTACGACGACACCGTTAGTAAATAAAACGACGTGTTATTCTTACGACGACACCGTTAGTAAATAAAACGACGTGTTATTTTCACGACGACACCGTTAGTAAATAAAACGACGTGTTATTCTTACGACGACACCGTAAGTAAATAAAACGAAGTGTTATTCTTACGACGACACCGTTAGTAAATAAAACGACGTGTTATTTTCACGACGACACCGTTAGTAAATAAAACGACGTGTTATTCTTACGACGACACCGTAAGTAAATAAAACGACGTGTTATTTTCACGACGACACCGTTAGTAAATAAAACGACGTGTTATTTTCACGACGACACCGTTAGTAAATAAAACGACGTGTTATTCTTACGACGACACCGTTAGTAAATGAAACGAAGTGTTATTCTTACGACGACACCGTTAGTAAATAAAACGAAGTGTTATTCTTACGACGACACCGTTAGTAAATAAAACGACGTGTTATTTTCACGACGACACCGTTAGTAAATAAAACGACGTGTTATTCTTACGACGACACCGTAAGTAAATAAAACGACGTGTTATTTTCACGACGACACCGTTAGTAAATAAAACGACGTGTTATTTTCACGACGACACCGTTAGTAAATAAAACGACGTGTTATTTTCACGACGACACCGTTAGTAAATAAAACGACGTGTTATTCTTACGACGACACCGTTAGTAAATGAAACGAAGTGTTATTCTTACGACGACACCGTTAGTAAATAAAACGACGTGTTATTTTCACGACGACACCGTTAGTAAATAAAACGACGTGTTATTTTCACGACGACACCGTTAGTAAATAAAACGACGTGCTATTCTTACGACGACACCGTTAGTAAATAAAACGACGTGTTATTTTCACGACGACACCGTTAGTAAATAAAACGACGTGTTATTTTCACGACGACACCGTTAGTAAATAAAACGACGTGTTATTCTCACGACGACACCGTTAGTAAATAAAACGACGTGTTATTTTCACGACGACACCGTTAGTAAATAAAACGACGTGTTATTTTCACGACGACACCGTTAGTAAATAAAACGAAGTGTTATTCTTACGACGACACCGTTAGTAAATAAAACGACACCGTTAGAAGATACAACGACGTTTGTAAATAAAACGTGCTATTCTTACGACAAAGAGTTATTTCCCTTTACATTAGCATCGAAGTCTATGGGAGTATTAAAGACAAAAGAACATCCATTTCAATAAAAACTCATACAAAAAGGATGTGATTACACAATATCAATACACATGTCTGCACCCACAATTTTAAGTAATATGAAATGAAACTAAAATAGTAAAATGATCACCGTTTAATGGTTTAATCATCAGTACGTAAACGTTTCTAAAATATTCTAAAATGCGAATCGATGATATAATTCGATTTTATTCCTTCAACGTTCATTAGATGAGAACTTACACATTTTTCATTTTTTTGTTTCTTTTTGTGAAGTTCGCAGCCCAGCAGCGTAACAGCGTAATATAAATTTCTACAGATAAACTTCACAACAAATTAAGAAAAATACTTAGTTAATTAATGTCCAAACAACAGACTGACATTATTTTATGCATTCTGAAGTATTTTTCTTGATTTGTTGTGAAGTTTATCTGTAGAAATATATATTACGCTGCTGACTTCTCGCTGCTGCGGCTAATTTTACATTGAAAAAAAAAATGAAAATCAAATATTTTCAGTTAATTAATGTTTGAACAACAGACTGACATCATTGCATGCATTCGCAAGTATTTAGCCCGATTTGTTGTGAAGTTTATCTGTAGAAATAAATATTACGCTGTTACGCTGCTGGGCTGCTTAAACTTCACGCTGCTTGCAGCGTCTAATTTCACGCACAATTTTTTTTGAAAAATCATATATTTTCATTTAATTAACGTTCAAACAACTGACTGACATTATTTTATGCATTCTTAAGTATTTATCTTGATTTGTTTGGAAGTTTATCTGTAGAAATATAAAATACGCTGTTACGCTGCTGGGCTGCCAACTTCACGCTGCTAGCAGCGGTTAGTTTCACATTAAAAAAAAATGAAAATCATATTTTTTTCAGTTAATTAATGTTTAAACAACAGACTGACATTATTTTATGCATTCTTAAGTATTTAGCTCGATTTGTTGTTAAGTTTATCTGTAGAAATAGATATTCCGCTGTTACGCTGCTGGGCTGCCAACTTCACAAAAAGAAACAGCTGGGCTGCTAACTTCACGCTGCTGGGCTGCTAGGCTGCTAGGCTGCTGGGCTGCCAACTTCAAGCTGCTGGGCTGCTTGGCTGCTGGGCTGCCAACTTCACGCTGCTGGGCTGCTAGGCTGCTGGGCTGCCAACTTCACGGACATCAATTATCTTTGATATGATCTCAAAGTGTCGTATACATTGGATTATAAAGGTACTGTCGGAAGGTGATTTTTTTCATACGAATCAAATAAAGAGAAAATTACCCATAAATTATTGTTCGTAACCATGGAAATATTTTTACATTTACACTAACGGACTGACTTAACATTTACATATAATGTCAAGATAATGTCAAAAAGGCACAAAGCACAAACAGCACAACCTCTCCAGAGTGAACCTGTCTTGAGCAACTACCACCCTTCAACAAATATGATTTTCCCACTGCACAATTTAACTATTAATTTAACCTCTTTAGAGCAACAACCTCTCAACAACAACATACATGTAGTTTTGTTACTTCCAAAGGGTGTTGCTTTGTAGAGGTGGAGCTGTAAATCTATTGTAGATTATTGCAAATGCATGCATCCATCTGTAGAGAAATTACTGACACATCGAACGAAAGCCGAAAGTAGAACTATTTTAAGTGCCCAGAAACAGGATATGCAAATGTACAACACTTTGACACGCTATTTCATTATCATACAGCTCTAACAGTGGATATGCAAATTTGAATATGTCATGTATTTTACCATCATACCCTTATCTTAAATAAATGACTATTTGCATGTAGTTGCAATAAACTAATGTGATATATTTTTAGGTCAAACACACTTTATTGAAGAAATATAATTATATTATATTATTTACATTACATGTATTTTGTTCAGACCTATTTTCTGGGCGGATTTCCTGTGCGACAAGGTATGGTTGTTATTAGGTCGACGGACAGTTGTTCCAAACGATGCATAGGAAAGTGATTCCAACAATTACAAATTGTACAAACAATGTCCATTGGATTGTTGCGGAATACCACTATTATTTTCGGTATTTAGTGGTACGCTGCCTGTCCATACGTATCGTATCGGAAGTGGCCTGACTATACACTGCCCTAAATATCCATAACCATGTAGCTACAGAGATTTTTGGCAGATAACTCTCACACTGCGTTTTATTTATAAATTCAGATTATCTTCCTTGGATAATGTGATCATAACGAGTCATAAAAATTATGAATTAAGTAAAACTTATATAAATATACAAATAATACGTAAAAATTGGTACATGCTTTCTGTGGAACATTTCGATAATTTGATTTTTTGTCAAATTATTTCAGATCACCATAACATCAAAATTTGCCAATCACTCGGTTATCGTGGTATTACACGAGCATTTTCAGATTTTGGGAGGGGGTAATTTTAGATCTTGTCTGTCTACGGGGGGGGGGGGGGATAACTCCCCATACCAACGGCCCTGTCATGTACCAATGATTGGAAAACATCGATTAGCTACCAGAAGAAGCTTGTTGATGTCGATGATCGATGTCGCATTCTCATGATCGATCATCGGATATGAACGCGCTAGACTAGAACCATTGTTCTGAGTTCTAATTGACCGCATTGCATGAGAGGGAAGTTACAAAATGAAATAATACAAGCAAGTTATTCCTATCATAATGTAAGGTTTGTGAGTATCCAAGATTCCCAGTGTCAGTTTCCCAGTAGGGCTAGTTGGCCCTCTTGTTTAAGATTTAAATGTTCTATTATTATGACTTGTTTGAAATTAATTCATAAACACACGAAGCACCTTGGTTTTCTTTTAATTTGTACATCAAAAAAGAGAACTGAATAATGTACAACACGATTATAATCGGTAAAATCGGATCGGAAGCATCTACCGATTCCAACCGATGATCGATTATAATTCCAACCGATGTCCCATCAATAGTACAAGTATAGGTGACACTAGTTAATCAAAATATTACTATACTTGTATAGTTTTTTTGTTGTATGGGTCGAATCTATGAAGATTTTACCGTGATTTTTATTAAAAGTACATGCTGTTACTGATTTGATTTTATGCTATGATTGTTGCAAACCATATATATTTTACACACAAACACAAACTTGTTGATGTCAACTTAGAAAAAGAAACTAAACGTTCCACACATAGTCGATAATGTACTTTTTTTGTAAAACTCTCGTGGAATGCAATTTTTGATTTAATTCTGATCTCGAGTCGAGGTTTAGTATGAAATTGGATACTTAGAATGATCAGACCTTTTGAGGCTTGTATCTATCATTTTATCTCAATGACACTTACACCGTTTTTTTCACAATAAAATGAAAATTAATTCAGTGTTATTTTATCAGCCTTCCTATCTCAACATATTTTACTGTCAATGTATCGCTTTAACTAGTCCGTCGTTTTATCGCCCCATAGCCCGAGGAACTGAAAATGGCCCAGCGTTCATATTGTGTTGGCAAGTTAGAGAATTTAGCGTCGAGTGAAAAAAATCAACAGGTGCTCTCAATAGTTTAGATTAAAGAGAGACTGAAAAACTTACACAGTGATATTGACGAATTTAAAATCTTTATAATAGTTTTGAAAATATACTGTAGCGGAATATCCTCGTTATTTAGATCAGATATTTTTGACTTTGTACATTGTTTAGTAATTATTGGCGTGTTATGCACGACATTTCTATTGTCTGCGTCGGTTCGTTAAAACTACCTAATTGATTAGAGTGCGATTGTTATTCGGATACAATTCGGATACTATCGTAGTAAAACAATGGCTTGTGTAATACGGACGATCTAGGAATCCCATCACGCAGGCCTTAAACTAATTTTGTCCGCGCACATTTTAGCTAAACAATGAAACCCATGTTTTATGTTATTATTCAATAATCATGTGTGTGGAATAGAACGGGCTTAAGGTACGTTATACTTGTGTTCATCGATATATCAATTATTTTTTCAGACACCTTTGCAGAATATTTTCTGTTCCTAAGTAGAAATTAACGTTTTGATTTTAATTGTAATTATTTATAACACGTTTTTTTAAAACAATTAATACACTGGACTGTATCGCTATTTATACGATTCAGGATCTAAAGCTTGATAATCTGTCTCAAGACACGATCGTTTGATTGGTTGATTCTTAGGATAATTTCTGTATAGACGAATAGCAAGTTTGGATTATACGACTAGACTCTGCAATTCTATTCCTAGACACCTTTTAACGTTAAAATTCGATAAAAATTGTTTGTTTGATGTTGCATGCTCATTAAAAATACGGTAGGTAGGTATTATAAATAGGTAGAGGGGGGGGGGGGGGGATTCTATTATATTTGAAAACGTGCGGAAGGTAAACAAGTGAAAATAGTGGGTGTCCGCTTCTCAGATCTAATAAATTATGTACATGTATATATTTGTATTATGTAAATGATGGTGAGTCTTGGCTCAAGTCATGTAGTAAGGTATCTGTTCTGTTCTGTACTAATAAAAAGTCCAGTGTCGATGCGGAAAATCGGGTAACCGGAAACAAACAATGTTTTACCGGCGCCTAATGGACCAACAACCTCCCTTCAACAACAGCATGATTTTCCCACTACGCGATTTAACTATTAATTTATGCTCTCTATAGAACAACAATTTTTACCTCCAAACAACAGCATAATTTTGTTTCGTCCAAATGGTGTTTCTATGAGGAGGTTGCAATATACTTGACTTAAGTTAGTTAATGGTGATATTAGAGGGATGGTCGTAGGTCTAGTGTTCATACGTTGGACTACTAAACGAAAGGTCGCGAGGTCGAATCTCGACTCCGCCTTCCGATATTTCAGGAACGCCTTTTTAGTTTCCTCATCCTAATTACCGAGCCAAGTACTGTCTTAACAAAATCACAGGGAACGGGTGATGCATGTATCGGTGCTTTACACCAGGCATGCTAAAGAACCAGGAAAAACTTATTAAAAATAAGAATTGAGACATAAATGCCCGGTTCGCCTGCATCTCTGGGGCGACTCTGAAATGAACGTAGCTGTCGAATGGGCCGGTAAACAACAGATAAATACTTGAACATAATATTTTGTATTCTACAAATATACTGTGAAATAGTAAAGTGATATTTCCTAAGCTTTGGGCCATCTTTTTTATAAATTTATGTATTTGAACACTGCACGCGTTCATTTTAACATAGATCGTGACGTGCTGAGTCCGTCTATATGTATCAAATTTGTTTAAAAAAATAAACCACGAACGCATGGAATAAATGAGCCATAATACAGATATCAATGTATACATTTTAAAATCATTTTAAGTCGCGTTAGGTGTCGTAAACTAGTTAGATTAAAATATAGTCCTAAGTACGGGCGCTATTTGGGCGACTACCCGAAACATGAGAAATGATTAGCCCAAATTTTATGGCCTATTACATTACGACGTGTTATCTCTTTTTAATCTTCTTAAAGGAGATACTTAGATTTACTAACGAGAAGTCATCGGACCTCGTTTAATATTTAAAATACAGTACAACCTCTCCAGAGCGGCCCTCTTTTGAGCAACAACCTCCCTGCAACAACATCATGAATTTTCCCCACTGTACGATTTAATTATAAATTTTACCTCTCTAGAGCAAAAACCTCTCAACAACAACATAATTTTCCTTCTCCCAAAGGATCAGGTTGCTTTGGAGAGGTTACACTGTATTATGACTGTATTAGATGAATGCTATATGCATTCATCTTATCAGTATATTTAGAACAGTATACCTATTGTGCAGCGAAATGCAATCAGATACTGCGGTTGGTAGAATAAAAAACTCTTAAGATAAAAGACATTTTTTGGAACGATTGGATTACATCCATAAACCTTCGGTATGTCAGCGTATCATTATACGCATGAAATGTTTCATTCATTTTGTAACAGACCCCCCCCCCCTCCGAAAAAAACCCCGGACCCGATGAGCTGTTAAATACGTGACGATGATTATAAAATATTTTTCTATTTGTATTAAATTAAATCATCAGAAATAACATAATATTAATCAGGAATAAATTTTGTGATCCAATTAAAAGTTCTATGAATGTTACACAAGGGACACATAGGTAGAATGATCGCATACAAAAAAAAACTCTTAAGATAAAAGACATTTTTTGGAACGTTATACTCTTGAAATGCTCCATTCATTTAAAAAAAAGAACACATACAGTTATAAGATCATACTATACAGTTATAAGCTCACATATAATATACAAACTGTAGCTTTGGGTCTGAATTAATTGAACAAATAATTCTACTTTGCAATGCTCGTATCAGGTGGTCGTGGATTAAACTTTTGCAGTTAAGGTGCATGTTGTAATATAGACAAACAAACCCCTAAAAAGGCGTCAAATTAAACTACGTATTATAGATATTGAGTTTGATTACTTTTAATTTGTTGGATGAGCGTGAAAGAATATTTTGATTAAGGTGCGTGAGAAAACGACATTAATAGATTAGGCGATTGTTGATACGTACAGTTAATTGACAGATAAGGTATTTGTTTTTGAAGTGAAATCATTTGAAGATAGGGCGCATGTTGATATGCATTTTGTTATTGAAGCGTGTGAAGGAAATCCTATTGAAGGTGAGGTGAAGACTTGCAGGATAATGCACTAACAATTGCAAAAAAAAATTGAGAAATATAATACGGCGATGAATCAAACCATTAACTTTTCGTAAGGAAATTACTTTTTCATGAAAAAAACCGACAATAAAATAATGTATACAGTTATTGCTCTCTTATTTCTTATCAAACATGTGAAATAAATAGATGTATTGTCTGTGTTTTATAATTACACAAAATACACCTGTCTTAGGCGTGATTTATTGATATTGTAGATATCTACTATCAGTATAATACTAACTAACGTTACATTGGAAAGGTGCGCCCATAGGTGTGGGTTAAGAAAATACTTAGCCGTTTTTGTTATTTTTGTCAAAATACTTCGTAAGTGTACATCGTCGAAAAATAGCCTTGCATCCTCAACAATTATAGCTACTTATTATAACTATCATCATTATCATGATAATCAACATCATCATCAATATCATCATCGCCACTTCCATCATCAACATTATCGTCATCATCATTATTGTCGTCGTCACCATCGCCACCACCATCGTCATCATCAACACTGTTATAATCACCAACATCATCATCACCATCACCATCACCACCTTAACATCTTCACCATAACCATCAACATCACCTTCATTATCTCCATATTCACTATCATTGTCACCTTCAAATAGTAAACTCATGGAATAGGACCTCCATTTAAGTGAATACCAACTTATAATCAAAACCTGTTCTTTATTATCTAAACATATTCAGTTCAATTAATTATTTTATCTTTGTTACTCTTTGTAATTCATGAGAATGATCTCCGCCTGAATTATTTACTTGCTTATTTCTTTAATTTTTGCTCAGCTAAATAGTTCAGAAAAAGCTCATTATCTCCAAAAAACTTTATTTTATTTTTACGCTTGTTAATTGATTTGTTCGTACCCTCGATCTAACCAACAGTATATTTGTATTTCGGTTAGTAAATCATCCCTCGGAGACAGGTGAATGCTTCTTGGAACTGTACAATCATGAGAAATGAAGTTTTCACAGAATTATTTCTTTATGCAATTATCGAATTACTAAGCAAGTTCAGCTCTTTGGCATTTTCCATCGCAGCCTTAAGTTTTAACACCTGTAGACGTACATGAAAATATGTACAGTAAAAGCTCGATATAAAAAGCACCTTAAGGTGTGGTACTGTCAAACCTGTGAACAACGGCCACCCTTGCGAAATGTGGCCTTTATCGACAAGTGGTCTCTATTCTGAGGTAATAATAATTATTATTCTAACTAAGCAATGGCGGTTATTAGTAGAATGGCCATTATTCACAGGGGGTCTTTGTTCGGTAGTGGCCGCTAACACAGGTTTGACCGTAAGGAAATAAGTGGCCGATATAAAAAAAACTCCCTTCCATGTTAATTGATTTACCAGCATCGTTATTTAAGGAACAGACTGGACATTCTTGTACAACTAAGTAGTCCATGATGAGAAATATTTATTCAGAGAAAGGTGATTTTTTTAAGAACAAAGAATACACTTTTAATTTGTTAAAAACAAGATCGCGAACCACGAATCTTAGTAATGACGAGTATTCGATTTTTCAATTTGATTCGTGATTACTCGAGTACTCGGATAATACTCGCCACAGCCCTACACTTCACAATGCGTGCTCCTAAGATTCTAAAAGCTAGTACAATGAAACCTCAACTAGTACGAACACCTCTCTATACAGCACAGTAGTTTTCAACTGATATTGCGAAAATAAAAAAAAACATCTGACTACTTTTTTACCAGATATGGCTAAAGAAAAGCATTATGTAAATATTGTTTTAGAGGAAATATATTTCTAATATTTTATTATCATTTTATCTATTGTTCTGTATTACTGAATTCTAACAGCTAACGGGCTTTTAAAAAAGCAGTCCTGCGCACACTCCTATGTGAATATTGTACAACAATCATACATATTGGACTGACTAAATACAAATGTACATGTATACAAGAATGTTATAGGGTACACATGTGTTTGTCATTAGTCATATAATAAAAATATGTCTTTGAGTTTAAAACTGAAGATGTGAACTATGCAGGAGCGTCTGAAAATCTCTGTTCCGGAAAATGATTGTTTCTACCCGAAAATTGCTAATTGTAAAAACACGAGTGCTCCCATTGATACAATAGCTAATTTGTGAAGTACTATGGAAACAATATTATGTAATTCATTGCTAAATGACCTCTTGAGTAGATTCACAGATGGCTGCCACTCAAAGTGAGTGCTACATAAAGCATATTTTGGTTATACAATTAACATGTGAGGTATTTTGCGGCACACTTAATTAACCTCTAACTTACACCTGCGTTTAGCTTCAAACAAGAACGAACCTTATTTTCCTATATGTACTTGCGCAAACTAGTTCCGAACAGTCATAAACTCTATCTAGACTTTAATTAGGTAATATGATAGGATAACATTCGAAAATAATGCATAAATGTACAAACATTGGTTTCAAACTTTTGATGTGCAATGTCGGGAATACAACGTACCGTGAGTACAGCCTCTCCAGAGTGGCCATCAACGACAGCCCGACCTTCCCCACTAAACGATTTAACTATTAATTTGACCTCTCTAGAGTAACAACTTCTCAACAATATCATAGTTTAGCTACTCTAAAAGTCTGTTGCACTGTAATTTTAAATCCAAGTTTACCTAAATACATTGTATTGATTCTTAATGTACTCAGCATAACAAAGTTTGGCAATATTGATTTGATTACTACATGTAAAACGCAGCATAAATAATTGTAGGAAATTCGATTCATGTCTTGGACCACTAGGTAAATAAAATAAGAACTTTGATTCAATGCATGGAAAACGCGGTAAAAAAGAACTTTGTTTCAAATCATGGAACATGAGCTCCAAAAATGCACGAGATAATTTTAGGAATTTAGTTTCAATTCATGAAACACACGGTATTAATACTTGAGGTATAGATAATTTAAGATTTCTGATTTCATTCTTGAACCTGGAGGTATAGATAATTTAAGATTTCTGATTTCATTCTTGAACCTGGAGGTATAGATAATTTAAGAATTCTGATTTCATTCTTGAAACTGGAGGTATAGATAATTTAAGAATTCTGATTTCATTCTTGAAACTGGAGGTATAGATAATTTAAGAATTCTGATTTCATTCTTGAAACTGGAGGTATTAATAATTCATGAATTTTTATTTCATTCATGAAACTTGAGGTATAAATTGATGTAGGAATTTTGAGGTGTTAGTACGAGTAAATTTGATTTCACTCTCGAAACTAGCAGTAGGCCTACACGTATTAAAATTAATAAATCTTTACTTATGAAACTTGAGGTACAAAATGCCTTTATTTTTTATTTGTACCATACAAATGCGTTTTTACAATTTCGTTTAGCTTCCAGAAAGACACAATGTAACTTACTGCAAGAATTTATTCTCGTTTTCCCAGGAAATAACTTCATGAATATAAACAGCTGACAATAATTCAAGATACATGCTTTTAGTATGCATTTACAACATCATTATCGCCCCTTATCAAAATGTATGAATGAAATGACGTCGACAGAATTGTTGTATAGACTTAATAAGCTTGAAGAAAACTTTGAATTTCATTACAATGTTGATAAGCAAGTATTCAGCATGATGCCTGTTATATTTCAGCTATATCTTACCGGTGTATGTTGCCAAAATCTAAACTTTCTAATTTTCTTGGAGTTTTACCCCTGCTTACATCTGAAGTATGTACAAGCCGTATTATCGGCGCTATACTGTGAAATTCTACAATGCTTTAACCACAGTTCATCTCGGTGTACCGTATTAACAAAGCTCCGCTAAAAGACGGTAATCCGGCTTTATTCCGTATAACAAAACAAATGTCTTTGTTAAACATAAAATGCATTATGAATAACGGATTGTGCGCCGAAATGCATTTTTGTACCTTTTTATTTCGTTTAGTGTACAAGTAAAAGAAAATATTCCTCACATTGCGATAGATTTGTTCCGATTGACTTTCAACATAATATAAAATTTTCTCCGAATGCGTGCAATCTTTTGATGTTATGTTACATACTTCTTTGTACCACTTGATTGCATGTATTTAATGCGATCAGACAAAACTCAGCCTCTTCATTAGAAACGCATCAATCTCACGTAATAGTCATAATAATAACGTTTAAGGGCTTTTAAGGATATTAAACTACATTAAAAGGCAAACATTCCAATGCTACTGGAGATAAAATACTAAGAAACAAATGATGTTCTGTATCCATGAAATGCAATATGCATTGGCAGATTTAATTACAGATCTATTAAAGCATAATACTTAAGACTATAAACGTTATGAGTTTATACGTACATATCTCACCTGCTTACGGTTTGATAATATTCATTTATCTCAGAATATAGCTCTATAATATAAAATCCAATTGAAATGTTGCTGATATACAGCTGTTGTTATTTATCTATAAATTGAATAAGAAAATACATTATGATATAAATTATGAAGGTATATCTACGGGTGGGGTTTTAATACATCCACATTTATATAATTCCTTGTTTTTTTCGCATTCAGATATACTGATACAGTATACGTGTTTTGTTTTGTTTTTATAAATTGTGAATGTCACTCAAATGTCCAACGTGATCGGGTGTATTTACAGTATAATAATTTATTATAAATTGTCTCATTCGTGACAAAAAAATCATCTTATCTTTGTGGTGTATGTACCCGTACCTACGTTTTTTACGTCAATTATGACTGAATCATTATTACAAAAGAATTATCTTGTAAAGTAGATGATCTTGTTATCATATGAATGAGAAATAAAATAAACAGGTTTTAAGGAAGTGCTGCACAACGTGTATCCAAAATCACGTAAAGAGTTCACTTCGCTCTACCACTTGTTAAAAAAGTCTACGACTTTGCTCAATCTAATTCCCCGTTTCTTTCTGTAACCATAGTAACATTCCTCATCTTTCGTGTAGTTGATCCGTCGTAAATAAACGAACTGATTCCGGATCCCACCGTCATCTTAGTTCGTTGGCTCTTTGCACCAAAACTCATTCACAGATTCGCCGCTTATACCTTATTCAGTGGAACACTTCTAACTCATGTCCATGACTGTAAGTAAATATCAGATTGCACAACCGTTGTTATGATACAACCAGAATGAATATTTATGATATAGCTCATGACTGCAGTGCAACCTACCTGCAACGGCCACTAATAAAAATAACAAGAATGTCCGTTGTAACGAGGTGCCTGTTGTTGACAATTTTGGTTGCTAGTATACTGACTGTAACAATGAGATGGCTTTTGTTCGGAGGTGACCGTTCATGGCGGTAACACTGTATATTTAACTATTTATGATACCATATACACGACTAATACATATACATTTGTATTGATTTTATTTTTGACGTGATATTTTAAGAACGTTCTTTCTCATTAAACGTTTTAAAAATGTTCTTTTGTTAGTACAATCATTAATTAGTGAATCTTAAAAGATAATTAACATACCTAGTGTTGAAATAAATAATTTAATTAGAGACTTGTTTGCTATTCAGTCGAGCGCCATAGACAAAACAATTCTAAATCATTTAACACCAAGAGCATTTACACCAGATAAGAAAACACATATGTAGACAAGATGTTTCTACTTTGGCAGAGCGGATATAACTTCGCCCGTCATAATTGATCGTTTTTGTAAAACAAAAATTCTGAGACGCTGACATAAGTAAATAAACGAAATTTTATTCATAGCTATTTAAAATCAACATCGAATTTTATGATAATATTCAAATAAAACAGATACTTTTTTGCAGCTTTCTGATGTTAATTTGTCTGTTTTGTAATTTCCTACTTAAGTCGTATACAACTAATTGTCATTCATTTAAAATCTTGAAGCAATAAACAATTTATAGAATAATCAGCATTACAACTATTGAGTTTAGGAACAATAATACACTGGTATCATTCTTCATGTATACAATTACAATGCAACCTCTCTAAAGCAACACCCTCAAGTTGGGAATAGTAAAATCATGTTGTTATTTAGAGGTTGATACACTAGGGAGGTAAAATTAATAGTGAAATGATGCAGTGGGAAAAATCGTGTTGTTGCTGATGGGAGGTTGTTGCTCAAGAGAGGATCGCTCTAGAGAGGTTGTTCTGTACATAAAAAGCGTAAAAAATTGTTTGTTTCTGGTTACATTCTAATCAAAGTTAGGGTATATAGGTAGGTAAGTAATTTTGTAATTGTTTGTTCTTGAACGTGTGCGAAACGGTAAATAAAATGAAACAGTGGATGAACCATTCCTCTGGTCAAATAAAAAGTTTAGGGTTGCGGGGGAAGTTTGGATAGGTCGGGTTACCAGAAACAAACATTTGTCCCCTTATAATAATGTATAACCTCCATTTATAATGATCTTAAAGTCACTAATTAAGTACTGTGGTATCATTAATTTTCGGTGGGGATTTATTTCGTGGATTTCGTGGGTCGTTTCATACACGAAATCAAATCCCCACGAATTTAAATTCAGAGATAAGGCTTTTTTTTTCAAAAATCAAAATCCACGAATCTATATCACCACGAAATAACCATTCTAGTAAATACCACGAAAATAGAGCCCAACGAAAATAAATGAAAATACAGTATTTATTTATTTATTTATTTATCATGATGTTGTTTAACGACCCATTCGGCAGCTATGGACATTTCAGAGCCACCCCAGAGAGAAGGAACAGAAAATATAGGAGAACTTGGCATATAATATCCCTGCTCCTATTTCGAATAGTTTTTCCTGGTTCTTTATCATGTGTTACAGTTGAAGTGTGAGATATACGGTTTTCTAAACTTTAAACACACCATGGTCGGTTTTCTAAACTTTAATCACACCATGGTCGGTTAAAGTGCGAACTTATTTGTGTCTGGTTACTTATAACATGGTCGATTTTAATTGAATTAATTGTTTATTTGACTGAGCTGGGTATATTTATTTGTACATTATTTCATATCCGTATATTACATGCTTTAGTAAGTATTATCCCATAATCGTCATTATGTCACTCGATGTTGGGTATGTTAGGCCGTATATATTATATTGTTTGCTTGTATATTGCGTAAGATTTTCATCTGATTTCACGCACAATAAACTCATTTGTATAGTTCTGAATATTTTAATGATGAGTTAAGTAAAATAAGTGGTAAATCACGCGACCTGGAAAGGTATCTGCGGGCGATCATAGACTGTATTGTATCATTCAATTGGCATGTTTGTCATTTTTCCTATATTCACTGAACAAATACAAATCCAGAAACCACATCGATGATTCCTATCTGTGAAGATATCTGCCTCAAACTCTATAACGTCTGTATGGTATGAAAAAAATCCCCTAACAACGACTCACACAACATGATATATTCGCTTGAAGCCATTAACTAAAGTTGTTTGTTATTCTATAAAACAGAGAGTGATTCTGTTCTAAAACAAATATATGGAATAGTTCGTACAAGGGTTTGTACATTTCTAAGACTATAAACTAAATCTTTATTAATTAATGTAGTCTAGTAGTATACACGTTTATTAGTAGTTGTAAGTATATATTTAATATTTGGAATAAAAAGAACAAATCCGAAATAAATTACTTACTTACTTTCTAACTTGAAATTAAAAGGTCATGTTGCTATTTTTCTGTTGCAATTCTTTTTTTCTGTCTTGACATTGGATAGTTTTATCGCGACTATGTATTCGAAGTAGAGACATTCATGTCTTCTCATGTTTCTGTTTTTTATGAATTGTTCATTTAAGACAGTGTTTACATTTTGTTATCCGGTCGTAATGTAGTGTCTGTACTGAACTACTTTTATATAACCCTTTCGCTGCCAATGAAACGGGTATACACGTCTTCACAATTTTTCGCATACTTGTCTTCTACGTGATGGGTAGACCCGTTTGGAAATTGGCTAAATAGCTTGCATTTCTTTAAAAAAAAATCCCTGGCAATACAGTGTATACTGTAGGCAATATGTGCTTGGCAGCGAATACCTCCCAAATCCCTTCTCTTATGTTTATGAACATAACAGACACATTAGTATATGACTTGAGTTCATAATCATTAAAATATACAAAATAGCACGTAATAAACCTGTGACATGGATGTAAAAACTTGTTATTTTCTATGTTAAAGTCATACCATGGCCACCTCCGATTAAAGGGCATCATGTGACTAAAAATCATTCTTAAAAACAGCATACACAATTAAGAATTACCCCCGAATAAAGGTCACCTGTCCTTAAAGGCCACAGTCTATAATTTCCAAGAGTGACATTTGTTTACAGGTCAAACTGTATCATTATATCACTTTCTGTTTAGCCGTACTGTAAGAAAGTCATCAACTAATATCACTATTTTGTTTAAACTAAAATAATTACAAGAAGACATTTTGTATTACCGGTGTCAAATATCCATCACTTCAACATTGAATTAATAGGACTTGGATTTAAACATAACTTTGATGATAAGCGAATAACGTAGTTAAATGAGATGAACTTTTTATATCCCAGTGTGCAATACATTTGCTGCATCGTTGCCAATAAATTCCAAGGATTCGCATGAAAAATGTAATTCTGAATCAGAAACTCTCGTTTGATATGCAAACTGACGCAAATTGTTCAACTTTTTAATCATAGTAAACGTTACGAATATTTAGCGGATGTGAAGCCAATGAAAAAGTGAAGAATTACTGTTTTATTGGACCGTTTACCGGAGTTTAGCCACATAATGAAAAACGGACTGGCACGGACAACACGTATATTAGACATTCTGGTAACTAGCGCGTATATGAAGCAGAACCCGAATCTGCAAATTATGGTAAATCCACATACGTGATTTCATCTTGGTCGTCCAAGCTTTTGGAAGCAAGAGCAGTTACATGTGCAACGAATGTGATAAAAAATCTTGAATTTATCAATGAAAAAAGTATATAATACTAATGTCACACTAACACTTTAATATTGTTAATTTTCATTCCATTCCAAACGTTTTGGCTGTATTACGAAAGGTGCTTACTTGAAAAAAATTTAAGCGCATACTACATGTATATGATTTCAAATATTTCAACTATCATTTGAAATCTAAGTTTCTCAAACAATTACGAAACAAACATTAAGTACAACTATTCACACTATGTGTAGAAACACATGTATGAGAGAGAGAGAGAGAGAGAGAGAGAGAGAGAGAGAGAGGGGGGGGGGGGGGGCTTATGTTATCTTTACTAAATTTTAAAGGAAATTGACTCCGACAAGTAAGAGATATGTATAAAATACTCCTGATAGTTTTATCTACTTAACATACATCACAAAACATTTTATGCCTGTTTTATAGGCCTTCTGTTCACCATATATAATATTTACTGTTCCTGGAACTTGTTGAACACTTATTTTATATCATTGAAAGACGGTTTGTATCTAAGAACACCTTCTTGAAGGAGATGTACTTCTCTCACAGAATTTTCTGGATGTTTTTACTTAATGTTCGTTTATGTTGAACTTTGGTGTCCGTGTTAAATTTAAATAAAATTATATAACTGAAGTTAAAGAATTGCATTAGGAAGAATTTCAATTTTTACGATTTCGTATATTTATTGTAGGGAATACCTCCCGTAATTGCTAGCTCGTGTCGCGATTGCTGGGGAAACGGTCAGTTTTCGAATGCGGTAAAATCCAACCACGGTTAAAATACGCATGAAAAATAGTTATATTTTTTGGCGTATGAATACATCAGCGCCGCATGCTACCGGGGCTGCATCATTTTAGAGACCTATCCCCGGCTGCTTTAAATAACTTAAGCATATTACATTAACCACAATCACATTCATCGACAAAAAAACACGAAAAAAAACGCTTAACCCTTTTGTGACAATGTAAATAAATATGATATCAAAGTAATATAATACATTGTAATAATGTCATATCACATTCAGTTTTATGATCACAGCACTCGTTTGTCAAAATAGTGATGATAGGGTCTGTTTTTCAAACTGTATATGTTTTGTAACGTCCATATGATAAATGAACGATGTAATAATATTATCATATTTATGTATCTAGGTAATTTACGATCATTACACAACGTACACATTGTTAGCCCGCTGAATTTCGATCATTCATTTTACTTATGTCCCTGCTTTACTTCCGGATGGGACGATTAATCAATACGTATGAATAAAATATAATTCATTTCAGCTCCTATTCCTTATATCACCATACTGATACGCTGGTACCCGCTCTATGAACGCAAAAGCCCATAGATATTCTATGTACTTCTATTCGACTATTTTAACGAAACTATAAGTTTACGAAAAAAAAATTTTTTTTCGGACTGACATCAGTTGGACTGGATGACTTCTTGTTGATTTGTGTACCAGACATAACGGCATAATATACAGACCAGATTCTCGCCTGTTATTCCTTATTTTGTCACGATTCCCAGACCATATCTGGATTTAAAGAGACGCGGAGTCGTCCAATGGTTAATGCACAGTATTATTTACCGTCGATCTGTTTTCGATTCCCGGTTATGGCAGGTCATAAATACCCTTCTATGAATATTTAACAACAATGCCGAGTTTCCTTTTGATGTGAAGAAGTTGCCGGTTCCATGTGGGAGGGCAAGTAAGTACTGGTTCGAATACTGGTGAATCAGCCGTCGTATATAACTGTAAAATGGTTGAAAAAATGGCCTCAATCCCAAATAAATATCTGGATTATAGCAGTTATTGTGACATTGCGAAGTGTATAAGAAACTCCAATGAACAAACAAATACTACCAAAATAATCACAGTCATCCAGGAGCATGTGTCACGCAAGATTTCAAAGAATGATTCATTAAATGAACTACCACAAAGTTCCTCTAAATTAGTTCAATGCGTAATAACTGAATAGCTTACGGGATTGGTTTGTTTCAAATATATGCGTTGTTTTGTGTGTTGTTTTAATTACTAAATAGGAATAAAATCAAAGTATACTGTTGTGTTATAAGATAAGTACGTCATATCAATTGCCGCTTGTTCCGTTTTGAAATAAGACGTACTTGAGTAAGCAATTATAATTTCTGATTCAGTAGGCTTCTGTTACCAGTCTGTCGTCTTGGATCCAGTCATAATTCTGTTTTTATCATGTAAAAGAATCCAGGTTGCATAAATATGACAAATTACCGATATTTTATTATCTTTTCCTGAGGCACGTGATCACCATTGGCTCGGTACAAGTCCTAAACCGATTATTTCCAATAAATTCAATTTTGCTTTAAAATTAGTTGATATTTTTTAATAATATGTGGCATTTTGGTACAAATTTAATATAAAACTACTTTCGTTTCGTATCTAAAGCTGTAATTTCATCTTTAAAACGAAACAAGCTGCGTTCGATGTTTGACAAGATTGGTCCTAGATTTAGATAAAAAAACGCGCCAAGAATCTTCACATTTTCTGGTATATTTCCATAAATGAATATTAGAATCAATCCGCTGCGCGTATAAGTGCTTAAACAACAAATCCATCACCTTACATTTGATTTTCGAGAACAACAGACGACATTACAAATAACGCTAATATTTTATCCTCGTCTTATGACCAGTGATATTAGCTTGGCGTCCCTAGGTCTAGACTAGTATTAGATATCACTAATATTTGTTCTATAATGTCAATGTTTTTATTCAGAATATCTTTTTAGGGTTACGAATGGTAGAATATTGAGATCGATGGTTTGAATAGAATAGAACGTGTCCCAATAGCATTGATGGACGCTCTTGGGACTTATATACCATTAACAGTTAGAAACCTATCAAGCTTGTAACATCTATACTTGATACTGTGGAATCATTAATTTTCGTTGGGTTCAATTTTCGTGGTTTTTACTAAAAAGGCTATTTCGTGGGGACATAAATTAGTGGATTTTGATTTTTGAAAAGAAATGCCTTATCTCCGCATTTGAATTCGTGGGGATTTGATTTCGTGGATGAGTCGAACGACGAAATCCACGAAATTAAATCCCCAACGAAAATTAATGATTCTACAGTACTCAAACGATGTATTAAATGTGATCAAGCAAAATAGGAAATAAAAGCAACCTAACACTTTTTGTCTATCAATGTTTGTATATGTTCCAACCTACAGTGCAGCCTCTCATGTGCGACCCTCTCTTGAGCAACAATCTCTGCATGGTTTTGTTTCCACGGCAAAATCTAATTATTAATTCAACCTCCCTAGGCCAACAACCTCTAAACAACGGAATAATGTTTCTACTACCTAAGGGTGTTGTTTTATAGAGGTCGCATTGTATATATTTTACCGTTTTTTTCGTTACATATATACAGTGCAACCTTCCTACAACAGCCATCAATGGGAATGAAAAAAAATGGATGTTGTAAGGAGGTGGCTGTTGTTGAGAGAGTGAATATAAAGTAAAACGTCAATTTGGGTTGGTAGTATACTGACTGTAACAGTGAGGTGGTTGTTGTAAGGAGGTGACCGTTGATGGAGGTTACACAGTACATGCAGTAAGCAATACAAATATAAAGTATTATTAATAGAGTACACGTATAATGACACTCAATATTGAGTTATACTCTAGACATAGAAGAATGATAAGGACAAATGAATAAATGAAATACATTAGGCTATAGGCTACTGGGCGAAACCCTCCCCCCCCCCCGGAGGCATTTTTGTAGACACCATTTTTTTGAAAGCTCCATGCCTGCTGATCATTTTTCCAGTGTCTACAATCTGGGCGTTGGGGCGTTTGTGAACTACAGCATGCTAATTACCGTTACCGAAAAATACGTTTGACAATAATTTTATTTTGTTAGAAGTCTTATTCTAGATATTTTCAATAATTGGTCAATTTGAACAATTCCTTTGACCATAATAAGTTAGCAGCGGCTTTACTTATCGATCAAATGCATGTTTTTCACTTTATTGCACTATATATGCTCTTTAATTTACGTTACCCTGCGTTACCCTAAAATGACAAGGAAATGACATGTTGTATATGTTAAATTAACACAAAAGCAGTCGTAAACAATGTTTTTATTCATATTAGGCAAATACTACCACATGTTCATATTTTTCTTTCATTGAATGCTCGTTTATGTCTTCATTTTACGTAAAATACGTTACATATAAAAGTATACGTGTTACATGGAAATCATTTATATTACTGTGATCACATGCTATGATCAAATAGGTATACAGTGATAGGTAATCATGATGCATTCATTAATACCCATAACTGGAAAACATTTCTAGTTACAAATGTTGTAAAGTTTGACTGGGATAATAGTAGTTTACGTTACATAACGTTACCTTTATCACGATAAGTGTTTAACACGCTTTACAATGCATAAAACATTGATTTGATATACAAAATGTTTATACTTGGTTACTGGGAATACGTACACGTAAATGAACATTCCAACTTTTTAAATTCATCACTGATTGTGTTTTACGTTACATGGTTTTATTTGTGTTACGTTTGAAATTATTCATAAACGAGTAACAACATTTCTATGAAACTGTTATAAAATCATCATCGAATGTATTCTAAGAATATGTATCTATGAAACACTCAAATTTACAATGACAGCGACAGTGCAAAAACATTGTGCCATTGATACACATATATGTGTCATTTACGTTACCATTTGTTACATGATTATTTATATATATACTTAAGTGCAATATTGTATGTTATGTCAGATTTCATTAGCTGTACATGTTGTCATCAAGGTATTTTTGTTGTTCTGATGGCAAACGTTCACGAATTTCACAAATCCTCATCACTTTTCTGTTTCATAGACAGCATCGACCATACTAATGAGCTCAATGTCGTTTTTATCATCAGTGTCTTCTGCGTCGCTAGCCTTTGGCACAATATTATCCTCGTACCAGTTGTATTCCAGCATGTTGTCAGGACCAAATTTCCAACCACTTTCATCCACTGTTAGAAGATCAAGATTGCCCTCTTTGCATGGGTCCAAATATACACGTTATAACTATCCGTAACACATTGAACATACGAGACGGGATCTGCAGGGAGTGAGTAAGCTCATGTCCATACCACTTAACGCGTTCAGAACACAACCATGACTTTGATACTTGTCATACCTCAGTTTATTGATGTCGTATTTTTAATGACCAAACAACACACATACAAATGTCTCAATGGTACTATAAAGTTCATCCGAGCAAACATGCGTGGCAAATTGGCTAATAGTGTCATGTAATCTTCATTTATAGGAGCAAAGCTCCTATAGCTATACATTACTTTTTCTAATTACAATTACGTGACGCATATACATCCGCTTTGAAAAATAGTGTAAGTATACATTGCAGACTTTGCAGTTTTGATAAAAGTTGGAGATATATGCAGGATTCTGTTTTTTCCTCCGTTTCATCATTAACTGTTTAGGTAACGAAATTTGCTACGTATTGAAAATAGTTTCATTCAGTAAAGTAGCGCTGGAACACTATATTGTCTCTGAGATTAGTGAGATTGCGTATTGACACATGATAGCTTTTCCTTAGTAATTGTGGTTAATTGGTCAAATGATGTACATCTGTACAGACTATACATACTTGACATTCAAATTTTAATTCAAAATGATGATAACACAGGCCTTTAAATGGTTTAACGATGGTTTTGTCTAACACATTTAAACTTTGCTCCAGACTGTAATCTTAGTGCTTTGAATCTCAGTTAGTGTGACTGTGACGCCATCTCTATAAGACTGCGCAAAGATTAGCTTTATTGACTGTGTCTTATTGTCGTCATTAGATATGAAGCCCATCCGATTTCATGGAGTTATTGCTTTTTTTTACCTGAGAGCAAGAACGTTGGAGCTGCCAAACGTCATCGGCACTCATCTGATTTAATAGACTGTTTGTTGTAAGTGTCTGCTATAAAGTCTACACGAGACGTTTTAGGCAACTGATAAAAAAATCGCCTCAACTACTTGCTCGAATATGTCCGGAACTGCTATTAGACTCTGTAGTTACCCAATTAAATTAGGCGTTACCATTAACAACATAGAATGTAGAATGGCTAGTTGTTGATTCTATTTGTGATTCAATATAAGGCACTCGACCTAGAAGAAATGACCAGGTAAGCTTCAGGTCTATGTCATGTTGAACTGACAGGAGCATAAGCAGGCCAAATGCATTACGTTCTGCTCGTATCTGAGTTATTATATTATGCTGAAATACTCTGTGTGAAAGGCTGTGTTTCTTCAAATCTTGACCGGGGTAATTGACCCTTCGATAAGGGCTTGTGCTCCCACAGAGCATGGTTTTAGTGTTTCCCAGACGTCACTTTGTCAAGAGAACCACTGGCACAATTTCGGAATTTATCATAAGTTCCGCGAGACCACTGTCGTTCATTACTTTACTTAGATGTATCGAAGATAGAGCATACGTGTGTGAAATACACCCGTTCTCACTATGACATTAGTGAATTTGTTCCGGAAACTGCCAAACCAATGAGTACGATATCATGGCCATTGCTAGGTCACAGGTTAAAATTGCATAGTCATTGAAAAAAGAAACATATCTATAAATTACTATGAAATTGATAGACTAAATTAAATATTTATTTATTTACAACTGATTGCTTTGATTTGATTGATTGATTGATTGATTGATATGAACATTTTATAATGAAATGTTTTTTTAAATTTAAGCCTAAATGCCACTTTAGATTTTATAATGTCTGATGCAAAAAATATCAAGGTTTAGTTATACATGCACTTATGTTCATAGTTATATAATAGGTAACGCATGCGGTTAATGATATACACATATTTTCTGCTTTATTGTGACCTTTTTTCACCTTGTCAACTTGTAATACAATTGATTACCATTTACTCATTAGATAGTGTTCTGCTCGATCCAGTAAGTATATGATGATAATCGAATATTTTAGAGTATATGTGACCTTATTTCAGTGATATAATATTGGTAACGTAAATTATACCACATTTGATGATGAGTTTAACATTTCTACACTCTTGTTTACATTCTCTGTGCTTATAATCATAATTACAAAGCCTTTAACACAAATTATTTTGATCTCTTTGCGGTATTGTGTTAACTTTAAAATTTCAATTATGGTAACGCCCCAAAATGGCGGTAACGGAGTAAAGCCCCAACATCCAGATGGTAGACACTGGGATTTGGTAGGTCTTTCCATGCACTTTCAGAAAAACATACTGTAGAAAAATGCCTCAGGGGGGGGGGGGGTATTGGTGCCCCATAGTCTACATGTACAACTAAACACATTTTTCTCCTTTCTAATTTGATATCACTGCAGATTTGTGACAGCCTCAGCATGATTAGACACAACCAAGATAAGTTTTTCTTCGTCCGAAAAATGGCATAGCATTTAAATTTAGAGTTAAAACATAATTGATTAAATTAAGGAGCTCGAATATTTCGATAAACAAGACATGCATTCAAGATTCAATTTCGCCGCAATATGTTTTATTCTAATATGTGGAAGACCATACCAGTCCTAACTTAACTAAATTTACTAAACTTTATAAACAATTTTGCTTGCAATGTAATTTTTTCATTCAAGATTATTTGGTATCGGTAGAAGTATACTCGTGTTTTAATATGTCATTCTATTTTATATGGACCTTTTTACAATTCTAAACCACAGATTTGTAATTATCAGGATGATACATCGTTCTCGAAGCTTATTGTGGCTTTAAACTGGTTGAAATGTGTAGAAAGAATTGGAACCAGTTTTAAAAAATAGGTGGTCGTTATAAAGAAGTGATCGTATAATGTAGGTGATCAGTAAGTGAGGTGTTACTGTATAAGTAACAAACAAGCTTGTATAAAGTCAACTTTTCTCTCAGGAAGTTTCAATATTTCGAAGATGGAACATGAAACTACACATACTTGAAAAAATAATGAAAATATACTACCTGGTGTACAGTCGATCAGTCGTCTGGGGGGTAGATTCTGAAGCATTAACATATGATTATAGTTTTCTAAGAAAATATTGAGAATTCTAGGATGCTTGAATTAAAATCGCTGTGGTGGCATGATTTTTCACATTTATTTTACAAATGAATTATCTCTTGAAACCGCCTAGTTCGTTCAAAATCGGAATACCTCGGCGTTTGTATTAAGAAAATGTCTCAGATATAATAGGTAGGCCGCCATACTGTTGTTGTTCACGGGCTACTTTCCATTATGGCTGACCCTGGGAATTAAACGATGGAAACTGAGAAAGTATCGGGAATTCCCGAGTAGCTACGATTGGTGTGTTCATTCACCGTATTGTCATTCGGCATATCTCGGTCATGGTGGTAAAAGTTCTGGCGACAAACTTTCTAAATCCAAGGGCAAAAATCATGATTTTTATGACCATATCAGACACTTCGAATGTCGCAAATTCAGTAATTATTATACTCATACGCTGTTTATATGTATTTAATTAGATTTTGTTTTTTTAGATATATTTTGATGTTTTATACAATATTATTAGCCACGTGTGTCAATAATGCATTCAGTTTCTGTGTTAGAACACTAGATACAACATACTTATCTCTAACCTAGATACTAACAATGTATTCACGTGCATTTTTATCTTTCTTTCCGTAGAAAAACTGAAAAAAAATAAATGTGGCTGTCAAGTAGATTAAAGACAAAAGGTATTACAGAGCTAAGTGCGTGCCATTGCGCAAAACATAGGAATGTAAATCTCCAATAGCATGCTCCAGTCTACTTCGCTGAAGCACTTAAAATTTCACCATTAGCACTGATAGTTTCTAGGATAGATAATCCTGCCATAATTGTAGAATCTGTATTGGTTTCACGATGTTTTCTGGAAGATTAGAAGTCTCAAAGCTTCATTATGTATATCATACTGTCTGGAAACAAAATTCACATCATCGCTTTTTGTTCCCAGGTCTACAGTGGACCATTCCCTACCTTATACCTAGATATATCCAAATGTACAGAAATTCAAAACTTCTAACACAATGTCCAAGTATTATGTTCTTGATTTATTATGATAAAATCTCACATAACGCACTTACATACGTACTATAATTCTTTTAAATGTAGTATTTCAAGCATTCAACACTTTCATGAATTAGAAAAGAAAACTACGAGATAAGTATATCAGCAAGTAATCTGCATTTTCTTGTATGAACACTGTAAATAATTCGAATTGACATTATATGATTTTAGACAACAAGCGTTCTCTTACTTCAGATATATTGATACAAAACATGTTCATGAAACATTCAGTGTCCACTGACGTCTTGGTAGGAAACATGTTTATGAAACATTTAGTGTCCTTTGACGTATTGGTAGGAAACATGTTCATGAAACATTTAGTGCCCTTTGACGTATTGATACAAAACATGTTCATGAAATATTAAGTGTCCACTGACGTCTTGGTAGGAAACATGTTCATGAAACATTTAGTGTCCTTTGACGTATTGGTAGGAAACATGTTCATGAAACATTTAGTGTCCACTGACGTCTTGGTAGGAAACATGTTCATGAAATATTTAGTGTCCTCTGACGTATTGCTAGGAAACATGTTCATGGAACATTTAGTGTCCTCTGACGTATTGGTAGGAAACATGTTCATGGAACATTTAGTGTCCTCTGACGTCTTAGTAGGAAACATGTTCATGAAACATTTAGTGTCCTTTGACGTATTGATACAAAACATGTTCATGAAATATTAAGTGTCCACTGACGTCTTGGTAGGAAACATGTTCATGAAACATTTAGTGTCCTTTGACGTATTGGTAGGAAACATGTTCATGAAACATTTAGTGTCCACTGACGTATTGGTAGGAAACATGTTCATGAAATATTTAGTGTCCACTGACGTATTGGTAGGAAACATGTTTATGAAATATTTAGTGTCCTCTGACGTATGGGTAGGAAACATGTTCATGGAACATTTAGTGTCCTCTGACGTATTGGTAGGAAACATGTTCATGGAACATTTAGTGTCCTCTGACGTCTTGGTAGGAAACATGTTCATGAAACATTTAGTGTCCTTTGACGTATTGATACAAAACATGTTCATAAAATATTAAGTGTCCACTGACGTCTTGGTAGGAAACATGTTCATGAAACATTTAGTGTCCTCTGACGTATTGGTAGGAAACATGTTCATGAAACATTTAGTGTCCACTGACGTCTTGGTAGGAAACATGTTCATGGAACATTTAGTGTCCTCTGACGTATTGATACAAAACATGTTCATGGAACATTTAGTGTCCTCTGACGTATTGATAGGAAACATGTTCATGGAACATTTAGTGTCCTTTGACGTATTGATACAAAACATGTTCATGGAACATTTAGTGTCCTCTGGCGTATTGATAGGAAACATGTTTATGGAACATTTAGTGTCCTTTGACGTATTGATGCAAAACATGTTCATGGAACATTTAGTGTCCTCTGACGTATTGATAGGAAACATGTTTATGGAACATTTAGTGTCCTTTGACGTATTGATAGGAAACATGTTCATGGAACATTTAGTGTCCTCTGACGTATTGATAGGAAACATGTTCATGGAACATTTAGTGTCCTTTGACGTATTGATACAAAACATGTTCATGGAACATTTAGTGTCCTCTGACGTATTGATAGGAAACATGTTTATGGAACATTTAGTGTCCTTTGACGTATTGATACAAAACATGTTCATGAAACATTTAGTGTCCACTGACGTATTGATAGGAAACATGTTCATGGAACATTTAGTGTCCTTTGACGTCTTGGTAGGAAACATGTTCATGAAACATTTAGTGTCCTTTGACGTATTGATAGGAAACATGTTCATGAAACATTCAGTGTCCACTGACGTCTTTGTAGGAAACATGTTTATGAAACATTTAGTGTCCTCTGACGTATTGGTAGGAAACATGTTTATGGAACATTTAGTGTCCTCTGACGTATTGGTAGGAAACATGTTTATGAAATATTTAGTGTCCTTTGACGTCTTGGTAGGAAACATGTTCATGAAACATTTAGTGTCCTCTGACATATTGATGCAAAACATGTTCATGAAATATTTAGTGTCCACTGACGTATTGGTAGGAAACATGTTTATGGAACATTTAGTGTCCTCTGACGTCTTGGTAGGAAACATGTTTATGAAACATTTAGTGTCCTTTGACGTATTGGTAGGAAACATATTCATGAAACATTTAGTGTCCTCTGACGTATTGGTAGGAAACATGTTTATGAAACATTTAGTGTCCTTTGACGTATTGGTAGGAAACATGTTTATGAAACATTTAGTGTCCTCTGACGTCTTGGAAGGAAACATGTTTATGAAACATTTAGTGTCCTTTGACGTATTGGTAGGAAACATGTTCATGAAACATTTAGTGTCCTCTGACATATTGATGCAAAACATGTTCATGAAATATTAAGTGTCCACTGACGTATTGGTAGGAAACATGTTCATGGAACATTTAGTGTCCTCTGACGTATTGGTAGGAAACATGTTTATGAAACATTTAGTGTCCTTTGACGTATTGGTAGGAAACATGTTCATGAAACCAATAGTGTCCTCTGACGTATTGGTAGGAAACATGTTCATGGAACATTTAGTGTCCTTTGACGTATTGGTAGGAAACATGTTCATGAAACATTTAGTGTCCTCTGACATATTGATGCAAAACATGTTCATGAAATATTTAGTATCCACTGACGTCTTGGTAGGAAACATGTTTATGAAACATTTAGTGTCCTTTGACGTATTGGTAGGAAACATGTTCATGAAACATTTAGTGTCCTCTGACGTCTTGGTAGGAAACATGTTCATGAAACATTTAGTGTCCTCTGACGTATTGATACAAAACATGTTCATGAAACATTTAGTGTCCTCTGACGTCTTGGTAGGAAACATGTTCATGAAACATTTAGTGTCCTCTGACGTATTGGTAGGAAACATGTTCATGAAACATTTAGTGTCCTCTGACGTCTTGGTAGGAAACATGTTCATGAAACATTTAGTGTCCTCTGACGTCTTGGTAGGAAACATGTTCATGAAACATTTAGTGTCCTCTGACGTCTTGGTAGGAAACATGTTCATGAAACATTTAGTGTCCTCTGACGTATTGATACAAAACATGTTCATGGAACATTTAGTGTCCTCTGACGTCTTGGTAGGAAACATGAAACATTTAGTATCCTCTGACGTATTGATACAAAACATGTTCATGTGAAAATTTAGTGTCTTGTGACTTATTGGTACCAAGAATGTCCATAATTTTTTCAACATCATGGTTTATGTGTTTTTTGTTTGTTTTAAACGTAACATGCTACATTTTACTCGCGTAATTAAATATCATTCAAGCGAAAAGTTGAATTAACTCGATGCGAACAAGGCATACAAGACGTAGACATGTTTATTTTTTTCGAAAGCTTTTCTGTAATTCTATCCTATGACATAACGTCGTAAACATATTTAATATTCGTAATAAAATGTAACTTATGTAGCGGGAACGATTTATGACTCTACAGCTTCGTTTTTGTGTTAAAATACTCATTACATTTATTTGTATTCTGCAGTAAGTAACGTACTGTAAAAAAGTGGTCTATGAAAAAAAATCACTCGTTTATGTCAGAACTGTTGACACTAACATAAATTTCTACTTAGTAATGTTTTACACATGGTAATTTCGGGTCTGATACTGTTAAGTAATATGAGGATACTAAATTAAATGCTAGGGTGACCTGAACTTAAAGCAAAAATGATGACATAAAATCTTGGTAATTTTGAATCGACCCTTGTACATACTGTGAATGGTTCGCGGTATTGTATAATACGGAAGTATGATAATAAGTGCGTTGGAATTGTCGATCAGTCTATTTCTCTAGTTTTGATCTTAATAGAAACCAGAATGTGTTCTGTGTACGTCGAGGAATCACGGACTCGTTTATTTGTGTGAATTAAGTGGATTTTATATCAAGAAAAGATAAAATTTATCGCAGGTAAAATTAAACAATATAGCGAGGTTAATAATATATCTTTATTTATTTATTTTTGTACGATTTTAGTGTGTGTTTTTCTCAGACAGGTATAAACACATAGATAATTCATTTCATTATTTGTATCGGAATTAAACAAATTTAGATAATTACTTAGCTTTTGACTGCTTTTAATAAAACACATACTTTTCTGAATTATACCCCTAAATAATTGATTTAAAGTATCATTATTACATTGTATTAATTTTTAGTGATATTAAGAGAGGATTTTCTATGTGCGTAGAGTGATAACTAACACTAGTCTTGCTTAAGATTTATGTGTAGTCACACCTGAGAACAAAGGCCACCCTTGAGAAAGACAAAATGTGTCCTTTATTGACAGGTGGCCCTTATTCGGAGGTCGTTATGTTCGAAATTATCAATGACGTTTTTTAAAAGAATGTCCTTTATCTCAAAAGTGGCATTTTTTCGGAGGTGTGGCTTACAAAGATTTGACTTTATAACAAAAATAAAAATTGATATTATATTTTATGAAACAATATTTGATACCTAATCAAACGGAAACTCCGGAAATTCTAAACTTGCTTCGAGGCTTTTTTGTTTCTATTGTGAAGAGTAAACTGTAAGATTTTACAAGGAGTGTTTACATCAAATTTTCAATCTAAGATCATGGATACATGATACGTTAACAGCAGGTTTATCAAACTCTGAAATAAATGTTGAGGAATTTCCTAAACGTTGTAATATGACTGCAACAAAACAGGTTTTTTTTCCATTCTAGTCATAAATTATCTCGACATGTTCAGTCGCTTTGTGTTTATTTCGTTTCAGATAAACGAGAATTTATTGTGAGGAAACCATGGATAGTTGATCACGGTGTGTGATTTATTGTCGTAATATTTGGTCAGTATCACGTTTTTATTTCATTTTTTGTTAACACTGAGTGCCTTAAGAGAGCAATAACTCAGCAATATAATGTTCAATTAATTATTTGCTAACAAGATAAAAGCCATGCGCTGATCGGTTGATTTTAGTACCCAATAAAACTTAATGGTAATAATCGTAAACTATTTTTTAGCTAAACTAGGGTCCGAGCTTATAAAACTTTAGAGTCTGTCTGCGAGTTCAAATCTCTTCTCTTCTAACTTAATTATGATCAGACAGTAATGAATGAAGATTTGATCTTGGTGACTGACGTCAAGTTCTATAACCTAAGGGCCAGGTTAATTATTCTTAGCATCTTGTTTTGATTCTAGATTTGTAATGTCAATTTATGATGGATTTGACTTGCCGCTAGAAAGCTATGATACAGTACAGTACGTTTCTGTTAAATCCTACTGTGACACAAAATTAGGGATGGGTACTGCGGGAAATTTCGTATCGCGAAATATTTGGCGATACGCAACACTGTAATGCAATACGTAAATGCGATATATTGGGAGTTTAAAACTCTTAATTTATTAAGTATTCAAGCTTGGATTTTAATGAAAGTAATGTATTTTCATTAATTAATTGCATGATGGTGTCTTTATTAAGCTATCACAAAGACATTATATAATGAAAATGACTAGAATGAAACTTCATACTGTTTAGTGTTTAATATTTAAAACAGTTTTCCGGTCGAATACAGCTGATACAATACACGTTGAAATAGTCCATATCATTTTACTTAAAGCATATCGAGATACGGGATGGAACCGTAACGGTACGTATTGCATTTGGAACTTATTGCAATATAGAGGAATACCGGTATTATCGTGCATCACCACACCTTGATAACCAAGAACATGACAAATGCATCGCTACAGTAGCAGTTCAATACCGTGCAAACCTGTTACAATGTACGTGACCTGTACAATTCAACTCAGATAAGATGTATGTTACAGATTGAACTGAACGGTGATGGTGACTGCACGTGACTTAATTTCAGTATTCACTGACAACATGTCTGTGATTATATTGATATGACACATATTGCATGTATGTAACCGATATTTCCCTTCCTATAGATATGTACGTGACATGTTCAAAACAATCAAAAGGAAACTGGCACATAGCTGGAACATTACCACATTGATGCCATGTATTTTGCATGTTCCTGATCATAACAAAAATACATAAATGCCATTAACAATACCAGTAGATCCCTTGTGGCGTGTCTGTTTGATTTTGACTATTTTCATAATGATAATACTAATATAGTGCAACCTCGTCCTTTAGAAGCAGCAGCGTTATAATGTTGTTGTTGAGAGTTTATTGCTCAAGAGAGGTTGAATTAATAGTTAAATCTTGGTAAAGCAAGTGCTGTGGTTGAAGGGAAGTTGCTGCTCGAGAGAGGGCCGCTCTGAAGAGGTTGCACTATAGTACATGTATATCATTATGAACTATTTATAACATGTTTCTAGAATTAAGCACTGAGTAAACCATTCTGAAACCAACACATACTGAAAATGTTTTAAGTTCTGTGCAAACAAGAAACCCTTCTGAAAGAAATCTGTCGGATCGCTAATAGAAAAACGCACAGGGCAAGAAAACTGTTCCATAGACTATTTAGAAGTAGATAAATGCCATTAACCCGTGGGTAGGTACGTGCTTAACTAGATTATAGTCAATACTAACTAACTACTCCAGAAACCATCAAATGCTGTGTGAACCCACCAGGTGGCATCTCAGAAAAAGCTTAAAGCGTAGTTTAAATCATTATAATACATTAAGGTATATACATTAGTCATAGAGCAGCCATTAGTAGGATTATAATTATACCATGGCACGATCTAGTTTTGAAAAAAAAATCATATGTGTGACATCAACCTCGTATGTTTCAACGAATTGCTCAGTGCGAGAAAAACATCTTTTTTATCATTTTATGCGATGATAGAGACGAATATTTAAAACATATTTTCTAGATAGTTTTGTTAAACAATCTGATACATTCATTAGAACGTATACTAAGGAACAACAAATGAAAATACAATGTAATCTCTCCAAAGCAACTCCCTTTGAGGGTAGCAACATCATGTTGAGGTTGAGAGGTTGTTGCTTTGGACTGGTTAAATAATACTAGTTGATAAATCGTACCGTGTGAAAAATCGTGCTGTTGTTGAAGGGAGGTTATTGCTCAAGAGAGGGCTGCTATGGACAGGTTGCACTGTATTACGTTATGCTAGAAAAAATACGGTTACTTAATGACAAAAAATGAAAGGTAGATTGTTCGAATAACATTTCCTTTCGTTATTTCTATCGCAACATATCTATCGTTATTTGGAGGTTGGATTCACCCACGAACAGTTTCGTATTTTGCTGTTAAAATTCATGGTAGGCGCCAAAAAACACAGTCGGTCCGCGGTTAACCGTGGAATCGTCTATTTGCCGCAGTCTGTAAAATTACACTCATCTTCTTTAAAGATATGGATCCGCCATTTGTGTCAATCCTATCTCTTCATATGTATTTTAATTGTAGAAAGAAATCCAGATAGTTTGTACATCCAAGTCTACATGTCTATAAAGTTGACACGCGGCGAGCTGTTGGTGATTGTTAAAATGAGCACACATAAACTTCTATCGTGGATTTTAGCCGAAAATGTATAAATTATGATTCACACTTAGATATCATTATTAGATCCGTCGGTCATGACTCTTCTTCAACGCCGTATATTTCAAAAGTGTTTAATTTACTTTTCTAGGCCATTAATCATCTTGCCCACAATGGGTCATTCTAGGTCGAAAGCCCATTCATAAATTTGACAGGTGCTTCATTCATTTTGTTCGCCGATAACTACCTACTTCAACAATAGGCGTTCCAGGCCAGTAGAATCTTAACCTACGCTTGTCTTAGCTATACGTACCACTTACGAGAACACTGCGGGATTTACTGCCGTAAACTTTTTTTTAAAAGTATCATCGTTAAATCCGCCAACTTTGTTCCCATTTTTACAAAGAAATTGCATTCAATGTGTCCGTTACTAACACAAAGGATGAACTTTCTCCTTAAGATAGATGAATCTAAATAAGGCGATGTGATATGTATTTAAATAACGGATCATTTCGGACAGACGTTTGATATGATGCATGTATAGACACACCGCGGATCTCATGGGATAGATTAAAATACGATACGTCAATAACAGTCGCAGAAAAGTATCGCGTATGTGAGACTCGTAATGTAATAAGTACATACTATATACAGTAACGAAAGTATCGAACGCACATGTAAAGTGATGCCTGCGCAATTGATTCAATAACGGATCGCGCGATACTAAAATGTGATACTTGCATAACGGACATAATACGGTTTATATTGGAGAATCGTTTCTTACGAGACATTCATGTATAAAACGTAAAATAACGGACCACAATGAAGGATATATGACAGATGATAGCGAACCTCACATGAAGTATTCGTTAGATGTGAAGTAAGGCATTTAAAGAATATAATCAATCAGTGGGAAGTAGTCTAGTTACGTGATCCTTGGTTAAATGAGTAAATAATGGAACAATCAATATTATGATGAAGCCTCATGGTTTAGGACAAGATAATAACTGACTTGATATTGGATAGCATTCCATGTTACGGTAAATTATTTCTTTCGCATTTTGTTCATTACAAATTGAAATGAGGTTTTATCTTCTTTACAACTATGAAAATGTGTTCGAGTAATCTTTTTTACAGGTATTCGTTCTCACAAATTAGTAAGTAAATAATTTGTAAAGCAAACATTGTTATCAAGAGATCTGTGTTATATTAATACTATAATTCAACTTGACAGCTTCGACAGTTTGCCAAATTAGGTACTGCAATAAGAGCCATCATCATGTATTATACGTAGGATTTTTGTGGACAATATTATATACTGTATCGTGGCGTATCGTAAACGATATTGCATCGTAGTATCGCAAAATACATCATATCGCAATCATGGCGTACCGTGTATTATCGGTTACAATATCATTTCGCACCGTGGTATCGCGGACTATATCATATCGTGAACACATATCGAACATGTTGGTATCAATTATAATTATAATCTGTGTATCGCGATGATATCATATCATATTGTAGTAACGCGGACATTTAATCTACTTTATCGTTATGTGTGGCATAACGCGGGAATATCATATCGCACTTTGTTACACTGCGGACAATGTCTCATCGTAGGACCTTGCACCGGAGATGATATCATATCGACTCTATGTTTATCGCCGAGAGTATCATTCCGTACCTTGGCCTATAATGGACAAATTCGCGGACAATAACCTGTCCCACCTTTGTTTAACGCGAACAATGTCATATCGTACTGCGATGTATCGTGAACAATGTCATATCGTACTGTGAAGTATCGTGAACAAAGTCATGTTATACAGTGAAGTATCGCAGACAATATCTTACTGTACAGTGAAGTATCGCGAACAATGTTATATCGTACTGTGAAGTATCGTGAACAATGTCATGTCATACAGGGAAGTATCGCAGACAATATCTTACCGTACAGTGAAGTATCGCGAACAATGTCATATCGTACAGTGATGTATCACGGACAATGTCATATCGTACAATGGCGTATCGTGGACAATAAATGCTTGTTATCGCGATGTCACTCCCGTGGTTGATCGGGGACAGAACAGTATCAAATATTGGGACAATGACACGTCGTTTCGATAGCCAAAGGTTTTTTTGTCGCTCGTTGACGCTAACACGTCGATCAGATAAAATCAGTCTGGTATTTTATAATGAATTATTGAGATACATTTGATGTACCAAATTTCATTTGTCACGTGCCCACGTAGCAAACTAGGAATTCCTATTTTAGTAACTACGAGATCTTTTACATAATATTAAATCAACAAATGATTAATAACTACATCTAGATAAGATGAGTTATTGTGTTACGAAATATTGATATTTCCAAACCTGTACACGAACAAAAGATAAAAATGGTCGGATATAGAATTTAATTTACTTAGTAATTACTCTCAAATGAAAATCCAAGGGAAGGTCCATATTTTCGAATATCAGGATAGTCAATATGTCTGCCGTCTGATATGCTTCGATGTGTCCCGGAATGGAATTACCAGGCTCGGTGACGTATCATGTTTGATAGAATTGAGGTAAAAAAATCGACAAGTGTAATAAATCATGGGACATCATTAATGACAGTCGATTATTATTAACAACATTACCCGTACAATATATAACCGTGTAACAATCACCCATTCGATATTACCACAACAAAATCACTCGGACAAATTACCCATTCGAAATAACTCGTCATTCCGCACAAATCACTTGTACAAGTCGTCTGCAAACGCTTTGATTGATGGAATTAATTGCAAATAAATTCCTAGTTAATGATTTTTAGGAGAAGAGCTATAATATTAATGAATCATGATTATACTGCTCATTAAACCCACTAATGTTGATTTATATATTACATGGATAAAATTGCCATTTCATTTGTAGAAATATTTTTGTGAACATTTATGAACACTTGCAAGTATACATTTCGAGACACGCCTCCATGGTCAAGATACTTCAAATAACTGTAACCTCTCACTGATAGAGGGTCGTGGGTTCGAGCCCCGCTAGCGACCACGTCTCTTTATGTGAGAAAGTAGGACGCGGCTTACGGAGGATGGGAGTCTAGTATTGGTTCTTCCCAGGAATGATGGTTAGGTGAACTGTCCGCCTCATATGACTGTGACAGTTGAAAAGGGGCGTATAACTCTTTTTTGTGACGCAGAAATGTTCCCAACCACTGATGTGTCTGTTTAACGAAATATATGGTTAGGGAGTACGTTTGTTAAACAGTCATAAAATGTGATAAACATAATATGAATATACATTTGTACAGCAAAACCTCGATTATCCGAAATCGACGGGACCGAACTATTTTTCGGATAATCCATGGTTTCGGATAACACGATTCGGATAATCGAGTTTATTTTACATTGAAGTATAAAGGGGGAAATATAGGGACCGGAAGTTGATTTGGGATAACACCAGATTTTCGGATAATCCTAGTTCGGATAATCAAGGTTTTACTGTATATTGTATCTCATTTCATTGTTCGTTACTTGAGGGTACATACTTACGTACGCGAGTAATTAAAATGAAATATTTGATTTATTGTATGTAGTTATCGTATCAAATTTAATTCGCGAGCAAGGTCCGTAGCGATACATAAACCTTGATAATTTATTCATTTATGTTCAGTGACTATGACCTGAATGAATATATCAAAACAACATTGGACAGTAACTTAACGAAAACGATACGCGTGATCTAACATCGTGTTTTTTTTCATTTTATACTCGATTTTAAAAATGTTGGTTAATGGCCAGGACTTATAGTATGTATATAAGTCCTTGTGAATGGTTAAGTAGATAGATATGTAAATACTATACGGTTGTCAAAAGAAAGAAAACCCGATAAAAAAGAAACAAAAATCAAGACAATCGAAGTACTGAAAGTACTCATGGAAACTGAACATAAGATTGACTTGCGCTGCAACGTGAAACTGGAACTAGTTTAACAATTATATGGCGGATGTAGAAACATGTAACAGTACTTTGGACCGCATTAAAGTCCATGCCCGCCATGACGGCTATGGAACTATGGTTTAGTTTCCAATCATTGGGGACTAGTGCGTTTTGGTCCGCGTAACACGCTAGCACCCTATGTTTCCAATCACTAAATGCTTTATTGTCGAGTATTTTATAAATCACTTGGTCACGTGACGATAAACCAGGGAACCAATAATTTCAAAGAATTGCCCCATTTGAATTTGTTATCTTGGCCCGTTGAGACATCGTGTGGTCTACAATAATAAACATGGTTTGTGATATGATCTACCATTACGGCTTTGAAGGAGCAAACAGACTCTTATATTCTACCACAAGTGATCAATCATTGCTTGTGTTTTCTTTGAAGAACACGCCGTTAGACAAACTATATTAAATAATAAATTATCTTATATTTTGAAGTTAAACATAAAGGCGATTAAGTCAGACAGAGCATTTTTTTAAAAATATTTATTGAGGAAATAGCCAACTGAATATCTTAAGGATGTCAAAAAAGATGTTCCCATTAAAGCAATGGCATGATGGAATCCGTACTTTGTTAACTTATAATATTATCTTTGTACAAAAATAGGCATTTGATAAATTGAAAGCTATTAAATCTTTGCGATGATGAAGTTATGATATTATGCTGAATAAATTGATTCATATCTCGTTTAATATTGCCAGTAATTTAGTCTTTAATTATGGGTTAAGTGCTCCAAGGAGTATAATGGTTTTTATATACCTAAATAACATTATTTTATTAAATATTTATGTGTTTCGTGTGAAAATAATTTATGAACCTGCCTAAGAGATTTCAATTAATTCTTGTATTTATTGATGCGTTAAAGAAACATTTTACAGTTCAGTTAATTTCTTTTTTATTTTCAGGTTTGGGACGAAACAGGCTAGAAGTATGAACACCTTGTTTGCTATAATCTGGATCCACGCAGCTGGTGCCGTGGTTACTTCCCGGTTCTCCTGTCCAGATATGAAGACATTCTGTGTCTGTACAGAGAAGACGGAATGGTGGCTGAACGAATGGACCAATATCAAAATTGTTAACTGTTCGCGTCGATCATTGAAGGAAATACCCAGCTTTTCATCTCTGCGAGATCTACATTTTCATAAACTGCTACTTAACAACAATAATATCACGGAGGTTGGTGATGATGCATTTACGAACTTGTCTGTTAGAGAAGTCGTATTGCGCAAGAATCCCATTAAGAGAATATCAAATAGTGCTTTTTATAACATTAGACATTCACTTGAGATCCTAGATCTTGACAGTGATAGGATAAAACTGGATGAAGATTTGCAATTCCTTAGAGATTTATACAATCTAAAACAATTAGATCTAGGCTACAATCAACTAAAAGACAGATATAAAGTATTTCCGGCCAATTTATTCGCTAATTTAAACCTGTCTTCATTGACCACGTTGACGTTACAAGCGTTACAAATGTCCAGAGTAATGGAAGGTGCATTTATAGGAATTGAACAATTAGAACAATTAGACCTTTCTTATAATTTCTTATTCGAATATCCGGTCGAAGTTTTAAGGTTGAAAAATCTGAAAGGCCTGAAACTTTATTCCAATGAGTTAATGAATCTTAAAAATGATACATTCTCTGGGCTTACAAATTTATCAAAGTTATTAATTGGTGTAAATGAGATTACTGCAGAAACAATGGAAACGGGAATTTTCCACGACCAGCTTGAATCAATGGAAGAGATTAATTTGTACCAAAACCCCCTGTACAAAGTCCCAACAAAGGTTTTGAAAGACTTAAAGAAACTAAAAAAGTTGAGCCTTGTAAAGACTAGTTTAGATATTATACCAAATGGCTCATTTGTTGGGGAGTACAAACTAGAAGAGTTGCATTTAGATGATAATAAAAAACTAAGCTTTGAAGACGACGGAATGTTTTATGGAATAGAAGATTCATTGGAAGTGCTGTTTATACGTTCTCTGAACTTGTCAAAGTTGCCACTCAATGTGTTACAACGCTTGGATAATCTGTATTATCTAGACGCTACAGATAATGCAATTAGAAAGATAGACAAGCATTTCTTCTCGGGATTAAAACTCTCTGACGTACGGCTAATGTGGAATAATATTAAACACGTGGACCACAGAGCGTTCAAACATTTTGAGAAAGGTGTGACTCTGAACTTGCACAATAATATGATTAGAAATATCTCCTTTATTCTGAAAGTAGAGGAATGTACCTTTAAAGAAATCTATTTGACTAGAAATGATATACCATGTGATTGTACTGTGGAAAAGGTTCTAAACAGTGGATTAATAAGTTGGCAAGTCTTCGGGGAATGTCATTTACAGGAGAATGGGGGAAGGGTAAAGTACGATTTCGATGACCCGGCATTACAGAGACACTTAGCGCGAACGTGCGGGAAAACTAAACAGTTCGCTTTTTGCAATAAAGAAAAAGCATTAAAAGTGAACAGTTCACAGCGTTTGAATGCGAGTATAGTTTATTTAGGCAGTATAACTGTTCTGACCATCATGTTAATTATGTCAAATACTTTGACCATTGTCTGAGGTTACAACTCGGATTCAGGTCACCAGTCGACGAACACAAGTCTCTGATTGGTCAGTTTAAAACACAATATTCTTTCTGACCAATGACGAGGCTGCATTTTAAAAGCGGTTACCAGAGTCGGTCGGAAATCCGACAGCATAAATGATTATGCGCATGTGGCATAACTTTACAGTAAACTGTACTTAATAATATTAATAATGTCTGGCTGAACGAGAATCTCTACTAGAGTATTACAGCCCTGAATTAATAGCAAAAAAATCTCATTTCGAGATAATGAGACGTCAGATACGGAGAGGAGATTCATTATTGCCTTGATATTATAAATTGAGGAAACTATTTCACTAGCAACATGTTGACTCAATGTAATAATGATGTAGCGGTGCGTTTAATATGGTAGTTATGTTTATTCCATGTTGTGGTTATATAGATGTCTGTGATTATAGATGTCAGCAAATATACTCTGTGCTGGGTAGTATTTTGTTTAAAAAACTTGTACATGCGCACTAGATAGCCATGTATTAAAACATGTGTACATGCTTTGGGAACATATACATTAGTTGTATGAAAAACAGTTATTATATTAATATTCGTGTAATTTCGGTCTTGATAGCGTTAACATATTTTCTGGCAAGTTATTTTCTCATATTGTTGTTCTATATTTGTGCCATACTTGACATAATAAATGTGTTTTACTTATACTTGACATTTTAAAAACTTTTTCCATAAAGTCATTATAACACGAAGTAACGTACAGTACCATCTTGGAACCGTTTTTTGCACTTATATGATGGCGTGTACATATTATGCCTTCCTTTTTCGTAGGATTCTTCTAAGGTGTACACATAATGTTTGTTCCAGGTTACCCGGCCTTTATCTCAGCGACCCTAACTTTATTAGACCAAAGGAACAGCACATCCACATTTTCACTTTTTGCTATCCGATTTAGGAACAAAATATATAGATACAAATTACATTACTTCCCCTATGTTGACGAGCATGCAACCAGAAACAAACATTATGTTACGCCAAAGTTAAAAAGATACGCAACAACTTTCGCAGAGCTGAACCTCATCAGTAAAATGGTACACAACGCAGTCTTAGACAAAGTACAATGTTATTAATATTAGATCATAACGAAGTCTCACGTTTATCGACTAATGCATAAATACCCAAAGATCAAAACAAACTGTTTATACTTTTATATTATTTACAATACATTGTTCACCATCTATAATACATTGTCAACCATCTACAATACATTGTTCACCATCTACAATACATTGTACACCATTTACAATACAATGTTCACCATATACAATACATTGTCCACAATTCACAATACATTGTTCACCATCTATAATACATTATCCACCATCTACAATACATTGTTCACCATCTACAATACATTGTCCACCACTTACAATGCATTATACACCATTTACAATACAATGTTCACCATCTACAATACTTTGTCCACAATTTACAATACATTGTTCACAATCTATAATACATTGTTCATCATCTACAATGCATTGTTCAACAACTACAATACATTGTTCACCATTTACAAAACATCGTTCACAATCTGCAATACATTGTTCACCATCTACAATACATTGTTCCCGATCTACAATACATTGTTCACCATTTACAATACATCGTTCACCAACTACAATACATTGTTCACCATCCAATATACATTGTTCACACTTTACAATATATTGTTCACCATCAACAATACATTGTTCACCATTTACAATATATTGTTCACAATCTACAATACATTGTTCACTATCTACAATACATTGTTCACAATTTACAATGCATTGTTCACAATCTACAATACATTGTTCACCATTTACAAAACATTGTTCACCAACTACAATACATTGTTGACAATATAAAATACATTGTTCACCATTTACAATACATTGTTCACCAATTACAATAAGATTTTCACCATTTACAGTAAATCGTTCACAATCTACAATACACTGTTCACAATTTACAATACATCGTTCACAATCTACAATACATCGTTCACAATCTACAATACATTGTTCACAATTTACAATACATTGTTCACAATTTACAATACATGGTTCACCATTGACAATAAGCTCTTCTCTATCTACAGGACATTCTTCGCTACATTTAATAATAATACAAACATCTTCAGCTTCAACCAAAGTCTTGAAAATCTATATAGACACATTCTTCACTCTCTACAATATTGAAATCCTTAACTTCACAACAAAACATTATTTGTTATGTCTACGCATTATTCCGTCTACGATACCGGCATACCGATGTTAGTTTACAATATCTTTTTATTCATATTGAAAGATTTTGCACAGACGGTAAAGAAATAGTCTCTAATACAATTATGTATCTTCAATGTCGTATATTATCAAAATGAAGACAATCAAGTCTGACTTATCGGCTTTAATGAATGTAATTCACGTACTAGAGCGCAATTCGTCAACCCGATCGGCTCAACGGGAATGACTGAGAGCGATACACCGACGTCCCATACAACTATACAGCAAATATGTGTACAGAGGCCACCCTTGGGAAAGACAAAATATGACATTTATTGACCGGTGGTCTTTATTCAGGGGTCATTTTGTTCTAAAATTACCAAAGCCAGTTCTAAAAAGAATGGTCTTGAATGAAGTTGACCGCTCACACAGGTTTGACTGCATGTACAATGTATATGTATAAAATTTATTCCATTCGACATACTGTGTTGATTCATTCGACACGTATGGAAGTTTAACTTTGATACCGATGGTAAAGGTTTGTACAGGAAGCCGCTTTAGACTTTCTGGTAATAAAAATAAATGTGAATATACACACACAATCTTTAACACTCAAACCTGCGTTAGTAGCCATCTCCGAATAAAGGCCACGCTGTGAATAAAGGACATTGTTTTAAAATACGTCATTGAGTATTTAGAACAAAATGACCTCCGAATAAAGGCCACCTGTCAATAATGGCCATAATTTGCCCTTTCCAATGTTGGCCTTTGTTCACATGTTTGACTGTACTTAGTTCAGAAAAGAGATAATTCATGAGTATATTCACTAAATTCAGTGCACATTCTAAGCATTGAACTACAATACAAAATGAAATCTCAATGTGAAGTCTAATATCAAGCGACAAAAAGTCTTACATTGATACGGTGTATGCTGTGAACTAGCCCTGGGAAAAGTTATCTGTTGTCATAATCGTATATCATTCATTTTAATAGGATAGGAATCGACAAAACGCCCTCCAATCATCGAAATATGGACTTTTGCTTAATTTTAAGTATACAAGAAATAATTTATTGCGTACCAATTATATTCCCATATAATATTATGTACGAACTGATTTGCTTTTATTTGAAAAGTAATAAACATTAAATGAAGTGTGTGAGAATAATATTTTCAAGTTTGTACGGTCGTATATTTTACGATTATTTCTGCTAATCACGAAACTCGAATAAGTAGTAAAATAAGCATTCAGAAAAGACGTTTTTTGTAAATTATGAAAATTTGCTCCGAGGGTGGGTATTCTAGTCCGTGCCTTACTGCTAGTGTACTCCAGTACTTTGATTTATACGTTTTATGATGGAAAATACCAGTAAAATACTGCAAAACTTGGTGCATACTTATCTACAAAAACAAGTAACATATTTTGAACTTCAACCAATTTTCACTTCAAGTAGATATTTCGATAGTTTTACTGTTTTAATCGCTTTGTAAGTGATTAAAAAATCAAATTTGGCACATTGCAACATTCAAAAAATATAAATGTGTTAATTTTTAAAGTGAAATTTGTCGTTGCGAATCTACAATCCCGTCGGAATTCAATCAATGTTAGTCCATGCTTTTGCATTGAAACAATTTAAACATTTAATATGAATGAACATTTAATGATACATTATGTTGGATCAAATTTTTAACGAACACTAACTCTTGCGTAAACAAATTACAGCATTGTGTCTTCTGTGGTTATCTCCCTTAGTTTATTGTTTCGTCGGATTTTCAACATTATTTCAGTTATATCGTGGTTATCCTAACCAGCTTCACTGGACTTCAATTAGGCCATAATCAGTGCTATCCACATTATATCCGCAAGCTACTGCTACTACTTTAAGGAGCAGAGGTGGATCGGACAATTTCAACTTTAGTCAAATTTGTCACGGACAGTGTGAGCCTCGCCTGGGTTCGAACCCACAACCTCTTGATCAGCAGACTAAAGCTTCAACCACTGAGCTAACCGGGCATGCTCAACTGGTTTCCGTTCCATGTTGCAGTCCCCAAGAGTTATACAATGACAGGGTCAACGGATAGACGTTTTATACAAGAAGTGATTTTAATTTCATCGCATTGCAAGAAAAAACTTGTTTAAGAAAGATAGTTAAACTAATTATTGAAACAGTTACATTTTCTCTAACAGACAAAATGCAGCTGAAAAACGTTTTAATATCAAATTTAATGATGATTTAGTGTAGAACCTTACTCGGCCCCTGTGATGTAAGTATACATAATTTATGAGAATTCCGGTTTTCAAAGACTCAGATTCAAATTCCGTTACTCAGGGGTTTTACTGTACATACATGTATACAAATGTACTAATTTTCTTGCAAGCTTTAACATCGGAAGAATGGTTCCTAATCATTGCTTAAAGTGCTGTAAAATCGACCGTCCGAACTAGACCAAGAAACTGATAGATATGAAACACATATATAACAGAAGATTGATACATCACATGTACAATAAACAACAACAGTAAGCCTATCTAAGTTCTCGATAGATGCCTAGTTTCATTATTTGAAACAGAAAATAATGACATCCCTCTAGATCGCCTAGTTTGTTTGCCAACAAGATATGGATGATAAAAATAAATCTATATCTATAGCATTTACTTTTCTTAGCCTATTCTCCAATATTATATGTACGTACGTAAAACATACAATAAAGCATGCCACAGAACTATAAAAAGTAGACGAGATGGAAGAAATACGGACTTCAGGAAATTTAGACATGAAATGAGAGGTCTGACTTTTAATATACAAATGTAATCTCAAAGTGTACATGTATGCGCTAGTGGTTAAAATATGTAAAGTTAAAACCTTAAGATTGATAATAATTTTGGGTTTTCAATCCAAATTTGATACAATTCAGAAACACAAACCATATATAGGAACGTATAACACTTTATAGACCTGTTTTTAAACTTATTGAAACATTTACATATCCTGCAAAAATAGGCTTACAACAAAATGATTTGAGCATTGATCGAGATCGTTCTCCAATTCCAACCTTCGACTAGACTAGTGTGTTTAATAGATTATTCCAGATGGTAAGAAAAAACAAACTTTTTTCCTTCATTTTTTTTCAGGATTATTTCAGTATTATACCAGCTGCAATTAGTCCCAATCAGTTTTCCTGGATTCTGTGTGAGTACTAACCTTGTTCTCCGTACTCTGTCACTAGAATTGTCCCAAGTAGAGGATGAATAACTCTAGCTATACACAATATCTTCAGACAAATTAACACAGAGGTTTGTTTGTTTATTGTTTATATTGGGGTTTAGGCCCATTTTCAACAGACAGTCATATGCGGCAGACAATTCATCTAAGCATCGTTCCTGCGAAGAACCAGTACTAGACTCCCGTCCTCCGTAAGCAACTGTCGACTTTCTCACATGAAGAGACATGGTGGGTAGCAGCGCTTGAACCCACGACCCTCTATCAGTGAGAGGTTACAGTGATTTGAAGTCAGCAACCCTAACTACTCGACCACGGAGGTGGGTCTAACACAGAGGACATGCACTACATACAGGGTTCCAACTAACACATACAGGGTTCCAACTAACAGAGATCCATAATCCACGAATTTATGTCCCCACAAAATAGCCATTTTAATAAAAAACACGAAAATTGAGCCAAACGAAAATAAGTGAAAATACAGTATGTAAAATTTGTCAGGTCACGGTTATGTCACTTTTGAGGGGGCAGTTGTTATCAGTCAGAGATCAATCGAACAATGTTGCCCTTTTGAACAACTAAACATGTTATTCTCATCTGGTTGGAAGCCAAACCCATGTGTGGTGTCAGCAGTTTTGATTTTAGCATAGATTAATTGATCACTGAAAATGAAACAAACAGATTACATATATATATATACTTTGATCTGATGACAGCTGACAGCATCTTCAGTTAAACCTGTGCTCAACGTCCAACATTGGGAAATACATTAAGTGGTCTTTATCGACAGGTGACCTTTATTTGGAGGTCATTTTGTTCTAAATACACAATGATGTTTTTTTAAAGAATGACAGGATGGCCTTTATTCAGAGGTGGCCACTATATAAGGTTTGCCTGTATAAGTTTGTTAAGTTAAAACAGATAAAACCTGCCTCCATGAACACATGATAAACTGGCATTACTATATGTAGCTTTCTTTTTTTATTCAAATAAAAATACATAGTAAGAAACAATAAACATCATACAATAATAAAGAAAAACTTACAAACAATACACTGTATATACAACACACATATCATAAACACATATAATTTACATACAGGCAAGGACTGCATACAATAATTAGTCAATACACCTTATGGTTATGGTAGAATTTACCTATAAAAGATAATTAATTTACTGAGTCACCGTTCAATCAACAACATGGTTTTGTATCAGTGGGTTTATCGACCTTTTACAACAATTTTTCAATCATATACGGCAGCTGAATCACCTGGTATTCTAACCAGTACTAACTTACCCTTCCTCATAGAGTGGGCAACTTCTCCATATATGGAAGAAAGTCGACATTTATATTGTCAATTTATCATAGAAGGGTATGACCTGTAGCGACTGAGATTCACACCTGGATCACCAGGTTGCAGGTCCAAAACACCACTGGACCATGACTGCGGACTCAAATGACAGTAGCTATGTATGAACACAAATATTTACTTAACACTCTTACACATATGTTTTGTTCAATACTCATATAATACATGTAGACCAAATACACAGTAATATAAAATATTCACATCAGATAAACTGTTAATATTCTCCTGACACTAACACTATATTGCATTTGAAATAATTTAAAAGAATTGTTGAGTATTGTTGTCAGTAAACAAGATTTTTTCGTTTTTCGAGAAAATTTATCAAACAAAGAATTTTACATTCATCTTAGATTTTGAAAAATAAATAAAGACTTGTATGTATATTTGCTAGTACATCATGCACATGAACAAAATTAGACAAGACATACTTGAACTTCATTAAAATGCTATTATTAAATTCAGTACCATAACTTGACTGTAATCATGCCATTAGTTATACCTTTTATCATGTATATTTTAGATAGGTTGAAATTGGTTTGAAATTTAAAACAAAACAATTTTTGTAATGTAACATACTGGTACTATTATGGTACATCATAATTATGCAGTGTAAAGCAGTTCAAATGTAATTTAACTTGACACTTACATTCGTAATGAACTAATTTAACTTATTATGCCTATCATATTATATATACTAGAAGTAAATCAGTAGTACAAATGAAGAGATTCTAACAATTTTAAAACAATTAGATCATCCGTTGTTGAACAGCCCATTCGAAAGCTATGGTCATTTCAGAGCTGCCCAAGAGAGCGAGAGAATATGCAGGAGAATTGGGCATTTATATGACAATTAGGAATAACTGCCAACTTCTAACCAGATTATGTAGCAGATACTTTTAAAGTAAATTATCAGACAAAAATCATACAAAATTAGATTTAATTGACAAAAAAATAAAAAATACTGTAGTAAAATGTTCTACACTGATAACTACATTTATGTACCTACACATAAGAAGCTTGTAAGTTAAGCACACATTAGGTATGCTTAGAAATGGTAATGATAAATTAATGTGCTTACAATATTAGAAAAACAGTCAAACCCATTAACCAAGGCCACACTTGGGTAAGACAAACTGTGAACTTTATTGGCAGGTGACCTGTATTTGGAGGTCAGTTGGTTCTTATAATCAATGATGGTTTTTCAAAGAATGGCCTTTGTTCACAGGGTGGCCATTATTCGGAGGCGGTCGCTAAAAAAAGGTTTGACTGTAGTCTGTAATAACACAGATTTAATAAATTTGACTGACACCAGACAAAAAATACATTTATAAGTAAAATTATCACAAGCAGTATATTAACATCTAAGTAATATGAATTTGGTGGAAAAGACAATGTCTGCAAAATCACTCAAAACACAATGAAACAATAAACATCTTATTTCACTAACAGAAACCTGGTTTTAAAACATACATCAATAATTCATCTAGGGATCTAATAGGTTTAAGAGGAAATTAGGAGGACCATGTTTTAACCTTTCATTAAAGGTTCATTCAATATCACACACAATCATGTAAATACAGGCACGACACAAGAAATAGCATAACAAGCACTAATATAAAGCTGATGACAACATCTTCATAAAGGAAGCCCAGTGTATCAATATCTTATACACTGGTTGAGCATATCACTATAATTCATTTTCCTAATCTCACGTTTTATCACAATAAATATTAAATAACAAATCGGAGAAAAATTGGTGCAGAAAAAATTGTCTTGCGTTCACAATGAAATATGCACCACAGTACTAAATTTTAATGATTCTATAAATATTCCACCAACAGCTATTGTCATTTGGCAACTGTCCAGCTCTAACAGTGGTGGAATCCATAGACTTACACCTAGCTAGGACCATCAACCTTCTGTAAGCTAACTGGACAGCTTCCTCAGGATCCACACATTTTAATTTTTTGTCCCAGTAGGGACAGCCACATATAGTGGTGGTGAGTGGCCCAGAAGCAATGATCAGTCTACTACAAAGGTCCTATAATACAGACAATAAATGCAACTACCGGTTTTGTATATCTAAAGAAAAATAGCAAAGATCCTATTTTCCCCCCAAAAATCCTAACAGCAAATTTCAAACTATGGATTATTGATGCTAATAATGGTAGAAAATAAACAAAATTGAAAAATGTATATTTACTTTTTATAGTTCCTATGAAAAAAGTAGGATTTTTGAACAATTGGGTTGTGTAACAGAACATCAGTTTTATTTGTTCAGAATGACCAATAATGAAGGTGTCTTTCATCAATCAGTCAGGAAATTCTCACAACATACCGAGGAGCTTCCTGTAACCTTCCGACTGCGAAAATAAATTCCAATTTTACAATTAAACAATAAGTGTCTGTAAAACATGAATTCCCCAGGCTCCTGACCTTTGACCTACTGACCTCAAAATCGACAGGGGTCATCTACATGTGATGACCAACTTCTAGACAAAATCTGAAGAGCTTAGGCCAAATTCTTCTCTAATTATTGGTCGGACAAAGTTTGGTTACGGACAGACTGTCTAACATGTGCAAAGCAATATAGCCTTTTTCTTCTAAAGGGGACATAATAATTACATTTAAAAAAGCAAATACTGCAAGAACACATTTATAAAAAATTAAAGCACCAAACAATAATAATAAAAAAAAATAACATTAACAAATCATAAAATAAAAAATTACACTGGTTAACTTATTAGCACAAAAAATGCTTTAATTATATTTATAAGTAAATGACATATATTATGATTTCAGATTATAACTAGAAAGCAATATAAATACTGTCCTGAAAAAAGACAAAGATGAATCATAAAAAAGCTGCTTTATAGATAGATTAATATACAGTCAAAACTTGTTACATTGAAGTTCAGGGAACTTGCCAAAATAGTTCGATATAAACAAACTTCGATATAGGAATTTCAGAGCTAAAGTCAATGTGTCGTAATAATAATGTAATCGTGTTATTTGGTGTACGGGATGGTAACGGGTAATAAGTATACGGATTTTATACCAGTACTTATACGGGCACTTTCCATATATTTAATTTGCTGTATACATTTCAAATATGCATAAGATGAGCGTATATCAATTTTTCATAATAATTTGTATCATCAACAAAGGTTTTTTTTTATCAGTTTTATAATCGTGAGAATGGACACTTACATGTTTATACAGCTGTCAATAATTAAATATCAATTTTAGATTGTAGGTGTTTGTTTGCGGAAAAGGTGCGAAAATTTCTTTTGTAAGTTGGCGACATAATTTGTTCGACATAGACGGTCACTTTATAGTTGAAAATATTTGTTTCGGACCGACAATCTACTTCGATATATAAAAATATCGAGAACCACGAATTCGATATACGTGCGTTTTTTTAATATAGATGTAATAAGAAGGAAAAAAATGGGGACTTTGTCTTTACTTCGATATAAGCGGGATTTTGATATAAGCAAGATTTCGATATAATGAGTTTTGACTGTAAATACACATAATTTTGCAAAATCAACAAATCATTTGTTTCATTAACATCAAAATATGGCATCAGATCAAGTATTTTCAATATACAATTAAAAAAAAAAATCATATCATTTACTTTTATGTAATTTATAAAATGCAATTGGCATTTATAAGTTTATATTACCAATACAGTACATGTACATAAAAGTAAAAGACTGATAAATGATGCTTCTATAATCTTTTTGATTATGATAATCCTACAAATTATTCTCAAATGCAGGGTTCTCAATAAGTTTGTGGCCAACATGCCCAAAAGCTAGACAAACAGGGGGGTTCTGGGCATTTTCTAGCAATATTTTATAAAGTTTTGAGATTCCTAACCGGCCCAAACATGTTTCTAAGTGGCTTAATTGGCCTGCAGACTGCTGTTATTGAGAACCCTGCAAATGTAATAATTTACCCTCATCTACAGCTTAAGCATTGTTTTACAGTAACAATATCTTCTTAATGGTTTATCAGGAACACATATAGATGTATTGCCGTATTTATTCGTTCGGCTAATATCATCACTGATTTCCATTCCCGTCTCCAGATGAAAATCTACAGTAGCCTCGAACATGGCGTTACCGGGCGTGGTTTCAAATATCACCAAGAAACGCTTATGTTTCTCGGCTTCTGGTTTTGAAAAGAATTTATAGATTGTCCATCTGTTCTCCTCCTCTCCCTGTGCAGACAAACCTAACGACACAAGCTGTGCTTCATGTACTTTATGCAATACTAGGTCCGCACATATGTGAGTAAATTTTTTCAACAGACTGTTCAAGTGTGAAACAGCAAACTGAGCTGCTTTCAATACTACAGGATCTTTGGCCGAGATATCAGTGGAACCATAACATGCACAAAAGTGCTCGGGAATAGAAGCATCAGAGCATGACCGTGACTCAGGAATTGGATTAAAAAGACTAATACCACGTTTCGTACTTGACTCAAACTTCAACTCACCACTAAAGTCTTGAGTTAGAATACTATTTAATGTTTCGTGCAGGTCAAAGTTTGATGTAAGCTTTTCAGTGTTGTCTTTTAAATTCCTTGTAGCTTCTTTATACTTTTCTTTGAAAGAGGGCGGTGGGGTAATCGATACCAACGGCATTCTCTCTTCAATTCTACCAACAAATGTGTTTCTTATCTCGTCAATCCGTGACCCATGATCACTGAAGAATATCAAGAACGCATTATCCAAGTGTCCTTCTTCGTGTAAAAATTTGAAGAATTGATAAAAATCTTCATCGCCAAGTTCTAAGTAATTTATAAACTCATGACAAATCTGAACGAGCCACGAGAAGACGAACCGTAATTTTGATTTATACAACGTAGCGAAACGTTTTAAGTAATTAATCTGATGTTTGAAAATTGGTTTATTTCCATAACACAATGATGATGTTTTCTTGAAGTTAATATTCTTGTACTCGAATGGCAGCAGAACTGACTTCAAAACATCGGTGGCAAAACTAATTTTTCTAAGACCTAACATCCATGGTCTCAAGTAGTGATTTGTTGGTGGGTCAGCAAATCCGTTCGCTTCAGTGTTAAAGGTGGCTAAAATAGGATAATCTTCTGCATACAATGTTGCATATTTCTCTCGAGAAAAGTTTTTCCAAATAAAAGGAAAATTTTCAAGATTGTATTTTCCACCTCCTGAATTGGGGAGGTCAGCAGTCCAAGGTCGCTTTCCAGTTAAAATTGGCACCACATTTGGAAAAGTATTATCGCCTACTTTCATATAACCTTGAAAAATGAAAGCCCCCAGAGTCTCTGTCAAATATTTGTAAGTTTTAGGAAGTTTCCTTATAGCAGAAAGTCTAGACGTTGAATCTATACCGAACATAAAAACACTGTACTTGGAAGAATCTTGGCTCTCTGATGCAAAGTCAGCTTTGGCATTTTCAGTAACATAAACACTTTCTTGCAGGGTTTCAAAAACCATCTTCTTGTCTTGTCGGTAACAGCGCAGCTTAAAGAAGTCGGTAGGCACTTGATACGGAATATCAACAAATACTTCATCACCGAACTTAACACTATCATCATCATTTTTAGGTCTTATTAATGGGGAGTAGCTACATTTTAAGTCTGTTGCATCATAGAATTTAAATGCAGACTGATTATACTGCAAATGTCCGCTTGGGTCGACATACACTAAATCAGGCGCCGGATCACAATGAATAGGATCTGGACTCCATACATACTGCATGATAGATTTATCAAATGGATCTAAATCTGGAATTATACATTTGCGATCTGTATTCTTGTTAATGAAGAGGAACCTAACAGGCATTGTTAGCATCTGGAATGTGTAGTATCCACCAATTAGAGCTAGTATTACCACCAAAGCTACAAATCTTTTGTCTTTTCTACGAAACCTATTGAGGCCCTTCCAACACTGGCCTAAGGTTATGTCAACAAGACGTAAAGTGGACATTTTTAATTTTCACCAGAGGGCATCACCTGAAATAATAAAATTTTATAATATTCAATTATCTATCAATAGAACAAAGTTGTCATTCTAGCTCAGAGGGTGGACCAAAGTGAGTTACACTATAAGGCGGCTGTTCAAGGTCTGCAAAGGACCATGTTTCATCATGACAATGTGATTAATCAGTACCAATCAATACATAATGTAGAAAAGATGACAGTGTAGCAGTATTGTTAGTCCAACTAATTAGACTGTTTGTGACCACGGGATACTTTTTGACTTGGCCCCAACCCACACAGGATGGCCCTTCCGAATTTGTTCAATAAAATCGGCCAACTGGAAAGCAAAATTAGTAAGGCTACAGTATTATTAGCCCTACTAATTCAGCTTTCCGGTTGGCCGATTGTCTCGCCGTCACAAAGCAGTCTCATTAGTTGGACTACAGTATTATAATATATACAATTGTATAGAAAAGTTTGCTGCGATATTAACCAGTCTAATTAGCTCAGTTGGTAAAGTTGTGTGTTCAAGCCCTGCATCGGGTAAATTGTTTCCCACCTTGGAGTCTTCCTATCACTTCTCCGCAGTCACTAATTATAAATGACAGTGACCAGCAGCCTATATCACTATTTTATCAGGCATCTGCTGTGAAAACCATAGGCACTGGTTTTCACAAGTTCGTTTCATTAACCGATCGAGCATCTAAGTTATGGATAGAGCCAGAAATGTCAGAATTTCTTGGCTACAAAAATAATACGAGAAAAGTAAAACAATATAAAATTATAATGATAAATAAATGAAACAGAAAACGAACGATTGGTTGATTGATCTATCAATGATAGATGAGTGTTGGTACAAATCTACCTTGATCGGTGTACAGAGTAATTGTGAACAGAATACAGAGTAAGACTACAATGTCCGAGAGATGATACAATAACTATAAAACTCCTCTTGAGTCTTGACTAGACGTGATAAAGTACGAAATGACTCGGGGCGGGAAGAACTTGGGGCGAAAGCAACACTCAACATTACATTAGTATCTTCGACACAATAAATGCAGTTTGTAAAACAACTTTAAAGACAATATCAAATTATTAATTGCTACAATGACTACAAACAGTACAAATGCTAATGTAAGTCACCTTCCACAATAAATAGGGTATAAACTCCAACTCCGGTCCGCACCGATAATCTGGTACTCGTTCTAATCGGGAACCAGAAAACCTAACTAGCTGGTTTTCGTTCCATGTTGTAGTGCACCAAAGGTCTCTGAACAGTCACAATTGAACGGAAACCAGTTACTCTAGTTGACGAATATAAACACAGTTGTGTCCCTTTACACAGTATTTGGCGCGTCTAAAAAAGGAAGGTCAACACACAGCACTAGCAATGATCTAGATAGGTAATACTAATCTTAATCCAGTTTGGCTACAATTTGTCACAGACCTGTAGCTATGTATGTGCATGCATAATATCTCAGAACTTTTAATTAACGTCGTCAGAAAATTTAAAAAAATACATAATCAAAGTACTGAAAGTACCAGTTGACGGAAGGTGATTTTTCCATACCTCGATCTGGTTGTGGGAATATAAAATTACAAAAATAAATACATAATATACATGTAGCCTCTATTAACATTTTCTTTCAAATAAAATGAACAAATTTTATTTATTCGTTTATAAGACGAGCCATTTTATCCTCAACTAGATCTATAATTCCGTGATTCAAATCAAAGCATTACTTGCCGAGAGTAAGTTGTCAAGAAGCGACGTTTGATTTTAAATGTGTTAGATAAAGCCATCCTTAAAAAATCATCGTAAAGAATTAGAATTTGAAGGTCACGTGTACAGCTATATAGTCTCGACAAAAATGCTACTTTAGTCCAATTATACACAATTAAAGAGGAAAAGCTACACAATTTAGATCTGTTTGCCTGGAAGATTTCTATTCCTAATGCTAATTTAAGTCATGAGAAATTACAGGCTAGATCTACTGCACATTTTGAAAAACAACGAAAAATGTACACTGATTTCGAATAGAGGACGCTTTCAATAAAATCAGCGTCTTTTTACGTGTAATTATTGCCTATAAACAATAAATCAACACTCAAATAGGCCAATGCACGGCCAAACCCAAGACATCATATCTGGGAGAAATCTACAGTTTTAATACAATACCTGTGTGAATATTTGTCCCAGTCACTGCTCAGAGACAATATAGTGTTTAGAGCTGCACTATTTTACTGAACAAACTATTTTATTTGTAGCAAATTTTGTTACCTCGACAGTTTATGAATGATTTTATTGTGCTGATGAATACTTAATTATTATGCTTATTACTATTAGTTTTTCAGTTTATATTGTCAAAACATTGTAATATTTCCCATGGTTTCTAGCTCAACAAATTCCTGCAATATGAACTTTATCAAAACTGCAAAGTCTGTGCAATGTATACAACAAGTGGTACTATTTTCTGTTGTGTTATTGGGCACATAGAGACCTGTTTCAATACGATAACATAGGAAGGTGCTACCTTCCAAAAATGACTTTTTAAATTAGAAGCTAGCATTCCGATGACTGTTTAATAGCAATCTGAATTCGAGGCTTTTGAATGTAAACAGTAATAAAAAAAACATGACAAAAGAAATCACGTAGATGAGGTATATAGGCCCATACCCCGTGGCTTACCGTGTAAAATTAATTGAATATTTCAAATAAGTTTTCATTTATGTAAAGGGTTTTACATATTCTCATCAATCAACAGAAATAATGCAATGGAAAATATATATTTTTTCTCTTCTTATGTATTTTCAGTTAAATCAATAAACATTTGTATTATTATCTGCCTCGGGCCCTGCATGTGTTAATTTAGTTCTTATTTGGGCCCTTATTCAGCGTTGGCAGAGCATACAGTGGCGAGTCAGTTTCATCTCGTGGAACGAACATCGACGGACGAATACCCTATCTTGAGACAACGGCTTGAAAACTACTCTAAGAATTACGTTGTGTAGCACAACCGTTACTCAGTCTTAACTACTCGGGTATTTCCTTAACTGAGAAATACGCCTCGTACAAAAGTGTAGGATTACAAATTTTGGTTATGCGGTTTCCGGTCACTACTTTTCAACACTAGGTGTTCGTTTTCAAGAATCATTCTCGGAATGACAGACTCATACATGTTTATCGTTCGCGATTGATAAAATGGGCACCAATTTTATTTCCCATTGAAAGAGAACCAGGTTGTTCCGTCATCGTATTCCCTGTGTCAGTCCTGATGGAAATTAAGTTACCCGTGAACAACAACAAACCAAATGGCGGCCTGCCTATAATGTGTGTTCACCGGGCTGCAACGCAATTGAACACATTGATCTTCAGGTACTACCAACTGCACTCCACATGGAGTGAGCTAGAATCTCACGGTATATGATTTATACTCAACTTATGTGATTCCTTGGGGCGACGCCTTGCTGCTGTCGTTGCATGAAGATGTGGCAACACGCACTACTGACTGTTGCAATGAAATTCCTCTGATGAGGCTAGTGAAATTCAAGATTTGATGCATATCAGTCCAGCTTACTAGATATGACATCATAGCATCATGCAATTTGATCCTGAGCAGCTTACGTAAGAATTCAATATACAATCAGCCAACTCTGGAACTTTACGTTACATCAAGTACACCATATTACTTGTTTAAATATAATATAATTATGGAGTTATATATATATTGATGTCCAATGAATCGGGGTTTTAACTAGAGTGGTGGTACTAATTCTAGAGTTTCAGTTATAACCCCTTTTAACTTAATGATTACCTTCGAATATGACTACCGTCGTAGAAGTAATTAAGGCGATGGAAATTGTCCACCGCACATCTCTGATCGCTGCGTCTGTTACCATGTATGAAGTCTAGATGAGTTTTTGTACCGGATGATACAATTATCAACTCGCCATATTTCTACGAAAGTATGTCTCCCTTAACGATTCCACAGTGACCCAATTTCATCAAACACAATCATAAACTGCCTTGTCTGCCCCATATAATGTTTGGAGAGATTTCATACAAACTATTGCTATGTGGCCAATAGAACAAAGAAGATTGAATTATGCATGTTCTAAAAATGTATAAATTATTGTTCAATTCTAAAAAATGACTTTCGGACCTCAGTAATTGTTTTATATACATGTCTAATTACCCCCCCCCCCCATCTAGCTCCTTCCCTATTCCTACGAGCAGGAACACTATAGTGTCCAATATATTTGAATGCACATGCTGCAGTAACCGACCTCTGTGATGGTAAAATTGTAATAAATTCTGCATAAAACACCATAATGTAACCCATAATTAAATTAAATTAAAAAATATATCGCAAACATTCGACCCGTTCAACTGATATGTATACTAATATTTATAAATTTCTTTCGTTAAGATAATTGTGGGTTAAATTATATTGCTTTATGTGAATGTAGAATTTATCACAATTTTACCACCACAGGTCCGTGTTTAAATGGGGGCGTTTCTTTTTCTCGCCAGTTTACTTATGTATTGTTATGAATGAAACTTTGTTAAATATACGTCGAGGGCGAACAGATAAACACGTGTAAAATAAAACCAACTTGCGATAACAAATTCTAAGCTGTTTATTTTACGCGGATGTGTTCTTTCATGCGTTATGGTTAAAATTCTACATGTGTTTATGTGAAGCCACGATTCATGGCTGAGAGAATGTTTTGGATTAGAATTCGGTTACAATGTCACGACTAATATTCACTATTAAGGCTAGGAATCCGGGGTGTTTAGATAATTCTGTGTTTAGGATACTGATCGGAGATTTAACTACATTTCTTGTATGGTAGGTGGTTATTTCATTATCTGTATAAATTTAGATCGATACTGTAGAAAACGCTTGATTCTCCTGAGGGCATGCAGATATAATTTACAAACAGACAATGGATTTTGAACGATTGGAACTCGCAAAAGAGCTTGGCTTTATAGTGTACTTTCACGTTGGGGTTTATTTTGTGTAAGATGGACTTAAAGTAAGGCTAGATATATCTCTCTTTATGTTTAGATTGTAAGCGGATACAGGGATAGCTGTACTTAAATGACTAACATCGAGGACAGGCGATTTCGCGAGGCTAAAATGTACATTTGATTGTTCTCAGTCGCGATTATTAAACTTAAATTTGATGAAGCACGTCATATATATGGGGACTTTTGTATGTTATTTATTATTGTTAATGAAATTAAGAAGAAAAATATAAGAAGGGAGAAAATGTCAACATTAACGCAGTAAAGCCATATTTTTGTAGGACAAAATTATCGAGACGACGAACACAATGAATAAAATAACAAAGGCCTTGATATTAGATACTCTGTTCTTACACGGAAATTTATGTGATGTTATTTTAATAGCATTGCTTGGTTTTGTTATTGCATGTATATGTATAAAGCTCGGCCGTGACGAAATTATTCAGAATAGTCCACTAAGTCAAATAGGGGATGTGGATATTCGGAACAAATCTGACTAAAACATATTGATAAGATAAATTAAACCTGGGCCCGTATTCACAAACGTTCTTAGTTTTCCGAGTTGAGAATTTCCTTTGTCTAAGATTTAGACTAAGACATAAGAAATTTCTTAGTTTTCATCTTAGATTTATTCTAAGCGTAAACTAAGACGAAATTATTCTTAGTTTGAAAAAATCTTAGTTTTGAAAATTTACCGTTGTCAGGGGGGTTTCCACGGAATTCCCATACGTCATAACTTACGCCTGCGTTTAAATTGGCGATGAGTTAAACCTATCATACACTGTCTGCAGTTTTACGGATACGTTTGGTACTTTTTCAGCCACAAAATTGCACGGATGACACAAATATAATTGTTAGTCATATTTGCAGAATACAAACAGGTTCCTTATAAACAGGATCACTGATATATCAATTAAAAATCCGTTGGCGGTATTGTGAACAGTCAAATTAATGTTTTTGACATTTTATGAAGTATGCAGTAATTCGGTTAAGTTTAAACAACAGAAGTATCAAAAATACAAATACGCAACAATAGGCGTCAGAACCGTAAAAGAAAAACGAATTTTGTTATATTGTATACATGTAAACGTTGTAAACGCAAATTGTGTAAATTTAAGTTACAAGTCTTTATGTTGTACAGCAAGATTACGGTTTTACGATGACTCCAAGTTCAATTTCAATATTGTACACATTAAGTTCTCAGTTGTGTATTCAATATGTACGAGGGGACACATACTAATTATCTAACTTGACTTGTGCCTATCTTCAAAATCGTCAGAATAGAAAGTTTGCTGTGGTTCTAAACCATCAGTAATGTTTTTGTGACTACTGATAATGTTACATTCAAGCAGTAAGTCAGTTACACTATTACAGCTATGATTACCATCTATTTCATCAAGGAATTCTATTTTTAGGTGATCATTTGATTTTTTAATGAGTCACAACCTTCATAATTATATCGGTACCACTGAGATTTGCAATATATTGCTTAAAACAATATTTCCAATCACAATTTACCAGTAATAGTGTTTCAAATCTGCACATATCTTCCATTTTAACAACTACCTATTTAATTTCTATTCTGAGGTGTTAAATTAAGATGATAATACATTCAAATGCAATTCAAGTAGCATTGATCTCTCATGTTTTCGATTGACTCTTATTATGAACTATGTATACATGTATATATTTTATTTACTGTCTGTCTGGTGGTATATTTCTGCTTACCATAGCATTACTCACATGAGAATTTTGACAGCGTGTGATTACTTACAACAACAGAGGCACAGGTCATCTAAAACTGAACATTAAATAAATGATTAATAACAAAAAACACCCGTTTCAGTTGTGCAATATTTATGTAAGTTCATACAAAAGCAGATTATAAACATTACTGATATCATTTACCCCATTGAATTCATATTGTCAAGGACACAATTGCATGTTTACTAGTAGTTTCAACATAGCGTATACCTGCATTATTTTCTATTCAACAATCTAGACAAAAGAATACATAAGTTTTAATTCATGACATACTAAAAGTCACAATGTAGTACTTGCAGGACAGCTGGTACAAACTTTATCACAATGTGTGCATTCAGAACAAAATGTATACAAGGTAATAAAGATTTAAGATTAACAATTGTCTCTTAATTTCTTGTTCATATAAAAGTTGATACTGCAAAACAGTAGTTGAATCCATATCATGAACTGTCTATGTCTTAATTAATTAATGTCATCATAAATGGTACACGAAGTCCTCAAAAGAATCTGTGAATACAAAGTACATCATTTCAATTCATATAATGTCTTCATATTTTATACATGTACAAATACAAGTGAAATATCTTAAATGATGTAATTTTAGGTAACTATAATTTTGTAAAGATTAATTATTAATAAGCAATGGTAAAACATACTTTCAATGAATTGTAATAAAATAATGAGTTTATGCTTTTTTTATTATTTTTAAACAAATTGTTAGAAAAACAATGAATGAAAATGATTATATCTTATAAATTGCTGCATGTTGAGTCGATCAGCAATATCATGTTTGATGTCAACAACAAATGTATTGATACTGCATTTTTCTGTAAGTCATGTTGGAACCTGTTTACATAGCCCAACCCACAAATACTCACTGGTATACCAGCAAGAGTAACGCATTTTTAACAACATAAATTTTAAAACTACGGTGTTAAAAAGCTCACAGTCCATGAAATCAGCCAATAAGTATCCGTATTTTTCATAGATATAGAAAAATAATGAGTTCGACGTAGCATCCATATTCGTTTTGTTTTTATCTAAGTAAATTTCTTAAAGTTAAGACACCTCGTACCTTGACTTAACTTTTAAGATAAAAAAATCGTCGATCTAAGAATTTTTCTAAGAATCCCGAAATTATCTTAGTTTTCGCAAAGTTTTGTTAACTTTGTAAGATTTTTCTGAACTTTCGTCTTAGAGTGAAAAAAATTCTTAGAAAAATTCTTAGATCGACGATTTTTATCTTAAAAGTTTAGTCAAGGTACGAGGTGTCTTAAATTTTCTTAGATAAAAACAAAACGAAAATGGATGTCGTTAAACAATTTATAGTGACATTAGTAAAGACAGATACCAGTGATTAATGTGATTTTGATGTGATAACCATTTAGACAGATAAACATTGCTTTACATGAACACTTTTGGGTGTAAATATATTCAGCCACTGTTTTGCTGTATTAATGTTTGATATGAACATGAAATCCAAGGACAACTGTATAATCTTAAATCTTTATTACCTTGTATAAATTTTGTTGTGAATGCCCATATTGTGATGTTTGTTTCAGCTGAAAGCACATGCATGCAAGTACTTCTTTGTGAATTTTGTATAGCATCAATTATAACTTAATTATTGTTTTGTGCAGTTTGTTGAATAGAGTATTGAATACAGGTATAAGCTATTTAAGTAATTGTATCAGGCCTTGGCAATATGAATTCAGTGAAGTAAATGATATCAGTAAACTTTAAAATAAAATGCATTTGTATGAATTTGAAATAAATGCTGCACAACTGAAAGATGTTTTTGTTATTAACCATTAATATTCAGTTATGGATGAAACATTATACAGCCATGTTGAGCCTCTGCATGTTGTCATTAAATCTTATAGCTGTGACGGTAATGATGTGATACGCAGAAATATACCAGACAGACAACGGTAAATTTTCAAAACTAAGATTTCAAACTAAGAATAATTCCGTCTTAGTTTACGCTTAGAATAAATCTAAGATGAAAACTAAGAAATTTCTTATGTCTTAGTCAAAATTTAAGAAAATTCTTAACTCGGAAAACTAAGAACGTTTGTGAATACGGACCCTGCTCAATAAAATGTCTGTAATGCTGGCGCAATAGGTAGAGCGCATTAGCTCATGCTGTCGTATTGAGTTAGGTCCGAGTTCAATTCCAGTCACCAGCCTTCTTTTTATGCATGTTTTTCTTGAGTTTAATTTTTCTATAAAGTTTCTATGATCAAAGTGTTTTACATCAATTTTATTTTTTAAGTCAAAAAGCTTGATATTGTAAAAAACATATGTTTGATTGTTGATTTATCTCGGAGGGGTTACAAGCAGTTTCAGCCACAGACTGGTTCCGGTGTACTGGACATGTATACGAACTATTGAACAAAGATATTGCTGTTGACGAGCTTTCTGAACCTACCATCATTGAGCTCGACTTGTAATTAGACTCCCTATCTGACTCAGAGACAGATACAGCTGAAGGGTCATCAACAGACACAGCGAGTGAAGTCGGAGATCTGTGAGATGAACCGTGTATTGTGCAATGTGAATTTATTTAAATAAAAGAAAAAAAAAAAGATTAAAAAAAGAAAAAAGTCTTTTAAAAAATATGTGATATGCCTGAAAAAATATCGTGCAATCTGGAATTGAACTCATGGCAGTTGGCTCATGGAGAATACGTACGTTCTACCCACTGCGCCAGCGACACTTACTACTAAAATGTTATACTAAATTAGTCTTATATTCAATAACATATCCACACCCCCCAGTTAATATAGTTTATTCTTCCGTCACGGCTCATAACTCATGGTCGAGCTATAGTTAAATTTTCTTATAGTCAAGGTCGATTATTGGACGATACCATTGTAAAGGTAATCACTGTAAATTGATTTCCAAAATCATTTTAAATTCGTTGTAAAGTGTCATGAATTCACGTAAACTAGAGTCATGGTGTATTGGTGCATTGTATTTTATTGCATGACATCACGAATGCAAAAGGAATTTCAGATACTTTTTACTAAACACCTAAACCGGATTCTACTTATTATTTCATTACTCCACAATTAAAATAATAATAAATGCTGATTACCTATGTATTTTAATATTTTTGTTAATTTCACGAAACAATTTAAATATAAAAAACATTTTAAACATACTACATGTATTATTTTCTTATCGATATAATATAAAGTTAACTGTTTATTAAAAGTGGAAAAAGTTAACAATAAAAAGAAATGTCCAACACAACACAAAAATTCACTAACCTTATGCTTCACCAACTGCACCACAGTGGACAGTGGTATATTGTTTCACAGATTGCTCTATGGCATATTGAAATAGTAATGGTGTTACCTAAACATTTACTAATGGGATCTTCCCATTAGTAAATGTTCAGGTAACACGAATACTGTGCATTTGTAAATGAAATACAAAAAAAAGAGAAATATACAAGAGAACAAATGCATTCCTTCTTTACTTTTCTGTTTTGAAATACAAAAAGGTACTATTCAGCGTGTAAACATACATGTAACAAAAACAAACATATTCAGTCAATAAATGAATTATAAAAACATATTTGTATTTAATAATTAAAAAAGTACCATTGACTGAGTTCGAACCACCCACATCTGCTTCATTTTGTAAAAAGTCATGTATGTACATGCCACCTTATCCAATACACCATGACCCTGGTTCACGTGAATGACACTTTAATACGAATCTAAAATGATGTTGGCAACCAATTTACAGTGATTACCTCTACAATGGTATCATCCAATATTTGACCTTGACTATAAGAAAACTGAATTACACAAGTGATAAAGACGTCGCGGCACTACACAATACATTACGTTATTCTCTGCCTTGTAATCATGGTAATGTTTGGAAACTTATTGTAATTGATTATAGTGACAGCTAGCTTCTAATTTATTCACATGTATTGAATAGGTGAGTTTAACGCAGATTATCCTATTCTCACATTCAAACCAGGTTACAATGGTCGCACTTGACGGATCTCTCCGACTTGACTAATGCTAGATGCCGGGCATCTCCGCTTTTACAAATGCTAGATGTTTTGACAAACACTCTGTCGCTGAACTTGCAAAATGCTCTTTGTTTTCGTTTGACTGGAAGTATCGTCACCATGGATACTAAAGAACGACGTCTTGGCATTTATATTTGTCGAATAAAAACGTTACACACTCTTATGGTATAGGTCATAATCAACATGATCGAGCGTATGAATTTGGTAGTTAAGTGCAGTTTATTGAAGTAAAATGCGAACATGTTTAACGTTCTACGTAATATGTTGCTTTACAAGAGAGCACCTCACCTTGATACATTTATATCTTTATGTTACTTAATTTCAGTTTCGTTTCCTTTTGAAATAAACTTATTGATTACGTCTTTTCAGTGGTACCAAAATGTCTAAAAACGCATATTTTGGACAATACAATGTACTTGTAAATGTTCATTTCATACTAGTGAAGCTATATTGTATAGAATTGTACATCAAGTACGGAAGCTACATTGCCGCGGGATGTTAACGTTAATTGGGAATTTGTTATAATTGTTTTCATGTCTTGATGAATGTAATGATATACTATTATTTATAAATGACTATGTGTGAAGATTGTTGTTGATATCAGTACTATGTTGGTAGCTGAATATTTCAAATACCGATCATAATCACGATCTGATTGCCTCAAGGTAACCTCGTCTTGTTTTCTGTCATACAGTCAGACCGGTGAACAAAGGCCATCTCTGGGAAAGACAAAATGTGTCTTTTATTGACAGACATGTGTTAGCGACCACCTCCGAATACCCCCATGTGAATATAGTCCAGTCTTTTAAAAAACCTTCATTGATTATTTAGAAATCAAAGTACTGAAAGTTTATTTATTGCATTGCGGATGTCGAAAAATGTAGCACTTTGGTTCGCATCAAAGTTTATGCGCACCGAGCAAGTGACAACTATGGAAAGCTGAATTTTCATTTAAATCTAATTCAGTTTCTAAAGTGACCCTCGAATTAAGACCACTTGTCAATGAAGGCCACGATTTGTCTTTCTAAATTAAAGCCTTAGCTCTCTGGTTTAACTACAATATAAATCAAAGTACTGAAAGTACTGTCGGACTTGATTTTTACCAGAGAGAAATGTGTACCCACATCGTTAGAGCCCATACAAATATTTTAACATTTAAAATTACGGACCGAGTTTTAATTCATATTGTAATGCAGGTCATATGCATATAGGTAAATGACATAAGCTAGGGCTTTACTATAGTCCCTTTGCTAAAATTTTAAAATGAAAAAAGCCTGATATTGGAAAGTTTAATGATTAGCACATTAATTGAGGACAATTTAATTGCATTAAAAACTCTTTATTGTACAAAACTAGTAAACAACACTTCAGTAACAGTAAATACAAACATTGATTCTTCTGGTTTTAACACAACAGAACATCGTCGCATTGAACACATTCAGGGTCACTCAAATCAAAAAGGTCCTGACACAGTAGAGTAAGACCTATATGACCTATAGTTAACCCGATGTTGCATGAAATTCGTGATTATGTAATTCTAAATAATCTTGCGTAAAAGGAACTCTTAAACAGTAAATTTTAAAAGCACGTATCCAGTAATTTACGTTCGTATTTAGCGACTCGAATTATTATTCTTAAGCCGCAGTTTTAACATTCAACCTTCGATAAATCAAACTTCCCACATCGGTTACGCTTTGCTACTAGCCACTGCGGGGAGTGAGTCTATAAATAGCGATTCCGTCATCAAAATAACACCAGTTGGTGTGAATATCACGGAATACGATTAAATGAGAATTCGCTTTGTAATATTAAGAAATGTTAGAAAGGCACAAAACATACACATCGATGGTAGATTGTTGCAAATGCATGAATACGTCCGTGGAGATTTTTTCTGAACTATCGAACGAAAACCGAAAGTAGAACTTCTTTTACGGCAAGATATTTTATTGGACAGTGAATACGCGGTTTAATTCTACGCATTTGAAAATCTCATGTATCTACCGACAAGCACTTATTTAGATACATGACTCTTTCCATGTAGTTACAATAGAATGATTTGAAATGTATTTAGATCTGACACACTTAATTGGGGAAAGATTCCAGATACTTCTATATAAACATACCATTTAGTTGCGTACTATTTCCTTTATGTGGCATTCTTTTAACCAAGCTGTTATGGAGTCCAGCGACAAATATAAGTCAACGATTACAAAGGACTTGATTTTGATAAAAATCAAGTCCAAAAATGTCTAATCAGAAAAAGCACTTCCGCGAACTTAGTATCGCAAGCGTCAATTAAGCGTCCTTATCCACAGTTCACACAGTGTTGTCTTACACCAGGTGTTGCAGACGACATTTCCAATAATATAATCCTTTACTTTAATACCATTATTGGAGACGAGATATTTTCTTAACATTCGCTAGCGTGATGACAGAAAATCGCCTACAAATACAACATAAGCTTCCACGTAAAGTAACCAGTTCAATATGTGCTACTTTTTCTGAGCATAATGTTAATAATAGTCATCATTTCCAATACAGCGATTGTATTATCCGTCGGCATATAGTATAGGCGATATAACAGAGCGAGATAGTCTAAAATCAATTTGCACGTGCCTTCGTTCTCCCTGGGCTAAAATGGTTTGGTAAAATTCTGTGCAAGTGTCAATATTATGAATAGTGAAAGGTTTAATTTCTTCTGGGCTTAACACGTGAGTATAGCTATTGATTCTTTCCTATCCTTAAGTATTTCTGAGCATCGCCATTTAAGCAAACAATGAATGACTTTCTATGCTGGTGTTAGACAGTGTGTAAGGTCGGTATACACCCGTTCTGTAAGGCATTTATATTGAGAATAATAATGGTCTCTAAGTTTTGTTCGCGTGTGTACATGTTATATGATCATACATTCGAGTTGCATGTATTTTATCGTTGTTCATCCGACCTGGTCATATGGCGATGCATTTAAAGTAATCTGCCATCACTGCTTGGACATTTACGAATAGTATGTAATCAGTTAGAATCGTTCAACGAGATAAGCGATTGTTGATTGCACCAGATTTACAAGTAACATACTGCTAGCGTATCTGTACAAATTTATCCACTCAGCCTTGCCTACACATCGCTATCTGGATATCTATATATATGCAGGTCAATCATACCATACTATATTAACATATACTTATTGTATCCCCTTCTATGGCGGATTAGTCGGGGGTGGGGGCGGTGCAATGTCTTATAGATACTAGTAATCAGGTAGACCCCCCCCCATTTAAAACTACTTCATGTACCGCCCACTACTCTATCAAGGCCGCTATATGTGTATTGTTACGTCTGTTGTCTGTATGGAGTTCTCAGATGAGATTTTATGTTGTAATACTGCAAGCTATCTTGATCCTTTAAATTATTAGCATTTATTCACATAATAAGTTTTAATAGTAATTATACGTGTCTTCATAAATCCATAGTTACTGGATTCCATTTCATAGATATCTTTATTTCTTTATTATATGTAGGGCCTATAACCTTACAACGTGTTTAAAATCTGGAACCAATATATACATGTACTTAACTTATACCCAAATCAACCCAAAGAACAACTAATACCCAAATCAACACATAAAACAATGTATAACATTTCGTTCAATCATAAATGTTTATTTACATGGTGCTAAAAATAGAACCTCCGATCTGTATACAGAGTAGCTCGTTTATTTACACATACAAATGTACTTTTATGCTGATCAAGTAGGTTTTGTTACCTTGTTATTTTCAACCAGATATTTCAGTTATGAACGGCGGTCGGATCACTTAACTAGTTTCATGTACTGTATATGCCCTTCCGCAAGTATATACGAGTATATAGCCGGGAACCTCTCCACACATTAATGAAAACTGACATTTTTGTCAAATTTTCACAAAAGGGTATGACATGCCGCGGCCGAGATTCGAACCAGAATCGCAACTACACGTACATCGTTTTTAAATATCAATTTAATATTATACAGTTTGATACCAAACTAATTGGAATGGCATTTAAATTGCAATGTATATAGGCAGTAGCATTGTAAAGACGTGGGTTTAGTTAGAATGCGAACGTCCCATTAAAATCGATACATTGATTCGTCAGCCTAATCTTGGACTGAGAGGAGTTTTCGAATGGAAAACAAATGAAATATTCAAATGTTATGAACTGTTTAGATTGTAAATTGTTAGTTGACTTTCATGTATTTATATGATCAATTCAGTTGACTTATTGCATCAGGGAAACCATATTGTAGTATAGTGTCGTTGATTGCTTGAAATAGATATTATAGCAAAAGATATTTTTTAAGTTACTTTCACAAAAATGTACATGTATTAGGAAACTATGATAAAACAGATTTGCATACCAATGTGATTCTATGCATGAAAATCTAACTTAATTATTCGCATTCAAAATATATGCAGTTTTAACTGATAAAAACTACTAGTATAGTTTCCATCATCTTAAGTACTCGTCCTTGGGTGCTGGACTACCATTTGAAAGGTCGTCGGTTCGATCCTAGTCACCGCTTTCCAATATTTCAGTTTCATGATCCGGAGTACCGAGTCAAACACTGTTCTCAGAAAGTCACAGGAAACGAGTGAGGCGTGTATATACCGGTGCGTTACACTGGGCACAATAAAGAACCAGGAAAAGAGCAGATATATAAATGTCCGGATCTCCCGTATCTTCTCTCTGCGCTCTCTTGGGTGGCTCTTAAATGACCATAGCTGCCAATAAACTTAAAAGAACGCTCTGGGTGTTCTATACTGCTTCGCAGCATTGTCTAATTGACTCGCATTAAGACCTAATGCAGGGCTGGGAATCCAACCCACTGTGCTAGTAATACTTTTACTTATATTGACAGGTTACATAGTACATGTACTTGATTATTTAGGTACTTTAGACGTTGCCATTTGTAAAACCACAATATCATTTATGAATCTGTTGGCTAAAGGTGTTTTTAAAGCAAGCCATGCTGTTATCGCTGAGTTTAAATATTCTAGTATTTTAATGATATGAATAAACTAACATTTGATTAAATTCAAAATTTTATTTGTTGGCAAAATAAATACATATGTCGTTTTCAAAGTGTGTAAAATGTAAACTGTAAGACTTCCCATACAGTTGGCACAATAAATGTAAGAACATTATATTAAATTAAATGAAGCAGGCAAATTGTGTAGTTATATAGCTTTAGATGTTTGTTTTATGATAAATTCAAGTAAGACTTCGTTTTTTTTCGGCATAAACCATCTCAGTTTGTGTGTGTATTGCGGTTAGGAAAATTACACATGGAGCGTGTACACATTTGTTACAGTTGTATATATGCGCAGAGTGAATGATAGAGTCCTCAGACGAGAACTATTTGGTTGTTACGTGAGATTTACACTAGCGTGAATTGTACAAAAAAAACAATTAAAAAGCAATTAATATGTACAGCTCATTAGTTATTTACATGAATTATAATTACACAATGATTGTTCCTTCTCTTTACTGCTTGTTGTTGACGATGTAAGTAAAATGAGTATGCATTGTGAGATACAGTCGAACATGTGTTAGTGACTGGCCACCTCTGAATAAAGGCCACCCTGCGAATAAAAGGCATTCATTAAAATAACGGCATTAATGATTAAGAACAAAATGACCTCCGAATAAAGGCCACATTTTGTCTTTCCTAAGGATGGCCTTTGTTCACAAGTTTGACTGACTGTATATAATTATGTTTATTTTTTATGTTCATTAAACGATATTTTAGTCTGTACCATATATGTCAAAGCTGTATTAATTGTTAAATAGCCATCAGAAAGGTGTTATAATACTCTTATGCCATTTGAAATAAAGAAACAAATCGACAAATGTTATTTCTCTGTTAATATTTCTGTCTTTGTGAATGTTTTTGAAAATGTTTTGTATTCATACATGTGTTTTGTCATGATAAAACTTACATTTATATATACATTTGTATTTGTGTATATAATGATTATATAGTATAATTGTGTAATCCATGTTTAGTGTTAAATGTAATGTGTGTATACATGCATTCTAAATAGTTTCGTATATCTTATCTCTCCTCTCCCTGTGGCGGATTTGAAATGGCCACATGTGCAGCTGTCAAGCGGGTCGTTAAACAACAGATATATAATCTAAATATTAATGTTAGTATCGCCAATCATGGCTGTAATAAAATAATGAGATGTCTTTGATTCTTCATTAAGTTAATCCGGTTATGTAATTATAACGTAGCATCAGTAATGGGATTTATTATCATACAGTTGACATCCGCTTGTACGAAGTCTTCGGGACTGTTGAAATCCTTCGAATTAACGAAAAACTGACATGAACAGAGGCCTGCTTTGCAATACTTCGTTAGGATTATAAATTCATGAAAGATTCATGAGAAAAATATTTTTGTGCGTGATCATGAATGTACCAATGATGTCAGTATTTTAGAGTTAGTTAGTAATATACTGAAAAAAGTATCCCACAACACGTTTGCAATCATTTTAATACATGATAATTTATTCACTTTATAACATGCAGCCGTGCAGATTATATTGCAAGCTCAGGAAACAAATGTATTCATTTTAACAAAAGCCATTTAATTGCTGCAGTACATTGTAATATAAAAATTCTCGTTTACTACAGAAATGGGTTTACATTAGCCGACGTATAAAACTGTATGCATGTTTTGAGTGGCCTTTCTATGCATACACCGATTAACAACCCAGGTTTCAAGTTAAATATATCGTCCAATAATGCGCAACACTGATTATGATTAATGTGTGGGACTCATATACATAAATATACCAATCGTTCGTACACTGTTAAATATTTATTGTAACCAAATAATTCTATGTCGGTGTTTTTAGCTCACCTGGTTCATAAGGTGAGCTTTTAGGATCGTTGAATGTCCGGCGTCCGCCGTCCGTCCACAATTAGTTTGTTTACACTCTAGCATCCACAGCTCTTAACGAATCGTGATTAAACTTGCTCACAATGTATATGGCCAAATGTCTCGGCTAAGTTCGATTATGGGCAAAATCGGACAATAACTTCTCGAGTTATGGGCCCTTGAATTACAAAATTGGCTATATTGAGCTTGTTTACACTCTAGCACCTTCAGTTATTCACCAATCCTAATAATATTTTCAGTAAATGTGTATAACAAAAGATCTTGGACAAGTTCGGTTATGGTCGGAATCGGACCAAAACTTCAAGAGTTATGGCCCTTGACTTTGAAAAATTGCTATATTTTAGCTTGTTTACACTCTAGCGCCTTCATACTAATCATATTTACAATGAATGTTTATGACCTTACGGCATTGGACAAGTTCAGTTATGGATGGAATCGGACCAGAATTTCAAGAGTTATGGGCCCTTGGATTAGAAAATTTGCTACATTTTAGCTTTTTTAACAGTATTATTCCTTCATTGTTGGTTTTGATCTCAAAATCTACATAAAAATGGGTTATACGAGTTGGAAACTATATTATCTGGTCATTAATTATTGTGACTTTGTTCTCTGGTGAGCGATAAAGGGCCATCGTGACCCTCTTGTTTACAGTTTTTTTCATTCTTTATAATGCAGGTGCTTGAACATATAATACTTATGTATTTAGATAAAATTCAATCATGTCAGGTACTTTGGTATTGAATTGAGCAGGGGTTTTGAGTGTATGTTACGCACACAATGGGGAGGTACAGGGGTTTTGATGTTACGCACACAATGGGGAGGGTACATGGGTTTTGAGTGTATGTTACGCACACAATGGGGAGGGTACAGGGGTTTTGAGTGTATGTTACGCACACAATGGGAAGGGTACAGGGGTTTAATCCCACATGCTGCTGGTAAAGTCAAAACCCTTAGCTTTCGACTTAGATTTCACTGGAAATATTCTATTCTTCATTTTCTTGAAATTCATGTTTCACACGTGCGTAGGTGCGTTTCGCTGGCTACGCCTATGTACAGAGATCATGCGCTACGCAAATGTATACACTCGAAATCATTACTACACGATTCATTGATGAAATTATTGGTTATACCCACAAGGGAGCGGAGATATCAACACTGTTAAAATATTTATATAATTGATAATCTTACCGTAGATGTTACTGATGATGACTTTACATTTCATTATAACACGCTATTCTGTACACCTCGGTCGATTCCATACCTACGTTTGCAATCGGAACTTCTCAGAAAAAGATCAGTCCGTCGGCCTGGTTATATAGACACAAGAAACGATTTTACGTCTTAACCAATATTAGTCATATTATCGGTTTGATGAACTTGTGTTTTTCTCATTTCAGACTGTAAACTACAAAGAGAAGACCTATCGAAGAGGACTGACTACTTTCATTGTGATGATGTAGACATACATATAGAAAAAATTGCTGATCTGTGTGCTTCTGTGGACATATAGAATTATAGAAAAGATGGCGTCAAAGCAACCAATACTGTTTTTATGTTGTCGGCGTCTTAAGCTCAGATTCTTTGTTTGGCCTGTTCTTGCCTTCTTTGTTATTTTTTTATACTTTCAAGTTACATTTCCTGTAAGGTATATTTTCAAACATTCGAATGTTAACAGCTCATGTGTCATTCCCAGACCGGATCCTTTTGATTCGTCAATTCTGAAATTTGTTTGGGAGCCAAAACCCTTGTCATGTGATAACACACTGCCAATCGTGTATTCAGATATTGACAGTATAGTAAAGTTTAACGAAAGTTTAATCAAAGCACTGCAATTGTCTATAAAGGAAATTAACTGCACGTACCGGAAGGTTGTCAGAAACACCGATGACGTCAGTGTTCAATTTTCTCCGGCGGAAAAATTCACTCCACCGTTCCATATTGAAGCAGATTTTTTCCACGTGACATGCTATAAACAGGCAGATATGGTGATTTACAATCAGTTACTTACCGGTGCATCTCAGAAGCCTGTTGAACGGAAAACTCCCGTAAAAGATGAGTCGTTGGACCATTTGAGTGTTTTAATGTTTGGACTAGACTCGGTTTCACGATCGGCAGCTATACGGAAAATGCCGAAAACTTTGAGCTATCTGAAGGAACTTGGTTCATTCGATTTTAAAGGCTATATGAAGGTATGTTGTTATTCTTGGCTTGGCTGTTTTCGAATAAAAAGTCGAGCTGTTGTGATTACTGCGTCGTCTGTGCAAAATTTTAATGCAGCTCGTTACACGTAGCAACACGAAACTTTAAAGGTGGATAGATCTCAATGAGGCGGTGAACAGAAGAGAGTTGGCAACGCTTGTGGCGCTCTTGTCTGGAAATACATCCTTTTGACGCTACTTATTAAACGTTCTTTACAATTTTGAGAACACATTATTTGTTTCTTCTTCAATGATATGTTAGACTCGAAACATGAGGTAGCATATTATTTGTTGAACTTCTTTATTATCATCGTTAGAGAATGACATTAGCCAGCCGTATAGTAAATGACTGATTACTTCTCTAATTAGCTTCTGTCGGCATCCTGGAAGCATCGTTCATTGATTTCTCTAATTAATCAAGTTACTAGATTTTAAAGACAGAGAGTTTTATGTCGATACAATCAGTCCCCTAGCATTACTTACGTTACAAACTGTGGTATTCCTCAAATATTAGAACAAGAACTTGATTTATGTGTTTAGGGATGTGTAATATAATAATTATATTATATATGAACTTGAATTTGGAAAAAATATACTAAGCCCGTCAACATCATAATACAGTCAACTCTGTGATTAAAGACCACACTTGGGGAAGACAAAATGTTGGCAGATCGAGGGTTCAACGCAACAGTGTAGTAACTCATATTGAAATGAGAACAAGTTACTACAGTGTTGCGCTGAGCCCTCGAGATATATGTAGTTATTAAAAAGTATTTTTATTGTTTTTATCGTCAGGTTGGGGAAAATACATTACCGAATATTTTACCAATTCTAACTGGACGACGAGCGTGGACGAATGATTTTGAAACTACTAACTATGCCAAATATCCGTATGACCCGTTTCCGTTTATTTGGAAAGATTACGAAAACCAAGGATATTCAACTCTCTATGCAGAAGATATGCCAAAGTTTTCCACCTTCAATTATATGACCAAAGGATTTGTAAAGCCACCGACTAATCATTATATGAGACCATTATGGCTTGGAATTGAGGCTTCCGAGCAATTACAAAGTAAACTTGGACCAGTATTTCTCTATTTGGAGAATAAAAAACTTAATGTTCAGAAAGGCTCAACTATGTGTTACAAATCTAAACCAAGGCACATGCTTACTGTGGATTGGTTAAAGCAGTATGTATCTCAGTATTCCAAGAAGAGAAAGTTTATGTTTTCTTTTATTGCCGAGTTATGTCACGAATATCCGAATTTTTTATCATACGGAGATGACGACTTTCAACAGTTTTTAAAGTGGCTAAAAGACAATGGTCATTTAGACGAAGCTATTTTGATATTCTTTAGCGATCATGGTGCACGAATCGATGAAATTCGTAACACTTACATTGGTCGTATTGAGGTACGGATGCCAATTATGCATATTGTTTTACCTCCTAAACTAAAAGAGAAATTTCCAGCTCTTGTGGAAAATCTGGCAATTAATACGGAGCGCCTTTCTGTGCCATTTGACTTACACCAAACTCTTGTTGATGTTCTTAATAATAATTTTGATAAACCGACTAAGTTATATGTTAATGATAAGCTAAGAGGTATCAGTCTGTTCCAACCACTTCCTAGTGATCGTTCTTGCGCCGATGCTTGGATTCCAGAAAATTATTGCGCTTGCTATACTTCTAAACCTGTGAACATTTCCACCAGTAAACTGAGCAAAGTTTTAAGTGACCAAATGATGTTCGATCTCAATAAAAAATTGTCCGTTGAGGCAAAATGTGCCAAATTAAGTTTACACAAGATTCGGGACTTGCACTATTTTTCTGATGGACTTGAGCATCAGAAAACAGAAAATTCTGGAATATCAATATTTCAATTTTTTACGCCGGAAGAAAAAGCGGAACATCGATATGATATTTCGATCGAGACCGTGCCTGGTAATGCAATCTTTGAAGCATCTTACTCTGTTGGTGTAAAGGATAATGTCAAACTTGTTGGAAACATTGTGAGAGTCAACAGATACCGTGGTCAATCAGATTGTATCAAGGACAAGTTGCTACAACCATTATGTTATTGTGCCTAAATTATTATCTCAATTTTCTATATTTGTGATTTTTCTATCTGCGCAATCTTGCCAAATCATTTTTAGTTTTCAGTAATATCATCATATTAAAGGAATCATATACTCATGTGCCATATACCTGAGCACGCAGTGTTCATAGGTGAGCTATTAGGATCAGTCAATGTTTGGCGTCCGACGTCCACACGTTTGGGTTGTGAACACTATAAGGGTCACATATTTAACTGGATCTTCACCAAACTTTGATGACAGTTTAGAACAAATATCAAGTCTTGATGAAAGTTGCTCAGAATGTCCGTCTTCATGATTTCTTTGTCCAGGCTCTCCTAGTAAGGCATTGAAGTCAGAGTTGTTTCTCAGGTGAGCGAGTAAGAGACATCATAGTCCTCGAAATGAATTTCATAATTTTTCATAATATTTTTCTTTTCTTTTTATTGAGTCAAGTCCTTTTGAAGGACTGCTGACTTGGAAATTTTTTCTTTAAGCTGGCATATCAACAATCAATAATAGTGTTAAGTTACACAACTATTCGCTGAAAATATGCTAATTTCATTGGAGTTGAATCATTAGACTTATATCTGGTATCTTGCCTTCATCATCTTGAGAGTCAGTTTTGCTTGTATCAATACAGAATGTTTTTGTTATGTGCTAGATTTTTCTATGAAACCAGTTTTTGGTTATTAACAAATACAACAATTTGGCATACAGGTATTACGTATACGAACACATTCCTCTTGTACAATGCAATAATATATCGTACGTTTGTTATGTGTCTCTTTAAAAAAATAGTCTTGTTTACCTTATTTAATCATTACTTCAAAAGTTCAGAGTGCATACTTTTTTGTAAATTTCATGTATGTTTAGTTGAATACATGAACAGTTTGTCAAATATATGCATGCACTTTTGGTTAAATACATGTACGTTTGGTTAAATACATTTACTGTTTGTTAAATTCATGTTCATTTGGACAAATTCTTGCTTTTTTTGGTTAAATGTGTGTTTTGTTTTGTTAAGATTATGTACTTTGTGTTAAAAATACATCTACTTTGGGTTTAATTAATGTCCTGTGGGTTTAAAACACTTTTTGTACCAGTATTGTGAACAAGACCATTTTGTTACTTGTTACTTTATAACGTTAAGACGCCTATATAGATAGATAGATATAATAAGCTATATTTTTACCATCTTAAATTTACTGTATTTTCATGTTATATCTTCTTACAAAAACACAGACCTACATCAGGACCTTAATGATACGTGTCAGAGTGCCAAATTGCTTTTATTATTTGTTGCTTAGGAAATTCCTTGACAAACCCAAGGTAAGCAGTAAAAATGAGAAGTCAAACTGTAATATTTTATGATTTATTCTTATTTTTTTTCCACTTCTTTGCCTGGATCTGCCATGTAATATCCCAAAGACACGAGGAACCAACAAAAATATATCATGTCAGCTTTGTGTGACACACACATATATAGTGTGAATTAATGTAAGTAAATGGCATATGTATAAATGTTATTATCACAGGTAATTCTATATTTAACATAATGTCCATTTTGCAGATTTACGTTTTTATATTTGTATACTTCCATGTTTTAAAAAGTTGTATTTTCTATCTTCAATGCAAACGTATATAATGCTATGCATATATTTTCTCATTATAGTCTCATGCTAAATCATTTTATTTGAAATCATGTAACATGTAATTCTTCTGTTCTAGCTGTTAAATACATTACATTTTTTGTTATTTATAACAGTCAATTGTTCTTGTGCTTTTAATCTGTGTGTTTGTGTTAACAAATAAACATGAACAGTTTGTTTGTGAATTATGTTTATATTGTATATTGATGCACCGGTTTGCATTTTCTTTCATATTTAGCAGTCACACAAATAAGATAGAATACTGGCTGTGTATGTCAGTGAAACCTATTAACTTTCACTGCTAAAGGGCTTAAATGAGTCACTACTAATTCGGAAAACAATAAGAATGATTGAATCATTAAATACAGTGTGTTCTTAGTACTATCATGCAGGGTCATAATTACATTTTAGGAGAATGGGGCCTGGGCCCTAGGGAAGAGGGATTTCGTGTCGATTTGAAGAAAAAGGCGGATTTGTCTTTCAAGTTTAGCAACAATACTATCGGTAATACATCTTTAACTAGACCTTATATGTACATATTGCATATACACAAAACGTAATGTACTTCCGGGACACAAGTTGTTTGAATCAATATACAAAAATCAGGAAACAGGAGGAAAATGTATATTCATTGAGCCTGGGAATGTGGCCAGATTTAGGTCCAAGAAATTGTTAAATGAGAGCCCTGATCGTGTGAGTTTATATTAATTCGATGCAAGTAATAGAATGTTAAACGTACGTGTGTACATGTAATGATACACAGGTGCTTCACAAAACCAAATTTTGCCTTCTTAAGCTACTTATATCTTATAATAAATTACTGGTAACGTTAGCCTATGTGTCAAGCACCTGTTTATTGATGTGATCGAACATAATATCGACATGTTCCTAACATATGACGTCATGATCACATGTTGTTCAATTGTGGTTATAAACAGGTGTAACTTATTCTTGACAAGCCCTACTAATTTGACTTTTCGGTTGGCCGATTTTTGCCTCCTTAGGCTATTTATACCTAGTAATAAATTACTGGTAACGTAAGCCTATGGGTCACTTAGCACCTGTGTGTTGTTGTGCTCGAACATCCTAAAATATGACGTCATAACCACGTGTTATTCAGTTGCGTTTATAAACAGGTGCAACTAATTCACGACTTACATAGCAAAATAGACATTCGATACAAAATATAGCATCATTTCCAACGAAGAATGAGCAAAATCGAAGTAATAAAATCGGCGTTTGAATACTTGTGAGTATTCAATACATTGAATCTAGCCATTCTCAGGAGTCGTCAATTTATAGTACAAAAGTCATCAAACGTTGAAATATGTTAGATCTACATAAAAACTCAGAACAATATGCGATAATCTGAACGACGCTATCAAATTTTTAGTTTCTCCATCTTACGTTGACGGCGGTAACATTCTCCACTTATATTAATTTTGCAATATTAACCATAGTCTGGTTCCCGGACGTGCTCTATAATTACGATAACATCGTGTAAGGGGAAGGAACTCCAGACTATATTAACCATGGTTTATACACTAGTCGTTGTTATAGTAACCGACTGCGTCATACCAGGAAGACCATTTATTTGTAAGACACACATTATATTGTGTAAAATCATTGAAAGTAGTATTTGGTTGAGGAAAGGAACATTTACATAATTATTACATATTAGAATAGCGTTTCCTGGCTCCCGTTCCATGTTGCATTGCACCAAAGACTTTGTACAGACATGTCAACGGGAACCAGTTTATATATGTATGGGATGACGAGTTATGTTCCTTGACAAATATTAAGTTAATTAATTGAACATAGCGTGAAGAGTTTATTTCAGTCGATAGGTATTTTTACTTTTCATGATATGTATCAGTATAATCACTTTGCGTGTTTTGAAATATGATCTCGTGTACTTCGTGTAGCAAGTCGCTTAATTGATACAGTGGGTGTATTTGATCTGTAATTTGTTGCATGTAATTAACGGCTAGTACTGTACTGACGTAAGTTATATGAGTCTTTTACATATTCTTATTGATTGTTTAGTCGCTAGTTTCGTAAATAGTATCATTAATATATCAAAGTTATAAAACGTCACGTGCTAAACGAATAATTGGGTTATTTAATTTGTACTCGACGCATCGTAAAGTTAATTAACACGCAAAACGTTCGCGATCTTCCTTACCCGTAGTTCCTCTCTTGCATAGCAGGAAAAGTGAATGCTTTGTTCATTTTATTACATAAATTAAATACAATCAAGTTGACAGTGCTTGTCCAAAAGACCTAAACAATACTGCACATTTAATACCGAACGAGTGGGACTAGCCCCCCCGCCAAGAAGGATTTTCGACCATATTAGCCTTAGATTTCAATTTTTATACAACTTTTTGGCAGTCATTTTCTTTTCTATTCCTCAATGTAAGTGTACGTACGTGCGTACGGTACGTACTGCAGGTAGCTACACCCCTGGGCTTGTCTGCTCAGTTAAAATAAACCCGTACGTTGTTAGCATCATTCGAAAGAATTCGTCCGAAGTTCGGCGAATCACAATCAATAGAATTAGATCACGCCATCTACAGTATTCTATTTACTATCATCGCACTGCATATCATAAATTATAATCAAGTTCTATTCGCTTTTATTGTCCGTCTATCGATTCAGCTGGAGGCGAATCTGAATGATTGATTCTTGGCGGTGTGAACCGCCATCATTATGAATTGTACATAATTGTAATGTGGTGTTAACAGTCATAAAGCCTCACTAAACACAACGATACTATGCCTAATTATGTTACCTATGGCGACCCAATTGATACGGTTAATGGCAAATAAAATTGCTTTCGTTGCAAATACGGCCAAACGCAAATAAATTGTATGAAGCAATTAAAGCAGGTATCAATTTATTTAGTGTAAAGTGCTTGTTTAACTATTTACAACAGGGCGAGCTCCTCTGCTACAGCGAGTTGAGAGTCAAGTCAATATATACTCGTAGTGTCTTACCCGTTTCATAAAGATACAGGCATTTCATGTAAAGATTGGCCAGGTTTTGAGGTAACGAAAATTATACCCGTTCATAGACGCTACATGCAATCACTTTAAAGACTGGCCAGGTGCCGAAAGGATATATCATTTTATAAATCACACCCCTTTAACATTACACCCGGTACCTCCCCTAACTCTATCAAGACCGCTGGAATAGTATGTGTGTATTGTTTAGTCGGGGCCGCACGCTATCTTCGTCCTTTGAATCATGAGCATTTGTACACATAAGTTGATAAAGCAATTATACTTGTCTTTATAAATCCATGGTTACTGTATTCTGTTATATAGATAGCTTTATTATAATATGTGTAACCTTACAATGTGCTTAAACCATACTTATTACATGGTGCTATAAAAAGAACCTCTAACGAACAGCTCGATGTGTACATTGTATTTGTATCTGTATATATACAGAGCTTAATTAATTGTTTATTAACACATACAAAAATTTACTTTTATTCTAGTCTTGCTGTCGATCAAGTTACTAAGGTTCTGTTTGGTTGGTTGGTTGTTTCAGTGGATTTTAACTTTTACCTCGTTATTTTCAACTTAATTTCAGTTATTAACGGTGGCCGGATTACTTAACCAGTTTTCCGGGACTGTTTTCTAACAGATACTAACATACCTTTCCCAAAGCCGTTATAACTTCACATGTGGAGGAAAATGGACATTTTATTTTATCCTATTAAAGGAATAAAAACATGCTGTTACCCGGATCTCAATACATGTACACCATTTTAAATATCAATTTAATACATACAGTTTGATATCAAATTGAATGAAATGGGATTAAATTGTATCGTAAAGACGTTTAGAATTTGAAAGTCACAGTAAAATCGGTACATTGAGTCAACATAAACTTGGGCTTAGAGGGGTTTTCATAATGAATTTAGTATTTCAATGATATGAATAAGTTTACATTTTATTAAATTTGTTAGCAAAAATCAATATACGTGTCCTTCTTAAAACTGCATGACTGCGCATATTGTTGGTCCAATAAATGTAAGAAAAAAGTTAACATACTATATTAGACAAACCAGGCGGATTGTGTAGTTAGGTTTCGATGTTGGTATTACGATATAATTCAAGTAAGTCTCCTTTATTTTTTGCATCTTTTAACGCATCTTTTGTGTGTGGATAAAATACACATGGAACGTGCCCAAATTTGTTAACTGTTGCATGTGCACGGATAGAAATAATTTGTACAGTTTATTGTTTCACTCAGCATATATATAGTTCAATGTTCTTATGGTCGAGGTCGAATATTGGACGATACCATTGTAAATGTAATCACTTTTAATTGATTGCAAAATAATTTAAAATCCGTAGTGAAGAACAATTTTCGCATAACAGAGTCATGGTAGGTGGTATGTACATACATGACTTTTTTACAAAAGGAAGCAGATGTGATTGGTTCGAACTCAGTCAATTTCACTTTCTTTTTAAATCACTATATACATTTATATTTTATAATTTATTTATTGAAATATGTTTGTTCTTGTAACGTGTATGTATCGAGTGTGCCGAGTGTAAACTCAGTAATAATGCATTCTATAAATAGCGGCTGTGTCATCAAGCTAAGGCCAACATTTTTTTTATTTTCTGTTTTACGGGAAATTTTTCAAAAAAATTGAGACGGGGGGGGATAAATAAAAATGAAAATAAAAGCTTTAATTTGGAGCAGTCGAAAAAATAAAAAAAATAAAAGTGAAATTATTGGCGTTTTTTTTTATTTTGACAGATGAGATCGCTCATTATAAACATAAAACAAGTGTATTTAGACTACCGGTAGATTCACATGGGATTACAATAAATATACAGGTATTTACAAATCAGGCTGTATTTCAAAGGGTAATAGTGCTTGGGCATATAAAAATATCCAATCAAAACCTGTTGACAAAACTTAATTGATACCCACCACTCCTGTGAAGTTTCATTCAAATCTTGTCAAGTTTTGGAGATGTCATGTATATTATATAAGTCTGTAAAATTACACAAAAGCTGATGAGAGCTTGCCAAACGGACAGTATACATGGAAAGTTTAACTGAATTCAAATTTGTCTAATCACTGTATTGAAAAAAAAAACACTAAATTTACAAGAAGTGGCATTTGAATGAAACCTGACAAGAAGGTGACCAACTAGACAGCACTCACAAATTACTGTATACAGACACACAGAGTTGGACAGATGGACAAGCTGAAAAAAGTATATATATACCCATTCTTACAACTTTGTTATGCAAGATATAAACTGTCTTTTTTTTAAATCAATAAATTCAGTAACAATTTTAACATATTTTTTTCAGACCAGTCCACATTAAAGACCACTTTAAAGAAGTTATTTAAAGAACTGTTTATGTACTGTTGACTAGATTCACATAAACTTATAAAAACGTATTTATAACCACTTAAATTCACACCGACTCCTTTAGCTTACTAGCTCTACCATATTCTTTTTTGTTGTTTTTATCTTAAGTATTTGCTTACTTTCGTTTTCGCATGTCACGTATGCCAGATGCTTTGTATGTCTAAATTTTTATTTGTATTTTAAAAACAAACGTAAATAGGCCTATCACAATAAATATCAACAGTGTTCCAAGTTAAATACGCTCATTTGTGCAAAGAAAAATGGCGTTGTACGTATGTGCATGCTAGTCATATGTGCATGCATGCATAAAAAGCCAAATAATAAGCAAAAAATACGGGGTGCCGTATTTGTAGTGCATATAATGAGCATTTCCCCCTAGATCCATTCTCTTTTTTTTCAGAGCGTACAAAACTTCCAAAGTTTTGCCCGCCGGAATTTTGATCGAAAATCATGCGACTATCCGAAAATACTGCAACTTGTAATTGTGAATGCATTCCTTTTTCCCACTGGTCGCATTTAATTCGTGTTTCAAAGCCTTAACCAAAGTAGAACTTTAAACGAATCATGTGGAAAAATATGTTTTGCTGTTTATATCTTGAAAATATAAGAAATCGTCATTGTTGTAAATCTAAAAATAGACTCATTTTGTCAATCTAAAAATAGATTAAACTATTTTCAAGCTGCATGCACGTAGACTACTCGTATTAACATTGTTTAATACAAATAAACAAAACAACCTTTAAAACAGTACAGCACTGTTTATAATCTACCTGTGAACTTTGCAAGTTGTGACTGTCATTGTTTAGATTGTGTCTACCTAAAGAATCAATACACACTTTGACCTAATTACGTTGCATACTGAATTTACATTTTGTAAGGAATCTTAAGTTTACTAGGTGCTATTATAGACGATATTTAATGAATCTAAAGTTCTGGTAATACGTTTTCAAATAATTACAGTAAGCGTGATCGTTTTGTTTTATTTTTTTGTAGACGATTTTTTTCAAGACGGCGGATTTTAAAAAAATAAAATCGACGACTTCTTGTTTTATTTTTATTTGATTTTGTGGAAAATTAGGGTCGGCGCTCCCGTAAAACAGAAAATAAAAAACTAACCATGAATCTATTTTGAAAAATAAAATTGAGAAAAAGAATATGGTGCACAGAAATTCGATCAATCGGCCGGGTATGTTATCACTATTGTGAAATTGTGTTTTTCTCATTTCAGACTGCAAAATATTAGAGAGGACCTATCTAAGAGGACTGATTATCTTCTTTATGATGGCGTAGACATATTTATGCTGAAAATTGTTGATCAGTGTAGTACTTCTGTAAACTATCAGAAAAGATGGAGTCAAAACGACCTATGTTGGCTTTATGTTGTCGGTGTCTTAAACACAGATTCGTTGTTTGGCCTGTTCTTGTCTTCTTTGTTATTCTTTTATACTTACAAGTTACATTTCCTGTAAGGTATATTTTCAGACATTCAGATGTTAACAGCGCATGCGTCATTCCTAGACCGGATCCTTTTGATTCGTCAATTCTGAAATTTGTTTGGGAGCCAAAACCCTTGTCATGTGATAACACACTGCCAATCGTGTATTCAGATATTGACAGTATAGTAAAGTTTAACGAAAGTTTAATCAAAGCACTGCAATTGTCTATAAAGGAAATTAGCTGCACGTACCGGAAGGTGGTCAGAAACACCGATGACATCAGTGTTCAATTTTCTCAGGCGGAAAAATTCACTCCACCGTTCCATATTGAGGCAGATTTTTTCCACGTGACATGCTATAAACAGGCAGATATGGTGATTTACGATCAGTTACTTACCGGTGCATCTCAGAAGCCTGTTGAATGGAAAACTCCCGTAAAAGACGAGTCGTTGGACCATTTAAGTGTTTTAATGTTTGGACTAGACTCGGTTTCACGATCGGCAGCTATACGGAAAATGCCGAAAACCTTGAAGTATCTGAATGAACTTGGTTCATTCGATTTTAAAGGCTATATGAAGGTATGTTTTCATTCTTTGGAAATATAGATATTAGTATATCCTTATGTTGCCACTTTTTAGCTCACCAGAGCACGAATGTGCTCAGGGTGAGCTTTTGTGATCACCCTGCGTCCATCGTGCGTCATTACGTGGTGTCCATGTTTAATTAAAACAACATCTCCTCCTACACCACTATGCCGATTGCAACCAAACTTTACTGGAATGATCCTTGGGTGGTCCCCTTTCAAAGTTGTTCGAAAAATTAAATTTCATTAAAAACTCTGGTTGCTATGGCAACAAATAGAAAAAACTTAAAAAATATTCTTGTCCGAAACCACAGGGCCTAGAGCTGAGATATTTGGTATGTAGCATTGTCTAATGGAACTCTACAAAGTTTGTTCAATTTATACCCCTGGGGTCAAAATTGGCTCCGCACCGGGGGTAACTTGATTTTACATAGACTTATATAGGAAATTAAAAAAATCTTCTTGTCAAAAACTAAAATGCCTAGAGCTTTGATATTTAGTGTGTTGCATAGTCTAGTGGACATCTACCAAGTGTGTTCAAATTATTGCCCTAGGGTCAAAATTGGCCCCGCCCCGGGGGTCACTTGATTTATATAGACTTATATAGGAAAATTTAAAAAATCTTCTTCTCCGAAACCACAAGGCCAAGAGCTGAGATATTTGGTATGTAGCATTATCTAGTGGACCTCTACCAAGTTTGTTCAAATTATTGCCCTAGGGTCAAAATTGGCCCTGCCCTGGGGTTTATTCTATTTTATATAGGAAAATTTAAAAAATCTTCTTCTCCGAAACCACAAGGCCTAGAGCTAAGATATTTGGTATGTAGCATTGTCTAGTGAACCTCTACCAAGTTTGTTCAAATTATTGCCCTAGGGTCAAAATTGGCCCCGCCCCGGGGGTCACTTGATTTATATAGACTTATATAGGAAAATTTTAAAAATCTTCTTCTCCGAAACCACAAGGCCTAGAGCTAGGATATTTGGTATGTAGCTTTATCTAGTGGACCTCTACCAAGTTTGTTCAAATTATTGCCCTAGGGTCAAAATTGGCCCTGCCCTGGGGTTTATTCTATTTTATATAGGAAAATTTAAAAAATCTTCTCCGAAACCACAAGGCCTAGAGCTAAGATATTTGGTATGTAGCATTGTCTAGTGGACCTCTACCAAGTTTGTTCAAATTATTGCCCTAGGGTCAAAATTGGCCCCGCCCCGGGGGTCACTTGATTTATATCAGACTTATATAGGAAAAATAAAAAAATCTTCTCCGAAACTGCAAGGCCTAGAGCTTAGATATTTTGTGTGTGGCATTGTCTAGTGGACCTCTACCAAGTTTGTTCAAATTATGGCCCCGGGGTCAAAATTAGCCCTGCCCTGGGGTTTATTCTATTTTATATAGGAACATTTTAAAAAATCTTCTCCGAAACCACAAGGCCTAGAGCTAAGATATTTGGTATCTAGCTTTGTCTAATAGACCTCTTTTAAATCTGTTCATATAATGGCCATGGGATAAAAAACGGCCCAGATGGGTCACTTGATCTTACTTGGACTCGTATAGAAAACTTCAACAATGTTAATCTCAAAATGACCTTTTCTCCTGGTGAGCATTTATAGGGCCATCATGGCCCTCTTGTTTAAAACGTTAGAGACTTGAGAATACATTATTTATTTATTTTTCAATGATAGGCTAGGTTGAAAACATGATGTTGCATCTTATTTGTAGATTTTGTTTGGATTCCGCTGATCATCGTTAGAGGATGGATGCCATTAGCCTGTTTTAAAGTAAATGACTCATTACACCTCTAATTAGCTTCTGTCGGCATCGTGGAAGCATCTTCCATTGATTTTTCTCATTAACCAAGTTATTGGATGTTAAAGACTGACAGATAGTCTCAGATCCTTTTTGCAAGGTTACCGAGCAGTGCGTATTTACATTGTACAAACAATATGTTACATACTCTGGTATTCAGCACTGATACATGTAAAAACAAGACCAGGGCATGGTATTATGCATTTAGGGATGTGTCTTAACTCTGGAAACTATACTAAGCACATCAACATATCATAGTACAGTCAACTCTGTGAACAAAGACCACACTTGGGAAAGACAAAATGTTGGCAGATGGCCTTAATTTCATGTTCACCATGGCCCCATTAAAGGTTAGCGGAAGAAATAGTCTGGTTTTCGGATAGAGTGCTATAAATGTAATTACATGTACATCGATCGTATATCAGATAAATCTCTGTTTATTTTTCTTTTAATTATTCTTATTGCTTTTATTGTCAGGTTGGGGAAAATACATTTCCAAATCTTTTATCAATTCTAACTGGACGGCGAGCGAATGAGTTGGAAACCACCAACAATGAGAAATATACGTTTGACTCTTTCCCGTTTATTTGGAAAGATTATGAAAACCATGGATATTCAACTCTCTATGCAGAAGATATGCCAAAGTTTTCCACCTTCAATTATATGGCCAAAGGATTTGTAAAGCCACCGACTAATCATTATATGAGACCATTATGGCTTGGAATTGAGGCTTCCGAGCAATTACAAAGCAAACTTGGACCAGTGTTTCTTTATTTGGAGAATAAAAAAGTCAATGTACAGAAAGGCTCAACAATGTGCTACAAATCTAAACCAAGGCACACGCTCGCTGTGAATTGGTTAAAGCAGTATGTATCTCAATATTCCAAAAAGAGAAAGTTTTTGTTTTCATTTTTTTCCGAGTTAAGTCATGAATATCCGAACTTTCTATCATACGGAGATGATGACTTTCAACAGTTTTTTAAGTGGTTAAAGGACAACGGTCATTTAGATGAAGCTATTTTGATATTCTTTAGCGATCATGGTGCACGAATCGATGAAATTCGAAACACTTATATTGGTCGTATTGAGGTACGCATGCCAGTTATGCATATTGTTTTACCTCCTAAACTAAAAGAGAAATTTCCGGCTCTTGTGGAAAATCTGGCAATTAATACGGAGCGCCTTTCTGTGCCATTTGACTTACACCAAACTCTTGTTGATGTTCTTAATAATAATTTTGATGAACCGACTAAGTTATATGTTAATGATAAGATAAGAGGAATCAGTCTGTTCCAACCACTTCCTAGTGATCGTTCTTGCGCCGATGCTTGGATTCCAGAAAACTATTGCGCTTGCTATACTTCTAAACCTGTGAACATTTCCACTAGTAAACTGAGCAAAGTTTTAAGTGACCAAATGATGTTCGATCTCAATAAAAAATTGTCCGTTGAGGCAAAATGTGCCAAATTAAGTTTACACAAGATTCGGGACTTGCACTATTTTTCTGATGGACTTGAGCATCAGAAAACAGAAAATTCTGGAATATCAATATTTCAATTTTTTACGCCGGAAGAAAAAGCGGAACATCGGTATGATATTTCGATCGAGACCGTGCCTGGTAATGCAATCTTTGAAGCATCTTACTCTGTTGGTGTGAAGGATGATGTCAAACTTATTGGAAACATTATAAGAGTCAACAGATACCGTGGTCAATCAGATTGTATCAAGGACAAGTTGCTACAGCCATTATGTTATTGTGCCTGAATTATTATCTCAATTTTCTATATTTGTGATTTTTCTATCTGCGCAAATTTGCCAAATCATTTTTAGTTTTCAGTAATATCATCATATTAAAGGAATCATATACTCATGTGCCATATTATACCTGAGCACGCAGTGTTCATAGGTGAGCTATTTTGATCAGTCAATGTTTGGCGTCCGATGTCCACACTTTTGGGTTGTGAACACTATAAGGGTCACACTTTTAACTGGATCTTCACCAACACTTTGATGCCAGTGTAGAAAAAAATCAAATATTGATGAAAGTTGCTCAGAATGTCTGTCTTCATGATTTCTTTGTCCAGGCTCTCATAGTAAACATTGAAATCACAGTTGTTTCTCAGGCGAGCGATTAAGAGACATCATAGTCCTAGAAATGAAATTCATAATGTTTCATACTATTTTTCTATTCTTTTTATTGAGTCAAGTCCTTTTGAACAACACCTTATGTACATTGCATACATTTACACAAAACGTATTGTACTTCCGGGACACAAGTTGTTTGAATCAATATACAAAAAGGGGAAACTTTTTCAGGAAGCAGGGGAAAATGTCCAAGAAATTGTGAAATGGGAGCCCTGGTCGTGTGAGTTTTGCAAATCGTTGCAAGTAATAGAATATTAAACGTACACATGTATTAGTGCACATGTCACAAAACCCAAATTTTGGCTTAAAATAAAGTTACTGGTAACGTTCAGTATCAGTGTTTGGTCCACACATGATGCAAAAAAAAAGAATCCCGTCACTGATCTTATATATACTATCAAGGTAAAAAGCCTACTATATGTCTATATGCCAAACAATGTGGAACATCGCATCTCGTTGTTTCAGCATAAAAGATGTGCGCTGAAGGAAAATTGCTACACATGTCATACAGATAAACTATATTTTTTTGCATCATTTGTTGAAAAAATCGGGAATGGTCACTGTACTTGTCGTTGTAAAAGACTAATTTAGTACGCTAAATAACTGACCAACTGCATCATAGACAATTATAATGTAAAATCATTGACACTAGTCTTTGGTTGAAGAAAGGAACTTTTCATATCTCTTAGAAAAGTCAAAGACCTGTACTGTGTTTAGTATAGGTCTCTGGAATAGCAAATACATTCTTTATTGCCTGGTTCCCATTCCATGTTGCAGTGCATAAAAGGCTTTGTACATGTAGACAAGTCATCGGGCACCAGCTTATATATGTTTGGACAATCGGAACTCCTCGTCGTTTGTCGAACGAAAGTGCCTCAGACGTAATCAGACCGCCATTTTGTTGTAGTACTTCACGGGCTACTAAAAAATTCCACCAATAAAGCCTTCCTGTTTCCACCAATGCTGACCCTTGGAGTCCAACGATCGAAACAACCTGTTTCTGTTTCCATGGGAATATGATAACCCTTTTATCAAGCGCAAACGATAAACACGTTTGAAAGTCTGAAATTCTACGAAAACAAGAACCTAGTATTAAAAAAATAGTTACCTGATCCCAAATAACCCCACACTTATGTACGAGGCGTATATATACCAGAGTTGTTACGATTGATGTATGAGCTGACGTGTTCCTTCCGAAATAAGTGTGTTAAACGCGGTTTTAAACCGTGTTTAACCAAGCGGTATTGGCAGTTGGTTAAAGTGCGTCTTTTTAGCTTACCGCAAGAGCTAGAAAAAAAACACAGAAAAAACACGGAAAAAACACAGAATAAACACAGAAAACTTACTTATTACTAACAAAAAACCCACTTGGTACGTTTTTACCAGTGTTTTGTGGGTTTAACTGTGTTTTTGGTAAGTTGGTTTTTAAGGGTTTAAGTTAGTTTTTTCTAATAAGTTGGTTTTTTGGGGTTTTACTGTGTTTTTTCCACAGTAAGTAGGTTTTTTCTGTGTTTAACTGGGTTTCTAAAGTGAGTTTTTCTGCGTTTTTTTGTAGAAAGTTGGTTTAACTGCGTTTTAATGTGTCTTTTTCAGAAGTGAGTTTTTCTGTTTTTTTCTGCGTTTTTTGTATTAAGTTGGTTTAACTGCGTTTTAAGGTGTCTTTCATTAAGTGAGTTTTTGTGGGTTTTTCTGCGTTTTTGTAGTAAGTTGGTTTAAGTGCGTTTTAATGCGTCTTTTTCAGAAGTGATTTTTTGTGTTTTTCTGCGCTTTTGAAAAGTGAGTTTTTGTGGTTTTTTTCTGTGTTAAAGTGGGTTTTTATGCGTTTTTTTAGAAAGTCAGTTTATGTTGGTTTTTGTGTGTCTTTTGTTCAAGAGGCAAGATGGCTTCAGTAAAACTGACCACCTCTTTTCTAGCTTGAAAGAATCAAATTAAAATGAATTTTGATTGCTATATACCATACCAATCCTCAACTGAATTAGTCACTGTTTTGTTGCATGCACTTTCGCTCAATTGCACCTTTCAACACTTTTCTAGAAAACAACCCAATGATCTCATCAGCTTGACCTATTTTCGATTAAAGACAAGCTTACCTCCTTCTGCTAAATAATGGATTACAGAAACAGAACAATAAAAAATATTAACAGTAATCACTTATAATGCTTATACAAATAAATATGACAAACAAACAGGGAAAATATGAAAATTCATCTTTATCATATGAAAGACATTATTATTAACAATATCAATAATTTATGTGAACCAAACATAATGTTATTATCACTACAAGCATATAACAAGAAACGTGGCAGTGCCACAAAACCAGATTTTCCAAGGCTTTAATACCACAGTACTCAAGAATTCTTTGCTAAGGCTTCATCAGTGGTTCAGTTTCCAGTGCGACTAATAAGTTAACATTGACCTTTACCCTACTGGCATAGAATGCAATCCCAGGCTTGGTTTCTATATGACCAAACTGACCCCAAATACAATTTCAAGCTAAGCTTTCATGCAACGTTGTTAAATACCCAGTTTAGTCAAGATTAGTCATTCCAAACTTAAGTAATTGAATGGAAACTGATTTCTGTATTTAGTAACAGTGACCTTGACCCTACAGGCCCTTGATTCAATAGAAAAGCATGGACTGGATGTAAGCTACCAACACACAAAATTTCATTGCAATATCTCAATCCTTACTTAAGTTATTAACCGGAAACTGATTTTCTATTTTTAGTGACCTTGACCCTACTGGACCTTAGTGCAATTCAAAAGTATGGACTGCATGTAAGCTACCAACACACAAAATTTCACCGCAATATCTTTATCCTTGATTAAGTTATTCACTGAAAACTGATTTTCTATTTTTAGTATAGTGACCCTGACCCCACAGACCCTAAAGGCAATCCCAAGCAAGGTTTTGATTCAAGGAGGCTAAATACCAAGTTTAATCAACATTGGTCATTCCAAACTTAAGTTATTGACCAGACACTGATTTTCTATTTTTCTAGTAACAGTGACCTTGACCCTGACCCCACAGACACCAAATACAATCCCAAGCGAGGTTTTGATTTAAGGATGCTACATACCAAATTAAATCAACATTGGTCATCCCAAACTTAAGTTATTGACCGGACACTGAATTTCTATTTTTAGTAACAGTGACCTTGACCTCACAGACCACAAATACAATTCCAGGCTAGGTTTTCATTCGAGGATCCTACATACCAAGTTTGGTCAAGATTGGTCAAGATTGGTCAATCCAAACTTAAGTTATTGATCCGGACACCGCCTGTTTGACGCAGCCATCCCATCCGCCCGCCATTTTCAGCATTCTAATAACCAGGTTTCAGCTTATGAAAACCTGGTTAAAAATATATAAAATGGTAATAAATGACAAATTAAGTTTGTTAAAGTTTGTACAAGATATGCCCATTTAGGGTCTTACTGTAGACGCATTCTTAGGCGAACATGACCATGAGTCGTCTGAGGGCTCCTGTCATTTTTTCTTCAACATAACAGCTTACATACGGTTGAAATTTCTTAGAGATCACTCCAGTAAATTAAGAAACATTTAGATAATTATGGTGTTCTATAAAGATGAAATAACAAATTATATTCCATTGATAAGTGATGAAAAATATATTTCTTCAGATTTAATGCCATTTTCAGTATGTTAGTCATATTGTGGAGGGCAGTTAATCCTAACCAGCATCCCTAAAACGAGTCCATAACTCATACGAAAATGTTTTATTTTAATGGGTATAAAAACTTGACCTGTTACTTATTATGATACACTATTGTGTAATCATATTAAATCAATCAATGAAATAATCCTTGAGTTATTGATCGGAAACCTACATTAGGCTAAGATCTAAGTAAACAAGCTAACAGTCAGTAATGCATGCCATACAAATCCCCTCCCAGTACCTATCATTGGAATATTAGCTGATGTTTATTCAGCAGCATCTGTATAGATTTTTTAATGATGATAAGTTTGTCTAAATGAACAAGTGAGCTTAAGTTATCATCCGGAAACCAAATTTCTATCTATAGTAACACTGACCTAGAAATTTGACCTATTGACCCCTAATGCAATCCCACTTTAGATTATCCCCTATGCTGTCCATACAAAAACTTTCATTGAAATCCATCACCCCTAACTGAAGTTATTATCTGGAAACCAAATTTCTATTTTTAATAACAGTGACCTAGATATTTGACCCCAAATGCAATCCCACTTTAGGTTATCCCCTAAGCTATCCATACACCAACTTTCATTGAAACCCATAACCCCAAACTGAAGTATCTGGAAACAAAATTTCTATTTTTCATAACAGTGACCTGTATATTTGACCCCAAATGCATTCTCACTCTAGACTATACCCATAGCTATCCAAAATCTGTCATCCGTAACTGAAGTAATCATCTAAAAACTATTTTGGACAGATGACAAAAATCCCCTCCGGTTTGGCAGGGGACTAAAAAGGGGCCACCATAACATAACTCCTGTAAAAAGGTTCAGATTTTACTGGGTTTCAAATTAGATGAGAATTTTATTAAGATCTTCATGCAAAGTATGAAATCAATCCATGCAATATTTCATGGGTTATTAATTAATCGAAACCTACATTAGGCTAAGACTTAAGTCAAGAAGAAGGTCATCTTACTCACCAGAAAAAAGACCCTGAGAGGAAAACATGAGCCTATGTAAAATCACATGACCTGGGGACAGGGCCAATTTTTTAAGGTACCCAATTCAAAATTTGAAAAACATAACAGGTGGCCACTAAATAATGTCACATACAAAATATCCAATCTCCAGGCCTTGCAGTTTCAGACAAGATTTATTAAAATTTTCCTATGTAACTTTATAAGCCAACAACAGAGTAACCTCCGGGGCAGAGCAAATTTTGACCATAGTCTGATAGAGCAATATTTTGAACAAACTCAGCAGAGGATATGCTACATCCGATTATATATCTAAGCTCTATGACCAGTGGTTTCAAACGAGAATAATTTTTTAATTATCCTTTATGAAATAAACTCCTGGACAGGGGCCATAATATGAGCAAACTTGTTAGTGGTCCACTAGACAATGCTACATACAAAATATCTTAAGTAGCTCTAGGCCCTGTGGTCTCGGACAAGAAGATTTTTTAATTTTTCTATATAAAATAAACTCTGGGGTCGGACCAATCTTGACCCCAGGGCCATAATTTGAACTAACTTGTTAGAGGTAATAATAATAAAATCTAGCACACAAATACAACAACTCAACACTTTTTTCATTTGAATTGATGCAGGCACAATGAGGCTTACTACTTATCACTTTTGTGTACATGTAGTTTCATTGAGTTCCTTTATGTAGTTGCTGAGAAAATGTCCAGACAAATTTTGCTTTCAAATGCACATAACCGACTGTCAAGCATAAATCCAATATAGCCCCATATATTTCATATCTTGGGTTATAATAATAAAATACACATACCAAGTGGGGTGGTCTGCTTAGACTGCAGCACATCAGAATAGTGTCATTTCATTGTTGAGCTGGGTCTACCTAAAATTTAGCATAGTGTACTACATTAAAGTGTATACAGAAATAATAATTTCTTCAAAGATTATAAAATACCAATTGACCTTTATCATGCTATCCTATAATACATATTTCAATACCAGTTAAAAATATTAATTGAAAAATAAACCTAAAGCTATATGACCATTTCTTAATTCAAGTTTCAACCAATTCAATCTGCAACAACTAGCTGAAATAAATTTGTAAATAAGTCACAATAACTTGAATAAGAGATTAACAGCCACTTGCATGAATTTTGATAGATAAGTCCAAAGTATAGCTAAATTTTCTCCACATACTTCTGATTTTGTATGTAGACAGACTGACCAACAACAGACCGGCTAACAGAGTGACTCCCATACACTGTTGGCCGAGTGGTTAAGGTGTTTGCCTTTGAAGCATGAGACTGAAGGTAAGAATCCCAGTAAGACTGTCAGCTAGTTAAATAATGGTTACTTCAGGTAGTTAAATAATGGTTACTCAGGGTAGGCCCATCATAGCCAAGCGCCCAGCAAAAGAAGGGTTTCTGGAGGTACTGTGTAAACATAAGACAGGTGTCTCATAAGCTAACTTGGATGGCCCTTTGAAGAGGGGTGACAAAATAATACACCAAACCATACCCTTTTTATACCCCCTCTCAAATGTCATTTGTGGGGGTATAATAAAACTCACATACCAAGTGTGGTGGTCTGTTTAGGCTGCAGCACATCAGAATGGTCTTTTACATTGTTGTCGTCTTGCTTTGCCGTGCTGCGGGGTTTACTTGTTTACTCTACTCATCTCTGACTCGGGGCTAGGTACACTAAAATTTAGTACATTTTACGATATTATGAACAATAAAAAACTATTTCCTTCAAAAATTATAAGACACTATTTAGAGGTTTTAACCTTTAGTTTCTGCTATCCTTGTCTAACCCAATTGATGCTCTTTTGTGATCTAATTTGGACAAGATTGTAATAGGAGGAGGAAAATTATTCACCTGGTAATAATTCACCTGGTGCGCGCCTCGAACCCGGGGCCTCCTGCTTGCAAATGCAAGCTAGAAGCTATCAGGCTGGTGAATAGCCCAGTCGATTTATGAATACAATATACCACACTGCTACTATGCAGTATGCTATGCCCTTGCAAATATTCACACTAGACATGCATAAAATGATAAATTTGATACAGAGCAGTGAGAGCACAAATATTGACTTACTAAGTTACTTGAAAGATCCACTTTGAAACCACCATTGACTCATTGATTGTCTTGTTCAGGGGCCCTCCATCAGCTTTGAAAATAAATAATTTGAAGATGTTGGGAAAAATGAATCATTAAATAAATTTAAGACTTTTCAGAGAAAGGAAAAAACATACACGTAACAGTTTACATTGCAATATAATGCCAATTCATCATCAAAAACCCTTCGACTAGCAAAAGCTATTACCTTGGTCATTAATTTCAACGTTAAAAGGAACAGCAGAATGACTGAATGTTCAAATTCATGCATTTTCGCGAAAACTTTTAACTTACCGCCTATTTCTTATTTGGTGGCATCGTAGGTTTTGCCCTGGAACTTCGCCTTGGCGTGGTCCCCGATAGCGTACGTAGTCATCTACTTCTTTCCTTGGTGAAAGGTGGCCCTTAGACCTGTATGCTACAGAAAACGTGCTGTCCTCCCAACACAAAATCGCATTCATTTTCTTGTTTGTAAACAACAAAGTTCAAAAGTCGACCTGCGCCCTCTGTTGTGGTTAAAATCAACCAATGAAATCATGTCGTATTGATTCGTAAGAGATCGCCGTCTCCCGGAAACACACGAGAGTTTCTTATATTATTTTTGATAGGAAAATAAAATGAATGCAGAATTAAATCTATACATTGTTTTATTGTAGGAGTTAATTTTCCGCTTTTATACTTATAATAAAACAATATACAGAAAATAGATCAGCAAGCTGCTCGTGATGCATTATGGGAGCGTCTTGAATAAACGCCGATGCTATACGGTCCGATTCCGGTATTTGTTAGTCACACGTAAAATGAAACAAAAATATTTCATGCTTTTGTATCAAGGACTTATATACATACATGTATGTATATAAGTCCTTGTTTTGTATGTATAATTTCTGAATTGGTTAGAAAAGAAATGAAATTTAAACATAAGATGTGTTGCTTTTTAAGTTGATAGACTTTTTGTGAGTTTTTTTAAAATGTCAAAGACTTATTATATGCATGCATCCTTGTTAATTAATGTTAAACTATATGTATTTCTACTGAGTGTGTGTATATATCTTTGTATATAGAATTAAGAAAATATTTTTTCTTGTTCGTTGTTACATGAACTGATAAATATTTTAATCAGAATAGTTAAAGTATATAAAATTAAATGTTATACAAATATCACATTTGCTTGGTCTTCTACAAACCAATATCACACGTAATTAAAAAAAACGACAACTACTCTGTATACAGGAATATATTACAACAAATAGCCTTAAAATGACTATAAATGTATAATTCAGGAAAGAGTGCCTCAGATTTTTAAATACCCCGCTGTTTATTACGTAATACGCCATTGATAAAAACTTTCTGAGACAGTGATCCCTAGATTAAGATTTCCGCTACAAAATAAAGAAATGCTTTGAAATCCGTCATCAGATAAGACGGCAATGCTAATTCGAAAATGACACCTACTGTAACAGTGTCGGATCATTATCGTCTCATGAAATCAACAAATTTGACGCATCCCATTCAATTTTAATAGCCAATCAAAATCGCAAATGTTTATGGTCTGTAATTGAAACCACGCCCAGGTTAGATATATTGTAAGAGATTTTATACCAAATTATTGTATCATATCGTACCAATACAATGCACAAGAGATGGTTAACGCTGATAAGGAAAAGTCGATAAAGGCAGGGATGCTATATTACAGGGATGTGCAACCGCTTATCATCCACTGATCAAGTATAGATTATCAGTGCCTAGGCTAGTTAATGAAAGCAAAGGTATCAAAACTACCGAAATTACCATGAAAATGACACAAAGAATCGATAATTGACAAAAAGTAACATTAGTGGTCTATGATCGACTCAAGTTCCTCGTAGTTTTTATTTGTTTGTTATTAATTTTCACAACTTATTTTTCTAAATTAAATTTGAGAAAGAAATGCTTTTATTATGCAAATTTTGTAGGAAAGAAATGTTTACATTATGAAAGTTTTGTTCGATTTATGAGCTCAAGCAATGATGCTACACCTGGCTCAAGACGAAATTAATTTTCACTGCTATTTTTTTTATTTAAATTGAAATTTTAAAAGAAACGATTATATCATGAAAATAAGTATGAAAAATTGAAATACATGTAGTATATTACATTATGAAAGTTTTGTACAATTAAATTTTATATCGTGAAACTTGTTTTCGGATTATCAGCTGAAGGCGAAATTTTCACGGAATAAACTTGTGAAAGAAAAGTTATATCATGACAACAAATGTACGATAGAATGCTAAAATTTGACTTTAAATTCGTGAAAGAAACTTTTATATAATGAAAAAATGTACGATCGAATGCTAAACATTTTAATTAAATTAAATTTGTATAACAAATATTTATATCATGAAAGTTTTGTTCGATTTATCAACTCAAGACCAAATTTAATTTTGTATCGTGGAACTTTTTTCTATTTATCAGCTGAAGAAGAAATATTCATGGTTAAACTTTTATTTAAAGAAATGCTATGTATCATGAATGTTTTGTGCGAAAGAAATGTACGTATGTTATAAATTTTATGGTGAAAAGTTTGTTATTTGTCATTTTGATTCGTATAACTTTATCTTGTTATTATCTTTGTTTTTCATAATGTATGTCTCTATTATAGCGTATCAATTTTATTAGCCAAGGACTTAATCTGTAACTTTTTATCTTCCGCCAAAATGGCGTACGATATGCCCTCGTATAGTCATAATCATAATATCGGTGACGATCTTTACTGATTACAAGGAAGCAATCAATAAATCCGGATGGAAAACAGTATGGGGTAGTCTATGTTTTATAAATCTACATTGTTTTCACAGCTGCGCATATGTCATTTGAATGCATTAGGTCACGATGTGTGACCATTAATTGGAAACAACAGGGTTCCACCAATAAAATCTAATGTCATAATTTAAACCAACATATTCACATCATATTGATCATGACAGTAATTGATCATTGTTAAAAACTGATATTATTTTAGCAAATACAAAAACAAGTCAAGTACCTGAGATCACAGTGAAATATTCGTGGCGATTAGCATAAAACCATAATTTGGTCGACCTTACAACTAACCCATCATTAAAAATGTACATTACCAGATAAATATTGAATAAGATTAAAGTAATGTTTCTTCATTGCTCTCTTCTTTATAAACAGATATAGAATAACTGCAAGGAATTCTGTTAGCATTGTAATGTACGTAATATACCGTCATTATTTCAAGTCTTTGACTAAATGTAGTAGATATTTAAAGAATTGATCTGTATCTTATATTTCTGTATGGAAAGGCATGTACATGTATACACGTATATTCTATGTTTTCATATTATGTATGTACATAATTTTCTACGAGTCATGAATAAACTGTTTGACTTTACTCAATCTGTAAAATTAAACTGTTGACACGCTTCGTGTATGAATTGATGTACATATTGTATGTCACATGCCAGTTGATTCTCAATCAGCCATTGTTATGAATTGACGATTTCGAATAATAGGTGTGAAAATATGTGCATACCAAATAATATATTCGGGTTACACCGTTTCTGGTTTGCGCTAAAATCTATGTAATTTAGTGCTTATATGATGCTTTTTCGTTTTGCTATGCACCGATAAAAATGGATCATTATCGAGAGCGAAATAAGGTACTACAGCAAAATAATTCTTGAAATTATTGTTATGCCGTCAATACAGACGTATGTCAGTCTCAAAATATGGAAGAAAATTTTCATGTTTAGTATACCTTCACATACAAATGGTGTTGCAAAAAGTGAAATATTTTCCTAGTCAGATCAGGCCGCCATTGAATTGAATCGTAAAAATGGGGTCATAATCAATCGCGAAATTGTGTTCTTTTACAAAAGTAAGCATGAAAATATTATCATGCCGCCAATATCGACGTGTATAAGTGTCAAACTAGTGAAGAAAATTTTGATATAGAGTATATCTTCACAAACAAATGATGTCGCAAAAAGTGCAATATTTTCCTCGTCAGATCAGGCCTCCATTTTGTAAATTGTAAAAACTGGGTCGTAATCGATCGCGAAATTATGTATTATAACAAAATAAAACATGAAAATATAGTTATGCAGCCAATTTAGAATTATGTCACACTTCAACCACGGCAAAATATCGTGAAATTAAGAATATCTTCATGTATTAAAGCTGTCGCAAAAAACTGACATTTTCTATTGTGCGACCATTTCGGTCAAATTATCACGTTAGTTTTATTTTCGAACGGTCACAAAAACTTGGAAATCTTTAGAACCACTAATATTTAGAAACAAAATTACAACATCTGTAAAATATTTAACACTTTAAGATCAATATATAAAAAACTCTATGCAAAAACAGCATTTATTTAAGCCGATTGAAGAGAATATTTGACCCATATTTCATCTGCTAGATACCGACATTAACGGTAAATACGTGCGCATGCGCTCTCGCGCGAACATCCCTAGGCACTGTTTTTCAGCCAGTTTCCGTCCGTTGCGTATCCCTGTAATATAGCATCCCTGATAAAGGGGTGCAGTATTTATCGCAATAAATCACCATTTTTGCGCTTCGATTATATTTTTTTGTTGCTTGGTATTAAAATATGATATTATTTCACTTTTTTTAACTATTATAGCAAAACCCGGTCGTTATGAGATTATGAATATTTATTTATTCTGTGAATCCCATAAGTATACACATGTAAAATAAAGCATCTATAGTGTCACTATTTAACATTAAAAGGTATAGGCATTGATTTTATTTGTTTTTGACATATCTGTTATTTTGGTACTTGTTGGTTCCACAACATTGTCGGGTAGCACATTTGGCCTAAGTTTTAAGAATTTGGCCCAACCTATTTTATATAGCCCAATACTTGTTAGGCATATCAATGAATTCAATTATATTACATAATAAGTATGAAATCCTTGGTTACAATGAGCGCTTTTGAGTTATAACACAATATAGACTCAATTTTTTGGGTCAAAACTACGAAAGAACATATACTTAAACATTTTCCCACTTAGTTTATAACTCAAACTTGTTTTTAATGTATACTCCATTGTTCTTATATGGTAACTTTTGTTAAAAATACTCATTGTTAACAATTATATGTTCTGATAATAAAAGATATCGCACAATATCTTAGTCCTGCAGAAAAAAAACATGATAGATGCAACAATAAAACAAAAGACACACTTCTGAAAAAAGTGTGTTAAAGTGAGTCTTTATGTTGTATTGCATCCTTCAAAACTTTTTACATAAGACCAAATTTGACACACTTAAACACACTTTCAATTTACAAAAGACCAACTTCTTTTACAAAAGACTAACATATGAGACAAAAGATGCACTTTCTGCCAAGTAAAACCAACTTAATACATAAAAGACACACTTCTGACTAAAAAAACCAACTACATACAGAAAAGACGCACTTTTGACACAAAAAAACACACACTTATACAAGAAAAACCCACTTCATAGAGGAAAGACACACTAAAAACACAGTTTCACCAAGAAAAAAAAACAACTTAAACTCACTTAGACCCACAAAAACCAACTTTAACTCAGAAAAACACACAAAAATCACAATAAAACACAGTTTTGGTAAATAAGTGAGCGTTTTTTCGAGAAGGGGTCCCCTGACAAGTAACGTTAGTACTTCAAATGAATATAGCGAGGTTACAAAGACTTATTTCGGTGCTTTTAATGATTTGTATCAGTATCATCCACGATGCGTGTTTTGAAATATGATCACGTGTTTTTCTAGGATATAGTCGCTTGATAACCAAAGTGTATTCGATCTGTAAGTTGCTGCATGTAATTAACGGATAGTACTGTGCTGACGTAAATTATGAGGCTATCAAATAATCTTATTGATTGTTTTGTCACTAGCTGCGTAAATAGTATCAAGATATTAAAGTTATAAAACGTCACGTGCTAAACGAATAATTATGTTATTTAATTTGAACTCGACGCACGTAAAGTTAATTAACAGGCAATGCAGAACGTTCGCGGTCTTCATACCCATAGTTCAGCCGCATAACAGGAAAAGGCGAATGCTTTGTTTAGTTTATTACATAACATATAATCAAGTTGGCAATGCTCGTACAAAAGACCTAAACAATACTGCATTTTTAATGCCGAAGGCATTCTACTTGGCGAGTGAGATTAGCTCCCCTCCCCCGTTAACAATCAATAGAATGAGATCTCGTCATCTACAGTATTCTATTTACTATCATCGCACTGCATATAATAAATTATAATCAAGTTCTATTCACTTTTATTGTCCGTCTATCGATTCTGCTAGAGGCGAATCTGAATGATTGATTCATGGCGGTGCGAAACCGCCATTATTATGAATTGTACATAATTGTAGTGTGGTGTTAACTGTCATAAAGTCTCACTAAACACAACGCTACTATAACTATGGCAACTGATTCGGTGAATGGCAAAGCAGGTATCAGCTTCATTAGCGATAATAACTATTTGTTAGTATTAATCTTTGACTGGGCGAGCTCCTCTGTTACAGCCAGTTGTGTCCTTAATAGCGGGGTATCTTTAATAGTGGAATTCAGCCAGAATTAAATGGAATATGTACATTTTATATGTAGGTTTATACTTAACGCGTAACTGTTTGATTTCTTAGATATTGCTGATATATTTGAATGAAATGAAATATTAATAGCCTTTAGATATAAGCAATAATTGCTTGATGTAGATTTATCAACTACTAGTAAATGATTAGACATTTTATATGACAGACGCCTGTAACCAAGAGCAACTTAAAGCATTAAGGCCCGCGCCAACATGGATTATTAAGGGTCATTAACACATTATGTACATGCCTTACTAACAGATTGAAATTGTCGACGATAAGGCACATTTGGTTCATTCACACCATCTTGTGCCAATAAAGTATAACATTTGTGCCTTGTCTATTGAAATGAGTCTAAGTAACGATCTGGTCAAAACACGTGTCTGTAAATAATGGGGTTATTTAAAAAGTAAACATGCAATTTGGTGTGTGTAGTACAGTGCAACCTCTCTAAAAGCAACACCCATTAGGAGTACCAAAATCATGTTGTTGTCGAGAGGTTGTTGCTCTAGAGAAATTAAATTAACAGTTAAATCATGCTGTGGGAAACATCATTCTGTTGTTGCAGGGAGGTTGTTGCTCAATAGAGGGCCGCTCTCGAGAGGTTGTACTGTATCGGGACAGCCGGATGTCTGTATTACTGAATCAAATGTCAGTTAAAGAATGAAGTCAACATGTCCATTCTTTCAACCGGTGAGTCCGTAAGGTGGGGGTTTACTGTACTTTAATGGGGGAGGTAACTATGTAGACAAAGTCGGTGATAAATGTGTGTCATCACCGGTTACAAGTTATGAAGGTCCAAATCTAAACTGGTTCCCTTTTACTCGACTGCAGCATAGAACGGGAATCATTTTAGTCCCAGATCTGGTTCCCTGTCTACTTTGGTTCCCAAAGTAGTGTCAGGGGCAGGTTACTTCAGACTATATCCAGAATTGTCATTACGGACGGACGGACGAACCATTCAACGCATTGACGAACGTACGATAATTTGACACATATTCGACTGGTTCTGTTGTTATTTGACGAACCCAATGTTAGAGTGGTCCTTGTAAAATGTTTGCACGAAGATACAATAACTCAAAACATGTATAGAAATATAAAGTTTATGTTTATAAAAGATACAAAATATACATCAAAAACAGTTTTCAAAATGAAAGAAATGAGTTACAAAATATACACAGGATTAAGAAAGAAGAGTAAATGATAGTATAAGTTTATCTTTTTGCTTCCCGTACACGCGTGATTACCAACAAATGTGATGAGAGAAATATAATTATATTACGAGGAAATTACGTAAAACTCAGATATAAACTTCCATGTGTATGTGTGCTCTTTTTCATGTAGTATTGAATAAAAACAAGTCAATAATGTACAAAAGTATTGTAGTGTTCTTTGTCTTGAGTTTCACTTCATTGTCAAAATTTGCCGAAATCGAAGATCGACAACTTTTAGTGAGCTCTTTTAAGCTAGATGGGTTCATGGTCGAAGTTTGAGTCATTCTTGAATGTTTCACCCTCTCTTGTTTACCAGTCATTCAGTGTTAAGTCATTTATATAATCATATAATAATCGTGGCATCGAGTAAACATGTAAAAGAAGGAGCAATGTTCTATAATTTTGTATCCACAGGATTTTCATAAACACCTTGACCTTCTGGTGATTTAACAACAGAAGCAATTCCTTCAGCATTATTTGTATCCATTTCATGTCCATTGTACATATACTTCTGGTTACGTTTTCGAGCCGCCAACTGCTCTTTCTCATCCTGACTTCGGTACTGGAACTTCCAAACAAAAGCTATTGTGGCAGCAGGGACAATAAAAACCGCCGTGGCAACAAAGGCAACAATGATATTTGATCGATACTTGTCCATCATGTCATGGTATTTTGGTTCACGGATGTTTAAACCATACACAACCTTGCCCTCCTTGGTCAAGCTTTTTTTGTCAAACACATGACACACGTATACACCATGTACAGAGGTTTGCACATTCTTCACCAATAGTTCAACATCATCTACACCGTTAGCATCCATTGTCTCAAAATGGTCATCATCATAATGACCAGAAAGTAGTTTGCTTGTTGGAGTATCCCACATGACTTGCAATGGTGTTTCGGATGTTATGTTCAGTTGGGATACGTCGCATTTGAATTTGAAAGGTTCTCCAATGTACCACTGAAAAGCCCAGTCCGAGTCATCGGAGTGACCCTCCATTGCGGCATGTATCGCTGTACATCCTAGCACTAACAATACAAATACCATACCATTCATCGTGAAAACTTTATGTCGACCTGGAAAAACAAACAAATGCATTACTGAACACGAATCCTAACCCAAATAGAGTAGTCTCCCTTCGTGGTTAATTACGGATGTGTACGGTTCCCGTTGAACTCTGCACAGAGACCTTTTGTACTCTGCAGCATGGAAAGGGAACCACTTTACCCAATAGTTGATCGATTGGAGGACCAACATAAAACACCTCTAAATTACAAACAAGTATATACATTAATTTTGTACTGTAAGAGTAACAGTAAAATATTGGATTATAATAAAACACTCTAGATGTGTCCGTATAGTACATATAGTAAAACCTGTGTTCACAGACACCTCCGAATAAAGGCCATCTGTCAATAAAGGTCATTTTTATGGTGGCCGTTGTTCACAGGTTTGACTTTACTAGGTGGTGTTATGCACCTGTATGTTTGAGATAATATGATGTGTATCACTATTACTAAATAAGTTTAACAAAAGGTAGGCCTACAGACAACTAATAAACAAAAAATGTTTGTAAAACACGGATGTCCGGATGTCCCCTAAAAGGCTAACTGGATAGTATGACTTTTACCTCTGATCTAATGACGCTAAAATTAATAGAGGGCCACCAACCTCCCTACCAAATCTTAGGAGCTTAGATTAAATAGTTCTCTAGTTATTGCCCGGACAAGGTTTGGTTACGGATGGACGGGCCAAGCGGCCATTATACATATAAATCAAATGCTAAAAAAACGTAAATAACTAACATGCAAAAATCATTTCATTATTATCAACAATACGTGCACGCAAATAAAATATTTAATACAATGTACAATGTTTTGACCATGAACCGCCTGTCACGGTGGATTATTTTGAAATCAACAATTTAAACTCAGCTAGAAGTATTTGGTGCGTATTATACGAGATTTTTGTTTGTTCAAAGCTGTATTTCTTGTATCCAATTTCAGTGTTAATGTTATTTCTTTACAATAGTTAAAGTCATAAACTTTACCCGACAATTTTATACAGTTTTCGGTTCAGTTCATTTCAAAAGATGTCGCCGAATGTATGTGCAGCGAACTGATCATTGAAATTGCTGTGCTTGAAAACAGTATAGGGAGTTTTATGAACAACACACAAACTGGTCCCAGTTTTGACCTTACTCTTATAAAAGGCGTTTAACCTTTTTTAATTCTTTTTTTAAACTGATGTTCGAATAAATGAAGTTTATCGACAAACCAACTTTAAAAGCATTACACGACTGCTACTGAAAAATATTTAACCGCGGTAAAATTCGACATTTGGCCATCCTTAAAATAAGGTTGGTTAGTGGTTACGTTCATTTGTTGTTTAATGGCCTATATGCCAGTTGTGGTCATTTCAGAGCCGCCACACTTGAAGAGATGGGAGGTCAGATACTGAAGATCCGGGCATTAATATCCCTACTCTTATTTCGAATAGTTTTGAGAGTCTGGTCAATACATAGAGTGACTTTAATAGCGGGATATTAAGATACATGAGACCCGGTCATTTATATCGCTACACTTTTCGAATAGTTTTTCCTGCTTCTTTATCTTGTCTGATGTAAAGCACCGATACAAGCCTCATCTGTTTCCTATGATTTTCCTAACACAGTACTTGGCTCTGTAGTTTTGATGGGGACACTGCAAAGCGTCCCTGAAATATTGGAAGCTATAGCCGAGATTCGAACACACAATCATTCGTTTGGTGGTCCGGCGCATAACCACTCGACCAACACTCAACCCTCTGGTTTCCGGTTACGCGACCCAGGCTTTTAATAGTGGGTAGGTAGCTAGTTTATTTAAAAAAATGTCTCGTTAAAAATTAATTGCTTGTATTGTAGCCGAAAAAAACCAGAAATAAACTGAACATTTTGGTCAAAATCGCTATTTTTTAATTTAATAGGGGTTTTAAATTTGTAAAACAACAAAGATGGTCTAATTTTTCTTCGATAAATCAAATTTTGGAAATACTTAATTATTATTTAAACACAAGTACATATATTACCTTTGCACACATATTCTCAAGTATGTATGAACAGTAATAGTGTATGTGAAGTAAATATTAAATGCTTCAATAATTCAATGTGTGATCATTATTTATGTTTGACATATGTTATTGATGTTAAAACTCAAATGGTGTCGTATTTACACTAACCCCAGGTGTAGTGGTCCGAAATAATCAGTAGTTTTTTTTACATATTCTCAATTGTAATGTATATCTTAAAAATCAGATCTCATGACTTTCGACAGAGGCAGCTTTACTACACCATATTATATGTTTTTTTCCGTGTATGTAAACAGCATATTTAATAAATGTAATTAAGTAAACCGAAGCTTTCGATCATCTTAACAGTAAATCGTTAAAAAAAACTTTAATAACAACTTTTATTATTCATGACTCATGACTAATACAATCGTTAAGACATCGATTAAGCGATTAATTGATGTAGAATTTTGAAACCTACCTTTATATATGAATAAGAATGATTATAATCCAACATTAACGCTTTAAATTATTGTGTCAGCCTTGATGTTTACCATACCGGTTTAAGGTAAAAACATCACGTGACAAGGAATGAAGACATGATATTGCGCGTTAATTCAGTTAAGTTATTGATGCGTGCAGAAAAGCTACAAATTTATTTCATTTAGACGAAATTTGAACAGTAAACTTGACTATACATCTGAGCTGACGAATGGCTGACTGTACTTTGAAAGAAAAGCTATGTACGGTTGAATACGAGGGCGTCTTTATTCATTGTGAAACCCTTGCAAGTTGATATGCAAACTTGCACATCTATATGCAATATCTAAACTGAACGACACATAAGAGGGTTTGGTAAATGACGTGCTAACCACTGAGGAAAATGGAGGAGGACTTTTTAAAGATATCAATTTATAATTAGTCTACTTGTTTTGCGAACTTCCTTTCAATTTTTGTGCAGCTTCGCCCACGTTAATAATATTTAATGAAATTACGCGCTTGTATACATAAATGTAATTGTCACAGGTTTAAATTAAAACGCGTATAACACAGGGACACTTTATTGTAATATAATGTACCTGTATAGAAGTACAAAGATAGACATGTTTATGTGCAACCATAGTATATACTACTGTAGCTTTGCCGCTCAAATGTAATAATAAAATTCTAGACGAGATAAAAAAACACAACTTGTTTTCTTTCCATTTGTTAAAAACATCCGATAGACCCTTTTTGTAAAGATTGATTATTTGAAAATACGCTTATGATTCTTGATTGGAATATTAATAATGTAAAATCCAACACAGCACCAATGTCTATATATTTCAAACTCATGATTTTGTCTAAGTCTATAGTAGTTTGTTTAATTTATAGTTGTTTGGAGGACGATGTCTTCGAAATTCTAATTTATTTTGTAAACATAACATACGTGATTGCGTTGAATGACTAAATTAATTCCAATTGAAATTATGTTCACACAGCCACAGACATCACGTACAAGTAAGATCGTTTCAAATCGTATCATAGAGTGTGAGACTCCATTTTTGTCTGAATGGGAATAAAACTGAACATTATTTCCATTTTAAAGAAACAAGACCAAGCGTTCAATTTACGATCTAAACTTTCATCTAATCATTTGAATTGATGCGTTGACAAATTTTGTGCATTCTACCTAAAGACATCTTCTCTTTTATCTACAAATAACAGGAACATGATATATTTTCATGTCGAACTTGCTGTCAGCGCCACGCCCAGGTTTCGAACCCACGACAACTCTGTCAGTGATGTTTTCAGCTGATTTGACGGGATTGGTGCTTTTAAAGTCCGCAGCACTAAACATCGAATTTTAGATATGTTTGGAATGGGTGTTGAAAAGCCATATCCGTGTGCTTCACACCTTGTAATGGACGTTTTTTCTAATTATCATTCTGTGATAAATTATTTTGTATTAGTATTCGAAGCAATTCAGATACTGAAACAGTTTACAGACATGATACCGAAAGGCGATTACAGGCGAGGCGTTATGAGATATATAAGCCACTCAGTGCATTGAGTTGCAAATAGACTTTGAGTCTGTTCCATTCTGCTACATCCCCAGAGTGTTTATCTTGTCTGGTCTAACAAATTACCAGAATCATATTCCGCCGGCTAAGGTCACACTTATACTTACTCTGCCACTTCTCGCTCAAAGCTTCCCGGCGTCGCAGTGACGTATTCATGCAGAAGATTTGTATCGCATCCGACGGGCTGAAAATTTAAATCAGATAGATTTTATATCTCTCTAATATATACGATAGCTATATATTCCCTGTACAGCGGAATAGATAAGTTTAATGCATACAGAATAGAAGAAAATATTTCCCAAGGAAATTGGTGTAAATGCGAAATTACACTTTAACATTTTTCACTTTATGCGTTAAAATTTCCGCAATAAATACTTTATTTCATGCATTTTTTTTCAGAGAAATTGTACGTGCATTTTACAGTGTATTGACTTCCTTACCTACATAATAATCCTGATTTATTTATCTAACAATCATGCTCAATTAATGTCGTGTTCAAGATAGATAATCTATAGTAATATTACATTCACAAGAATTAGGAGTTACTTCCCTTAGTTATGATGTGATTCGGCCACGTAAAACACAATTTAACATTATCTGCCAAAGTCATGTAAGAAATTTGTATATAAGGCAAAATTATAGTAAGATCAGATTAAAACTTTTCGGATTATGATTTTTGTACAACTCTTCAACGTTAAAACTGTACAAACCAAAAAGAACTTTCTGAATAATTATGGCGAGCATAAATGTTTCAATCGATTATTTCAAGTAAGATTTTTCTTCATTGTTCATTCACCGACATCAATTCATTGAGAGACATTTTGATAATTAATTAAATACAGTATTGACCGGAAAGTTCTTCCATCGCGGGAGAACCATTAAAATCAGTGTGGAGAATTCGTTCCAGCTGAAAACGTAGATTACTATCGGAGGAAAACTTGCTATAAACGACCAAACATCTCGATCTTCCGTACGTATTGTTCGCATGTGTTCAAAACCATTCTATTCGCATCTAAATCGGCCACATTTGTACTCATGGCAATGATACAGTCACGAAACGACGCATTGATCAAATGCACTTGATCAAATCGTCGATGGCGGTTAAGTGTAATTAGGATATAAATTATCTACTGTGGTGAGATAACGCCAAATCTTAAATGTATCGCACCGAAACATTATCTAACTGGTTGTAAAAGGGTCCATGCGTGTTTAAATTGATAAGCTGTTTTTACAAAAATGCTTTTTTTTCGACTTTCTAGTGTTCATCGTAGCCATTGTGTCTTGTATGATAGATTTTAATGATATTTTTAAGTAGAAAAGCGTCGCACCATGAGCAGCCGGGGTCATATTTGGTAACTTTTCCAGTTTAAAGTTGCCTTTTTATACTATAGTTGGAACTCTAAACAAAAAATGTTCAACAAATAAATTGTGTACGATGTTAAACTGCGCAGGGGTCTACTAAGTTCTTCTAGCCGGCGTATTCTCTTCATATCACTGTAAATCATTAACACGCATTAGATTAACTTTTATACTATTTGGTCAAATGCTATGAGAAGATTTCAAGAAATCACGAATACTGAATCAATCCCTTTAATAAAGCTTGGTGCGTTTGACGCTATTTAATCGATTAATTGT